>VXBN01013252.1:638607-701262 GCA_013397395.1 Sinosuthora webbiana
TTTATATTTTTATATATTTTTTTATATATATAAGGTATTTTATACCTTAAAAAAAAAAAATCTCGGTGTTTTCAACAAGACTTGCTGTTGTTCATTTTAAAGAAGCAGGATCCAGCTGCAAGGAACCACTGCAAGCTTCCTGCGTGCAGGGAATTTCTGTAGATCCAGCATTATTTTAGCGAGGTTCATTTGTCTGGCTGACATTTTAAAACAGATGTATAAGCAGATACCATGGGCTACTCTTGTAACAAGCATTAAAAAATCCATTCTGTACTTAGTAGGAACGTGATAAAAAATGGAAGGGAACGTAAGCAGGTGAGTGGAGAACTGCTGTGTGAACACACGCGGAAGGTGGTGTCCTCAACAGAGCTGGTGAGCGCTAAAAGAACAAAATTCCTGCTTTTTTTTTTGTTGTGGATGTTGGTCTGATAAATATTGGGCACAAGAGTACACTGAGTAAGAACACAGGAGGCTGCCTCTGTTTTCAGCCCTAGGACTGGAATTGATAACATTTTTACCTGGTTTGATACCATTTTTACCTGGAGGTTGCATTTTTCACCCCTCTTTTCAGCTGAAATAAAAATCTTCAGATGGGTCAGAGCATTTTGGGGCGAATCCAACCTCGGTGCTGTGCAGGATGTCACCCCCGCTTTGGTGACACCAAACCTCAGCACGTCCAGCAGTGCCTGAAATCCTTTTCCTCTGCTGAGAGCTGAGCCTGCTCTGCCCATCCTGCTGGACGTCAGGGATATTGAGCCTCGGGTTTGTTCTTGTTTTGCTGTCCAGGGTGGATTAACAGGAATGAGCCCTCTGCTGCGGCTCGCAGGGCTGAGCCGAACCTGCCAAGCCCCACCTGGGTAAGCAGCTTAGGAGGGATCCTCCCTGCACTGCCACAGCTGCCCCCGTGCCACCAAATCCTCTCAAGGACAAGGGGCAGGAGCCTTAATTCCAAAATAACAGACGAAACTGAGCAGACAGAAACGCCATCAGCAAGTTTTCATTCCCCAAGTGGCTGCAGTGAGAACAATGATCCGTGGAAGAGGGAATTTTGGGGGGGGGTTTAGCTCACCATTGTCCTCTTGTTTTGCTTTAACCCGCAAAACTTCTCTCCATTATTCCTTCTCTTGTGTGGATTACACAATTTAGTGACAAAGGCATGTTTTTGACATCTGTCTGATTTCCATGACAACAGATTATGAAACCAGGTGTAGTGAGCATGCGAGACGAAACCTGAGAAAAAATGATGAAGCTAAATGAAGATTTAATCAATGTGAAGAACAGCAACAAGGAGGGGGGGGAAGGAAAGGCACAAAAAAGGTATCTCATTTATGGAAGACATAAATTTTCTTTTTCCTTTATGGAAGACATAATTTTTTTTTCTATTTCTTTTATAAAAAGAAATGTATTTTTCTATGTCCTTTCTGCTACCCAAATATTAGAGGATAAAGGAATAACTTGTACTCATTAGGGAAAGGCAACAGGAGCGGATTTTGGAAGGAAAGGAGCCCTGGTTTAGTTTGTGGCCCTCACTAAGCAGGTCAGGAAAAGGAGGATGGTGCCCACGTGCCAACCACCAAAAGTTTTCCTTCTTCCTCTTCCTCTTATGAAAAACCAGGAAAGATGGAAAGAACTGGGAGTGATTTTTGTCAGGATGAGTTTCCAAAGGCTAAAAGGTCATTTCTGGGAAGAGGAGTGGCTGCTTTCCTTGGCTGCTCTGGGTTGGGCAAAGCACTCATGAATCCAATTGCAGTGAGAGATATTTATGTTTCTAAGAAAAAAAAATCTCTATATTTTGGAAGGGTGGTTGCTGAAGAAAATAAAGGTGAAAAGGGAATCTGTGGATTCTCCACAACAGCAGAGAACAGGTCAGAGGAGCATCTGTCCAGCCTGGCCCAGGGAGAGCTGCTCCTCCCTGGGAATGGGAAGAATTCCACGGCTTTCCCAAATCCCTCCAAGATTTCTGGTTTTCTGCCACACTCAGCCCCCGAGCTCTGAAAACCCCTCAGTTGTTCAGCCCCCGATTTCAGCTCCAGCAGTTTGCTTGTACCACTGGCTTAAGTTCATAAACTATGTCATAACAGGCTAAGCTGGACATCTTGAAGGGCTGCCAAAAAAAAAAGGGCAAGCAAAGAAAATAACTGTAATCCACAGCCTTTTGAAAAGAAGAGGCATAAATAAGTTTTAAAGCCATGAGCACACAGAGGAAGAAAACATGGGAAGAGCCCTGAGTGACTGAGCAAAGGATTGGTATTTAGGCTCTGTGTTGCTATTCCAGAGGCAGACAGTGAATAATAAGGGAGACACTGATGCTGCCTGATTTTCAAGGATAACTCGCATCCATTTCCGTGGAGTAATTCTGAACACACCTGGATTTCCTGCTGAAATTCTCTTTCTGCAGGTGAGGGGGTGGCTTGGCAGGGCTGGAAGCAGCTCTGGGAAGTGTAATTCACAGCCTTGGCTTGCAGTGGGGACTGGGAGAGCGGTCAGGGAGAAATCCACGTGAATTTGGGAGCATTTGTCAACACTGTTAGGAGTTCAATTTGGCACAGGCAGGGGCATAATAACGCTGGAGTTACTTTGGGGCCCTCGCAGGTTGCAGCATAAATCTTTACAGGAGCTCGATTCGTGTTCATTTTATGTGTGAAACATTAATAGATTTTTAATATACTGGCACAAGATAAAATGAACTTCAGCGACATCAAGAAGAAAAATCGACTTTTGCACGACACGCAGGGAAATACACCCGGTGGCGTTTTACACTGTGCTGGGAAAGTTGTGTGAGGGTCAGCGTGGGTGAAACACAGGTTACACAGCCTGGAAGATTTGTTAGCTGTAGCAAAGAGTTGTTCAGAGGAGTAGAGACCGAGGAGCGCAGGTTTCTGTGCAGCTGAAACACAGCAGGGGCTTCCAAAGCACCTTAAAGCCAGCCTGCACTGACTGCATTCATTCTGTCTCCAGCGTTTAATCCGAATTAATTCCAAATCTCCCATTTTCTACGCTGGGTTGTTGTTGTAAGTGACTGGGAAGTTGAAACCACCAGCTGAGTCACTCAGCTGGGTTTTTAAGGGTCTGAAATCACTGGCAATATTGGAGATGGGGAATGACCTCCCTGGAACCTGTTGTAAGCATTGTCCATCCATGGGGAACTGGCAAAGGGGAAGTTTTCCTCCTCAGGGAGACGTTTGTTGATGGACTGTGAGAATCTATAGGACCTGTGGACAAAATTAAAGGTAAAAAGCTGGATTTTGGAGCACTGGATTTGGGCACTTCCCATTAGCTGAAAAGTCAGCTGAGCCTCAGATTTATCTGGACAACTAAAAGAGGAGTTTCTCCGTGTTTCTCCTATCACTGCCATCACTTTGCTTATAAATATTTCACATTTTTTGTCTGCAAGCTCCACTCTCTTGCTTTCCACGCTGCCCAACCAAGTCTCCATCCCGAGGGCTGATGCTGAAATATTAAAATGCTGAATTTCTCTGCTCTGCCCCGTGCCAGGAGCTGCTCCTCACCTTGGCCAGAGCAGCAGGGCCGTGGCACGGGGTTAACCCCGAGCCTCGGCATCATTTCGCGTGCGAACCGCGTCGCAAAATGTTACACGGAGTTATAAAGTTAATATAAAAAGCAGATGGAGAGAAATTAAAAGAGATAGTCAGGGGAGAAGAGATGAGATATAAAAATAGATGGAACTGGTGAAGCATGGAAGTTGCAGAAAAGCTGTTCCAGATGCCAGGAGCTACTCCAGAGAGAAGCCTCATCCCAGCGACAGGGAGTGGTAGGGAAGTGCGCTGAGCAATTTAAGGGATAAAGGGAAGAATATGCAAAAATCCTTTAATTTTTTGCCTCAAAACATTCCCAAACAGGACTTTGAATTCTCGTGTCTCGCGAATTATCTCGCAAACTGGAAAGAAGCAACAATGCTCACCCTCAGTATCAGCAGTTGCACTGAATTTCACACCTTATTTATTAACGTTTTATCTGGAAAATATAGAAAGAGATTTGTCATTTAAAGCCAGCAAGCAAGAAGTGCGCACACTTTTTTCTGCCCCCACTGAAACTCTTTAAATTTTCTTATTTTGTTAAAGGTCTTAGCTCATACCCAAATTTATCTCATTATCCACTTATTTGGCCAACTCTGGGATTAAATAAGGTGGATTCCATTGTTCCTGCATTGCACCTGCTGAGTGAAACACTCAGCCTTGCAGTATTTCTGGATGGAAAAATGAGGCTCTGTGCTTTCATACAAATATTAATTACATTATACTTTTTATCCGAATTTCCAATCCTCCTCTCCAGCCTAAGTGGTTGACGAGGGTGGAATAGGGAAATGTGTCATTCTGTTCCAAGCTGCTTGATGACACTGATGAATACAACTTTATTAAGGGAAGCAGATGTTGTCACACACCCCGGAGGTGTCCCTGATAAGGAGAATTTGCTGACAAATATTATCCAATATTCCATCAGGCTCACCATCAGCCTCGTGTTCTCTCTCTCTCTCTGACAATGAGACCTTAGCCTGCAGTGCTGCCTGTGATTTCAGCACTGTCCTTGTCACAGCACGAGCCAGCTCAGCCCTAACAGCTCCAGGAGTTTGTGTCTCCCTCAAGGCTCTGCAGCACAAGGTGATCACAGGTGAAAACAGGGAGTGGGTTGGGTTGGAGGTGATGCCTTGGGAAGGCTGAGCTGGAACAGACACGGGACAGAGCTGGAGAATAAAGTAGAGATTTATTAAATGGCCTTTAGGATCCACCTTGGGCAGGACAAGAGCCTGGCCAGGGCTACACCCAAGGTGGACCCAAAATGGTCACAAAATGGACAAAGGGTCACCAGGTCTCACACTTTGATAAGTTTTGGTCCATTTGCACATTGGGGTTTAATTGTCCAGTCCCAGCTCCAGGCTGTGAGGTCCCATCCTTCTTGTCCCTCCCTCCAGCCCACCCTTGTTTGTGCTGTTGGGGCTGAAAGTTGTCCTTGGTGTGCAGCAGGAAAAGGATTTGTTTTGTGTCCCTGCTGTGTGCAGAGCTGAGTGACACTGACTGTGAGCTCAGAGCTGCACCCCTGGGCACCACAGAACCTGAAATACATGAAAACCAACCCCCCCCCTTGTTCTATCACTCCCCACCCTTGTGCAAAGTCCCTCTCCCTCCTTCTTGTAATCCCCTTTCCCTACTGGAAGGCAGATACCCTGCCTGGAATGCTTAATTTCCAGGCTGAAATATGTTCCATTCCTTGGGAGCCAAATTGCTTCCCAGAAGATTTTTTAGGCTGGAGAGGCTCTCTGGAGCAAGTCTCCCCATCAATACCACGCTCAGACAAAGTAAGGATGTAGCAATTAGACGACATTTGTGGCCATTACCATCAAAGAACAGTATATTAATGATGTTCTACAGAACCATTTCCCAGTATTTCCTTAGAAACTCTTGTTGGGTCTACCCATAAATGTCTCATAAAAGCTATAAATATTCAAGAAAGGAAGCCAGTTACATATAAAGACCTCTAATAGGCACTATGAATGAATTCTGAACCATATAATAGCCAGGCACCTGTGAAAAATGGCAAGAGGATGTGATCTATACATTATATATGAGGCACTTTGCTACAGCTGCGAAGATTTTGAGTTATTCAGCGGAGCTGGAAAATTAAAACAAGAGAATGGAACAAGAAAGGCATTTGAATTAAGTCTTGTGTGGCACTGCTTCTTACTCAGCCATCGTTACAATAATTTGTTTTGCACAAAATAGATTTATAAAAGCTCGTAAATCCCAGTTAAATGCAAATTCACGTTGCTGGTATTTATTTGACTTTCTTTACAAGTTGCTCACAGTGGGTTTGTGGCCAGGGTAGATGAATCGTTCCAATCGAATGCAACAGGCAGAACTGGACACTGACATGTCACTGAGCCTTATTTTGGTTCTCTTTGGTGTATTTTTAATACTCAGCCAATAAAATCATGGTAAAAAATGATATTTAAAATCATACTGAACTTTTTAGGGTTTTCTCTCTCTCCTCCCTTGTATTTTCTTCTTCTCTCTCACAGATCCGCCTCAGGTGGGCTGAGAAAGTTCCTGGCGGCTGGAAAAAGCAGCTGTGAGGAATTCTGTTCTCTACTCCACAGCAGTGCTGAGAGTGAAGCTTCCCAATAAAATCAGAGAAGCAGCTGAAGATTTCCCATTTCTCTGATCATTTTTCTTAAAGGCTGACATGAGATCTCTCTGAGAGGCTTCGGCCCCTCCTGTGACTGGTCAGGCTTGAGGAACTCGAGGTGTCTCTGTGTCTGGAGCAGACAAGAGAGGTTCCTTGTCCCCTGCAGCAGTTCCCAGCTGCGTGGCACAAACCCCTCCTGCTCTCCTCTCTGTTTTTTGGGAGATCCCTGGGATTTCTGATTTCTGATGGAGGAATCCTTGTGCAGCTCTTCCTCCACTCGAGCGTTGATTGAGCGGGAGAAAAGCTCTGAGCACCCTCAGCTTTCACTTCAGCATCAATGAGGATTCCAGCGCTCTCTACGGAGCCTTCCACTCCCTGAAAAGAGCTGGATTGGGGTTTTCATTCCCTCGTGTCTCTGGCAGTGTGGGATTTTGCAGAGATGAGGTGGAGATCACATTCACATGCTTTGGAGGTACGAGGAAACCCGTGTAGCAGCGCCGGGAAACAAGCGCCACAAGCAGAGGTCACAGTCATCAGGGGCTGTTTGAATCCTGCCTAATGAGTTACTCTCCCTGCTAAATAATTAATTAATGCCCGCTTTTATTGGAGGCAAACGCTGCCACGATCTCCAGATCACCGAAGCTGAAAAAAGCTACAGGGGGGGACGTGAGCAGAGCGTCGTGTTAAAAATGTTCTTTCAGAGGTTTGTGCCACGGGAAGCAACAGCTGCAAACAGTCCTGGGCTTCTTGGGTGGCTGAGACTTCCCAAAACATCAGCTGCTTTTTCACCCTCTGGGAATGAAAGGTTTTCTTTTATTGATGCAACAATCCGTGGGGCTGCACGGTCATAAGTTACCTACAAAAACTGCCTGTGAGGAGAAAAAAAGGGTTTCACTTCCAGTGCACCTGGATAATTTCCACAGTTTGGCTTTTCTGGATGCCTCAGTGAGTCGGAGCAGCCCCTTGGCTGTTCTTGTTCTCTTCTTTCTCAACAGATTATTCATCTGCCTTCCAATCTCAGCAGAAACACGAGCTGCAGTCAAAGCTGCTCCAGCAGACCCTTCTCCGAGTACAGACACACAGAATTCCCCCAGGGACCAGCCCCTCTGGAGAAAGGAATAAAAACCCACCACAAAACAGGAAGAATTTCCATCTCTTCTTCTATTGCTGAAGTAAAAAGGGGCCAAAAACTCCCTTCTCATTCCAGTGGGAGGAAAATGCAAACACTACAGCACTCCTGGAAGTCCTGGGTTCATCCCAACAGCGAGCTGGCAGTGCTGGGGAAACCCTCTGTGGGGTTTCTGGGGTGACACCTGGGGTCACTCCTCGCCTCACCAGGAGTGCAAGGACCAGGCTGAAGGCTTGGCTGGTGTAAATCAGCTCAAACACACAGATCTGAGTCCCTGTGGGTGAGAACCCAGCTCTGAGCGACAGCCTGGCCTTGGGAAGGCTCCTCCAGGCTGTGGAGACGCTCTCTCCACGCTTTGGAGAGGAATAATGAGCACTCAGGGAGGAATAGAAAGGGAACTGAGTTCATTTTCGGGTTTGTGGGAGTCCTTTATCATCCAAACTCGGATGGAAACGATCTCCTTGCAGAGTACAACACTCAGACAGAAGCCAGGCACGGCCTGGCTCTTAATCATTCCCCAAATTGATACAAAATACAGCGCGGGGGCTACAATACCACAAATAAAAACCTTCCTAAGAAGCTCATTCTTGAGCATTTTCGGCTTTGATGTAAGGAAGACAATTTACGTGTCAAAAAAAAAATCTCCAGAGCTGGGTTTTGGCACCAGCCTTGAGGGAAGGGATTATTCCATGGCTGTGGTTGTACATCACCCACTGAAGGGAAGACCAAAGCTATAATTAGGCCTCTCCCAGTGCCATCCCGTTGGGTATCTTCGGATAATTGTTGCAGCCCACATGCTTGTCCATATGTTTTTTTTTTATTTTTTTCCCCCGTGAAGGATGATTAATTCTCCTCTCCTTCAATACAATATGTGCTTTATGCAGGGAATGCATCTTCACGAGCAGGAGGATTCCTACGTAACAGGAAAATAAAGCTCCTGATCCTGCCGTTGCCCCCTGGGGGAAAATCCAGCCCAGCAAAATGGCATCGAGGTCTTAATTCCTGGGAGTTGTTTATAGCGAGAGGAGCACCCCGGGTAAGGCTGGGCTGCTCAAAATCTGCCATCTGGCCAGGCAGCAGGGCCCGGGCTTTTGGGAAGTTTTAAACAGGCGTTTTTCTTTAAAGCCTGGATTTTCCCCTCGTGCATTAATACATTTTGGAGAGGGAGAGCAGCCCCTGATTGCTGTGGGACTGCGCCCAGAGCCTGGCAAAGAACTGGCACAACTCTGCCAGAAGCACCTGAGAATTCGGGGTTGGGGATGTGGGGGGAGAGTTCCCAGTTTTCTTAAAGCAGGCGAGCACAGCAGCAACCTCTAACTTATTTTATTGAGCCCTCCAAAGCTGTGTGTGCTCCCGGGTGATGCGCAAACCGCTTGTTTAAAGCCTCAGCCCGTTGGTTTTGAGGCGGCAATTCCGTGCGCTCCCTGACCAGCCCACGGCCCCACCTGCCCCGATGTTTCACCAGCAGGGAAAACAGCTAAAAATTACAGTTATTAGTCACTATTCTCCCCTTCTTCTGAGTCATTAACATCAATTACTAACCACTGCATTGTCAATTAAGACTATCACTTGCTGCTATTCACTGCTAATGCGCTAATTGTCATCAATTTACAGCCTCAATTATGTGGTCATACAGTTGCCTCGAGGTATGGGGATGTGATATAAGGATGCGGAGGAGAAACAAGCTCTCCCTGGTTTTAGAGCAGGAAAAGAAAACCTGGAGTGAGTCTGAACGTGGATGGAGTTGCGGAATTCTCCCAGAGAAAAATTATTCTAACACACAGATGATGGTAAGGGGGAAAAAAAAAATACCCCAACAATTTAAACCCAGCGTTTTACACGACATTTTTTTATTCCTGACCCTTCCACTGCAAATGTGAGGTTATTTCACCTGCAATAGATCCGTGGCTCGTGCTCACTCTGTAATCATGTATATATATATATATATTTGCCTAATTATATCTGATTGCTTGCTGCATGTTGTACTTCCTAATGAGCATTGAATTATTAATCTGCTGCCGAGCCTTTCTCAGCGTACAAAAGGGAAAGATGTCTGGTGTCATTGAACGCAGCCTATTGTCTTCCCTTCGAGCAGCAGCAGCAAACTTTAGGATTCAGCCGTGTGCCAGATTCTCACTACAGACACAGCCGAGTTCCCTTTGACAGGTTTTAAATATTATGTTTTTGGTGTGCTTTATCTGACACTAAGCTGCCCTGAAAATAGTAGAGGAAGTCTGCTAGTGAGAATAAAATCAGACAAACTCCTAAAAAAAAAAAATAAAAAATCCCTCCTGCCTCTATTTTTCAGTCCTTAGGCAAATAACCTTGTAGGCTGCATGGAAGGGTTTGATTTCTTTCATGCAGTTGCTCAGCAATCCAAGGAAATAAAGCAGAGATGCTTATCCAGAGCAAGGGTCCAGGGAAAATGATGGAACATTTTCTCAGCAAAGGAATGGGGATTTTTTTTTTCACCTATAATTGTGATGGGCACTTGATTTCCACGGGCAATATTTGTCTGTGATGGGGTCCTGGGGGTGAAATCCTCATTCAAATCATCCTGGGCCCTGGCACAGGGTGCCCAGAGCAGCTGTGGCTGCCCCTGGATCCCTGGCAGTGCCCAAGGCCAGGCTGGACACTGGGGCTTGGAGCAGCCTGGGACAGTGGGAGGTGTCCCTGCCAGGTCCCTTCCCACCCAAGCCACTCCATAATTCCGGGATGGATCTATAATTTGATCCCAATAACCCCTTTCTCTGGCAGGTGCTGTGCTGCTGGTGCCTCCCAGCTCACCCACACACCGAGGACACCCACCTGAGGGCAGGTGGGTCCCAAAGGAGGGGTCTTGGATGAAGGGGGGACACACCCAGTGCAGACTTGGAGCTGAAACCCTTTTTAAATGTTTTTATTTTCTGGAGAGCAGTGTCCTCCAGCTGAGATTTGGTGGCCCTGCTGCTCCTCTCAGGGTACAGGGGGAACGCTGGCCCTTTGTCCTTACCCAGCTTCTCCTCAGCTGTGTGAAACCTTCTGGGCTTCCCTCCCTCATGATCTCAGCTCATCCTGCCAGGTGGATTTCAGCCCTGGGTGTGCATAAAACCTGGAGCATCTCTTTGGTTGTGCTAGGGGTGTGCAAGCCCAACCTCCACCTCAGCTGGTGTTTTATTATGTATTTTATTATGTGTGAGAGGAAAGTTTTAAATCTTTTATTTGCTCCCTAAATCTCTTAACACCCAGCCTGTGCTGGACAATACAAATGGCAGCTTTGGCAGTTGGCATCGTTGTTTTCTGGTGATTGTCCCTATCTAAGGCTAAAGCTGATTTTCATCTCCGAAGATATTCCAGGCTCAGTGCATTAACTCAGGTTTTGACAAAAAAGGAATGAAACCAATGTGAGAGATTAATATTTGTGTTGCTTTGCCCAGAAGCTTTTTAGATCAGCTGGGGGAAAATTTGGGGAAGAGAGATGAGGTTCAAACGTTTTATAACTGGGGGGTGAAACATTTCCTCGGCTCCGTCCGACCGAAACATTGGCTTCATTTGAACTGAGTGGCATCAATTTGGGGTCTTTTTCCCCACATCTAGATTTTTCTTTTGGTTTTGCTTATTTGTTCTCTTATCTCTGCTCCCTGACAAAAAAAAAAATCTGGGGAAGAACAACCCAACAGAGGCTGCAGCTTCCGCACGTTTCAGCCGCTGCTTGTTGAGATTAGTTTAATATAATAATTACTTCTTTTTCCAAATATGCTTTTTTTCTGTGGAGTGATTCAGGAGTGCAGTTGTCAGAGGGGAGGAGGAGAAGGAGGAGGGAGGCACTGAGTAATGAGGTGGGAATGATGCACGGTGGAGTCAGTGTGGGAGGGCAGCACCCCCCAAAGCCCCAATCCCACGGTGCCGATGGAGCTGCTCATTCCAGAGGGTCCCTGTCCCAACCTGGGGTGCTGGTGACCGGCTGGGACATCAGGGCAGGCTCTGACCTTCAAAATGCAGCTCAGAAAGACAAAGCAGACCAGCCTGGCATAGCCCAAGGGAACTTTCTGGATCTTTAATAAGAATGTAAAACTTGGTTGATGCACGATCTCCCAGGTTCCCTAAACTGACTGTGTCAAATTTCATGGCTGTGGTATCTAAATTCCCACTTTCTGGCACTGCTGGGGAGAATCCCAGAATGGTTTGGGATGGAAGGGACTTTAAATCCCACCCAGGGCCACCCCTGCCATGGACAGGGACACCTCCCACTGTCCCAGGCTGCTCCCAGCCCCAATGTCCAACCTGGCCCTGGGCACTGCCAGGGATCCAGGGGCATTCCCTAGGCACCCTGTGCCAGGTTCCCTCCCAGGGAACAATTCCTCCCTAATGCTTTCAAACCCTTCATGCCTGGATGCAGGGAACTGAAGCCAGGTGAGGTGGTTGGGTGTGTTTTAGTGGGACAAATCTCCAGATGTTCTCCTCCTGATTTTGTTCTCCCAGCTGTAAAGTTCTGCTCCAAGCACAAGAGAGTTTCTTCCTTTCCATCCATACAAAAAAGCCGATGAAAATGCTGATTTATCTGAACTGTAGCAATAAAAGTGGTGACCCTCCTTTATTAATGCCAGGGAAGGGGAGAGATAAACAGCCCATAAATTACATCACCATCAGATGCTCAGAGGGGAACTTTGGGGAGATCTCGAAGGACAGAGAGAAAAAAGAGGGAAATTCAGGTACTGTGGTTAGAAAGTAACTGGGAATTGTTGGCTAATTCAGGAACATAAATAATAAGAAATTGCCAAAGCCCATAATAGTTTTTGGGCTTGGTTGGAGGAGTTTTTTGGAGAGGGAGAGCTTTTCTCCCTCAAACCACCTGCTCCAGACCTAGACAATATCTCAAGAAGTTGAAAACGTCTCTTTTTCCTCTTGAAAACTTCCCTCCAGTTTTATTATTTGGGGAGGTAATACCGCAAATACAGATGGCATTTACCCTTGCCTTGTCTCCTCCCAATCTGTTCTCCTTTCTGGGTTAATACCTTCTCCCACTCTGCTCCTCTATTTCAATGCAGTGTTTAAAAATAAAATGGCAGATTTCTGTTTGCTTTTCCTCTCTGTCTCTTCACATTTATATTTTGACTTTGTTACCTTTGGCTCACCTCATCTGCCTACATGGAAAGCTTTTTTTGTTTGTTTGTCAGATTCTTGTACATAACTTTTCCTAGAACTCAGAGAAAGCTCTGCTTACAGAACAACTTTCATGCCTTTCAAGCCAATTCATTCTCTCTCAGTACGTTTTTATTCTTTATAATTTCAAGATTTATGATTTACAAACAGAACAGAAGCGAGGAGTTAAGGGAGACAAAAAACAGGAGGGTGGGGAAAAAAATAAAATCCGAATTTTAGTTTGGGCTTCTGCCTAGAAGGATGGCACTGGGTCCATTTTTCTCCAGCACAATGGAAGGTATTGAATTTGGAGATTCATGCATGAACTAAAAATTGGCAGGAAAAAGATCATTTTAGTGAAATTCAAAGCAAGTTTTTACAATGAAAGTGTGTGGGGAGTGGGGGTGTCAGAATGATCTTTAATAGAAAATTTTCCCTTAATTTTTTTTTTTTTTTTTTTTTTTTATGACAGTATTTTATTAAAAAACCCACGAGCATTTCAAGAAGAAAATATTGTTCGCAGTGTAAAAGTTCGAACGTAGCACTTCGAAAACAGGAGTGAAACTCTTCTGTCTCCTTCCACACATCATCCTTCATTTTGGAAGCACTCCAAAAGAAATCATCTAAGCCTTTCAAACCAACTTGTTTTACTTTCTTCTTCTAAAGGCATTCTTCAAGCCGGGCTCTATTTTGAACACCTTCACTCTCCCTAATAATCATCTTGCTTGATGGCTTTACCACAATTAGAGCAAAAAAATCCCTTTCTCCAGCCGCAATTTTGATGCTTCCCTGTCCCAAGAACATAAAAAAAAAGAAAAAAAAAGGGTTCCTGCCAGCCCAGTGCTGTCATTTGCAAACTCTTTGTCACATTTTGTCACAGCAGGGATCAATATTTGCCACGGTGCCAAATTTGCTCCATATGCCGCCTCTTTTCGTGGAGGGCACGCCAAAAATAACACCGTGGTGCAGCTCCTGGGGGAGGTGGTGCCCTGGCCATGGACAAATGGATCTGCTTTCCTCTTAAAGCATCCATGGTCATCCTTCTGTTGGTCCAAAAGGCGACCAGAGCTTTGCCAGGGGGGATTTGGGCTGCGAGGACTCCTCAGCGGGAGCCGGGTGGGTGTTTGGGTGCTTAACGCCACTCCAGCATTTCTGCAGGCTGATTAATCCACAGAAAGCTCGTAATTAGCCCAGTGTTTCCCTCTGGACTCCTCAGCATGTGTTGGTGTCTGGCTGTCTCTTTGGAGCATCTGTTCTCCCTCTCCCAAGCCCATCCCGGGCTGATCCCGGAGCGTTTCTGTGGGGTCGGGGCTGCAGGGTGAGCTCTGCTCAGCGTGCTGCTCCCAAAGTTACGGGGTGACAGTGCCATGGCAACAGGAGGCTGTGGATGCACTGATTACCAGATGACATTTGCTAATTAAAGGCAGCTCCACGCTCACCTCCCGAGCACAGAGGAGAGAGGCAGCAGGCACGAGTTTGTCACTCGAGGTGTGGAGGGAAATGCTCCGTGTGTTTCCTTTCCCGCTCTTGTCAGAGCCGTTCCCTGATGAACTCGCCCTTCTCAGAGCCCAAAACCAGGCACAAGTGTTCCCCCTGGCCTAATGAATCTCAGGTACCTGTGTGTATCTGATAAAGGCACCATTATGAGCAGAGGGGGATTTTATTCCATACCAGTTGGCACAAGGGGTTTTCTGGTGGCTGTGGGTGTTGCTTTGATTTCTTCCCATTCATTTAGATGAACATTGAATTTCCAGCTGCAGCTGTTTTCTTGTGTTGAAACCACACTCGAATCTGAGGTGTTCATGTTCTGCTGAAGTTCTTTGGGTTCTTTTTTCCTGACAAGAAATGAAGGGCAGACATTTGCTGGATTCTTCTGCTCCTTCCATGACCTCGTGCTTTTCACTTTTGGAAATGACCCCAGGCCCTGCATATCTATAAAATGTCTTTTCTTTCTCTCCTTTCCACACCTTTCTGATTCTCAGTAAGGTGTGGTCAGGCTTGGCCCCCCGGGCAGTGTTTTTCTCCTCATATTGTTTTATATCCCAAATATCCTTGATTTTCACCATAATTACCTAGCAGCTTTCCACAAAGCAGTGGTCTGGGAACCTCTGACCTCTGGAAATCTCTTCAGGGAGATTATCCTGCAACAGTAACCCGGCACCCAGAGCCAAACCTCTCTGTGCACTCAGGGAATTGCATCATCTCCCAGGTATTAACGGGATTTGAGGCCATCATTTAAAGCAACTGGAGATGCTGATGTGGAAGGATCTGTGCAGACAGAAAATTAAATTGTGTAGATCATGAGCATCTCAGGGTTGATTAAATGAAATGAGAGTGCATTTCCTCTTTCATACGGAAAGAGGCTTAACATTAAAAAAAAAAAAATACAAAAAAGCCCTAATCTTTCCTAAGATAAAGTTCATTAACACAATGATTATTCATTTGGCTTTTATAATGATACTGCTGCTTAATCACCAGAACATTGCTTCCTGTGCTCCAGGAGAAGCAGCAGGAAGCATTTGAAGAGACAGAGCCGGTGCTAATGCAGCAGCAGCCGGGGTGGAATCTCAGTGCCTTTCATTTGAAAAGTGAATTCCTGCTCAGGTTTCTAAAACCCCACCCATCAAACAGCAGGAGCTTTAAACCCAACACGAAATTTACACAGCAATGAAGCCTCAGGTTTCCTGTTTCTACACAGTTAACATCTAAGTTTCCTCCTGGGTCCATTTCCATTATTTATTATATTATTTGCCTAGAGTAGCACCCCGGAGGAGCATTGTAATCAGGAGCTGAGCTTGTGTTGGGAGAAATACAGCGCAGTCACTCCAGAGCTGGCCTGGCCTCTGGAGTTTATAATCCTAATAAACAAGGCAAGCAGTAATAGAGATAGATAAACAAATGCTGGAGGTAGCCGTCTGCCTAATGACTTCCTCCCCCTGCAGTTTCCCTTCCCCACCTCGTGCTCCTGCCCCCTTCCAGACATTCCTCCCACCCTCAGCTGCCTGGGTCAGCCTGGAACTCCAGGCTCCCTTCCTGCCACTGCTGAAGGTCTTTGTTTCACCTTTCACTTCACCTCTGCTCATTATTCCTGGTTTTTGTTGTGGTCTTCCTTCACCTCCCTCTCCTGGCAGCGCTGGTGGCCGGGCTGTGATGGTCCCTCTGCCATCAGGGTCCTCTCCTGGTGCCACCTCAGATGCCACCGAGCCCTGGCACCGCCTCTTCCCCTCCCTGGCAATATTTGAATTCTCTGAATTCTGTGACCCCCTTGATGTTTTAGCCCTCCCCATTCTGACTTCTGTGGTGTAACACGGCCAAGAAACAGAGACATCAATATTTTCTTATTGCCATGCTCGTTTTAGCCAGGACAACACTGAACTTTGGCTTTCCTCCTCTCATCCCAGCTTCTGCTACGGTTTATTCCTTTTCCTCCTCTTTCTTTTCTTTATTGAGTCAAAGAGGAGGAATAAAAGATAGGTGAGAGGTAGGAAAATGAGAATTATCCCAGAATATCAAGATATTCCATGATTTTGGTTCCTCTTTACACCAGTGTAGTCTGCAATCCAGGGGTTGAGGACAGGAATTGGAATCATTTAATCCCTCCCTCTTCTCCTGGAGTGTTTTCCCTCTAACAAACAGGGTGGGGTGTGTGTGGGGAGTGTGAAGGAATGAAGGAAGGAAGTGGGAGATGCCTCCAAAGCAAGGGAATATTTGGAACACAATCACAGGGGATTTTAGGACCCATTGATGTTGCAAATGTAGGGCAGTTTGCTTTCTACCCATTAATTTAACTGACTATTGACTTTCCAGCTGCAGCTATTTTCTTGTGTCGAAGCCACACTGGAATCTGAGGTGTTCATGTTCTGCTGAAGTTCTTTGGGTTCTTTTTTCCTGACAAGAAATGAAGGGCAGACATTTGCTGGATTCTTCTCTTCCTTAGACCACTTCCATGACCTTGTACTTTTCACTTTTAGAAATTACCCCAGGCCCTGCTTATCTCTATATTTTTTTTAATAATAATGTTTGCAAGCAGTGCTTTTCTCCATAGTGAAAAGCAAGTGCCCCAGGACTGCAGAAGGGTTCAGAAAATTCTCTGTTCTTCAGGCTGCTGCTCACAGGCATTTGTTTCCTTATTTTTACTCCTGCAAGAAAGAGAACTGTGGGCCTGAATATTTCTGGGTCTGAGAGATTTTAGCCTGCTAGCAGCTGCTAACTTTTTCCCAAGGAAAAAATTCTCAAGAAAGCTTCTTCTCAGAGCAACCTTGGCAAACAACTCTCCTTTCCCAAAACAATCCTTCTCCAGGTGGTGTTTTGCTGTTTCTCTGGTTTAACCAATGGCATCAGAGAGGTGTCGTTCCTATTCACAGTCATGTTAAGTCTGTATCAGAACACCTTATAAAAGGTAGTAAGAATTAGACAATAAAAGCAGGCTGCCACGCTGCCCTCTGCTTGTTCATCTTCCCTTTTTTGGCAAGCAGGAGCACCCAAACCTTCCCCACGCCCCTGACTGGGGCCGAGTTTGTTCTGGGCTGTTCAGCACTGCTCTGGCACAGGGTGGGACTGATAAAATCACCTTTTATCACACTTAAAATCACCTCTTATATCACTTAAAATCACCTCTTATCTCTCTGGGATCCTGCTGCTTTCCTCGAGAGGCTGCTGGATGTAACACGCAGCAGAAGGGGGGATTAGGAAGTGGTTTGTTTTGCCTAAAAATTTCCAAAGCTCCTCACATTCCATTTGTGCCACCCACCCTTAATTCCCTGGGGATAATTTTGTTGTTCTCAGCAGGGGCAGTGAGTCCTTTTCTTCCTCCTACCTGCTCGGTGCAGCAGAGGGAGAGCTGGATAAAAACAATCAGGGAAAATATAGCAACACTTCTGCTCTAGTAGGAGCTGTTCTAATCCAAATTAGCTGATAAAAGCGTTCTTGAGAGCGATTTGGGATGGGAGTCCAGGGGGAAAAAAAAAAAATGGTTCAAGGGTTACATCTGAAAACAGAACTTCTGAGTGCGAATTGTTGCTGCACAAATTAATCTGGGCAGATCAGGTTTAACACTCTGCCTTGTTCTTCCCTCTCAGATCCTTTAGTATCCATCTTTTAGAAGTGCCAAACGAATTTTAAAATTAAGCTCAGGTGGGCAAGCAGCTCTGATCCTTCTGCCTCCACAGCCACAGGCACAAGGAAAAAAAACAATGAACTACAGGTCATTGTTTCTGCATTTAATTTTGTATTTATTTGTTTGGTAATGCTCCCCAGTCGGATGCTCTGGGCACTCGTGGCTATTAATTGCAGACTCAGCATGCCACGCAATTAAGGGAAACAAAACGAGGCTGAAAAGCTTCGAAAACAGACGGGGGAAATGGGAGAATCACAACAGCAAAGAGGAAAATCACGATGTCTGTTTACAGAAAGTCTGTTTACATCACCAAACTCACGTTGTTGGCACAGGGGGGCGAGCTGTGGGAGCAGGATGGGGCAAGGAGGACACGCTTTCCTCAGCGCCCGGCCCTGCCAGGAGCACCAAAGCACAAACGTTCTCCCAATCCAAACAAATCCCCCTCTCAACTTCAACGAGAATTTTGCTCGCAGGCAACTTTCGCTCCCGAGACATCCCTCCCATAGTTCTTACAGCATAAATAGCCCCTCATTGTTCAGTTTTAAAGAAAATAAATGATGCTTTCAGCCCGGTCCTTTTCATTGCCTGTGACTGATATCAGCAAAGCACTGGTGCTGGTTATGTCTGTGGAGATAGAGCCTTGCAGTGCAGATGTGTTATTTAAATTACAATGCTGGGAATACATTTGTGTCAGTAGCTTTCCATCTCCTGCACCGAGAGTTGAAGCTATGAGGGGAAGAAAACCCTGAGTTTTTTTGCTATTTTTTTTTTTTTTCCTGAGCACCACTGTATTTTCCTCTTTTCACGAGTCAGTTTGTTACATCTGAAGAGCTTACTCATGCATCCCCCATCCAGTTCATTTTTTATTACAGCTCTGTGTTTGTTATAGATAAGCTCCAAGGATGCAGCTGAGAGCTGGGCTCTTTCCAGTTCCCATGTAATTTTTTTTTATTTTTTTTTTTTTTATTTTTTTCCCCTCCCCAGGTTTTAATCGTTACATAACGTTGTGTTATGACACAGCCTCCCCCTCGCTGGAGGAAAATTGCTAAACTCGGTTTTATCGAACGTTCCAAGGGTACAAGGTTCAGATAAGAAAAGTGGAGATAGCAATCAAAAATGTCAGTGAGAATTATAAGTTTCTGGAGGTATAAAAGGGCGTTTCTTCTATTTCTTTCTTCTTTCCTCCCTTTTTCCTGACAGTATTCCATTTTCCCAAATAATATTTGGGAGAAATCTCAATTTTTTTTCACGGACTGTTCCTCTTTTCCATCCCTTTTAAGAGAAAACCTGGCAGGTGCAGGCTCTGCAGAAGCAGCCAGTGGTCACTTTTGAGTGCTCATTTTCACCCCTGCCCCTGGTGGCAGCTCCTGAGTGCCCCAGTTTGAGTTTTTTGCAGGAGACAAGGGATGTTTGATGCCTGAGGAGTGACACCAGAGAGGACAAGGGCAGATTTGTTTCTTGGGAGACAAAGACCCAAAGGGAAGCCAAAAAAAAAGCCACAGGGAAATGCTAAATGTTAAATAGTAGGGGGAAAATAATTTGCAATGAGGGTATTGGACACCAGGACAGGCTGCCCTGAGGGGATGTGAACATTCTGCAGCTGAAAATGATCAGAATTCAGCCCAAACTCAAGCTGGCCCTTCTCTAGATGCTGGGGATGGACCACATCATCCCTTTCAACCAAAATTACCCCGTGGTTTTAATGCCTGGTGGGTTTCTCTCCACGTGAAGCAATTATTCAGCACCCACAGAGCACAATATTGGGAATTTCAATCCCTTTTTTTTTCCCCCCCTTCTGAGCCTTTTTTCATCTACAGAGTCATTCTTCCAGATCAGTCATGTCTTGCTGTCACAGGAGACAATCATTGTAATCATTTTACAGAAAGAATCAGCATAATTCTGAGTGTTTCACACCCTGAAAAAAGGGGAGGATGACAGAGTTGTTCTTCTGCCCTAGAACTGAACTGCCACTCTTGCCAAATCTCACCCACGGGCAATTAAGGATTCATCAAACACTCAAATCCACGTTCCTTTGGGTTGGGAAGTGAATTAGCAAAATCTGGATGTCAGGATGTCTGTCAAGGATGGGATTGTGGGATTATGGGGGGCTGAGAGCAATCAGGGAGCGCTTCTCCAGCACTTCCCTCCTGCTAATTAACTGGATTATTATCCCTGATGCCACTTTGTGGGACGCTGGGGTTGGAACAGTCTCAGGATATGTGGGAAGGAAAGCTCAGAAGGGCTGAAGGAAAGAGGGTTTGTGGGGATATTCCCCAGCTGATCTCATCCATGGGGTGTTACAGGCAAAAAAAAAAAAAAATCCAAAAGTCCAGGCAGCAAATTATCCAGAATATCTCTGGATGTCCCCCTTGATGTTTTTGCCCTCCCCAGCCTGACTTCTGTGGTGTAACACGGCCAAGGGAAAGGCCAAGAAACGGAGCCATCGATATTTTCCTATTGCCGTGCTCGTTTTAGCCAGGACAACGCTGAATTTTGGCTTTCCTCCTCTCATCCCAGCTTCTGCTACGGTTTATTCCTTTTCCTCCTCTTTCTTTTCTTTATTGAGTCAAAGAGGAGGAATAAAAGATAGGTGAGAGGTAGGAAAATGAGAATTATCCCAGAATATCAAGATATTCCATGATTTTGGTTCCTCTTTACACCAGTGTAGTCTGCAATCCAGTGGTTCAGACTCAGCTGAAGAACAAAATTCAAGGAGAACCTGAGATTATTCCTGTTCTTCTTCTATTATTCATGAATCCTTCAGTGGTAAATTGACCGAAAAAAAGAAAAAAATTGGGTAAAACTAATTTGATAATTATAAGTACCCAGAAGTCGGTAACCACAGATCTGCTCTGTTTAAGCACTTTAAATACATAAAACTGTTAATTACTAATGCAAATTCATAGTGGAGGAAATGATGGTGCAGTTACACCGAGAGAATAAATGTTACATTTTCCCTGCAAACAATTTTTAGTTCCATAATTTCAGGGAAGTCCAATATTGAGCTGTGCAGAATCATTACGGGGCCTCTTGTACATAGAGCTGAAAACCAGTTATGTAAAGACTTTTTTTGGATTGGCAAGGAGGATTAATTGGAGCCTTAATAAGGCACAGGGTGAGGATTTTGACAAATCACCAGAAAAATTGAACTGAGCCCTGGGGCAGAGGCTAAAGCAGGCCCAAGACACAGAGATATTTTTAATATATATATTCAAATTTTTAAATATATATGTTATATATTTATTCATGTATTATATATAATATGTGATATATGATATATGAATTATATATGAAATGTTAATTTTATATATTATATTATATATGAATTATATATGTTCTATAGTCTTTATTATATAATATATAAGATATCATATGTAATAGTATATATTTTATATTTTACATTTTATATTTTATATTATATATTATTTTATATATATGTGTGGTTTTGCCAGGTGACTTGGGGATGGAGGCCTGGATTTGCAATGGCAGTTGAGGATCCAAGGCAAACGTTTGCTCTGTCATAAAAAGTGGGGCTGGAATCTCTGCAGGCTGGAGAACAAATTCCTGCAGCTCCTAAACTCTCCCCTAAGCTTGCTCAGATTTCAGGGTGATGTCACAAATCCACCTCCCAGCTGGCTGTGCCTCACTGCGTCTCCCTGAGTTTACACACAGCCAAAAAATTGAAATGTTACAAGAGGATGAAAGAAACAAAGTGAACTTCGAGGCCTGAATATTTGATATCCTAATATTCATTAAGAGGCAGTAATTATCTGATTGCATCTATTAATTCTGGCGCATTACATCGCTTCAGTCTTTAAACTCTACATAAATTTTATGCCGATTAATTAAAATAAAAGGGAATGGGGTTTATGCACCTTCTTTGTTCTGAATCCTTTGTTCCTCCCAGCTGAGCGTGTCCCTTTCAGGCAGGGGGTTGCAAATTATTGGGAATCAGGAACCTCCCAAGCGGGATGAACCCTTGGGAAGCGAGAAAAAAAAATTAAAGAAAAGGAAAATATTTCATGTCTCACTTTCATCTTCAGAGCGCTGATATTAATAAGTGAGCTCCCAAAAAGAAACACCTGCATCCTGAAATTAAGGATTCCAGGCCTCTCTGACAACCCAGTTCACCTATGGCAGGAAAGGAAAAGCATCTTGGGAACGATATTGGAGAGCCTTGAGGTTGAGGAGGGATTTCTTCAGCTCGTGATTGGTTGTCTTTGAACCAGAAGAATCCCAAGAAAAGCAACTAAAAGTCAGGGTTTCCCAGGGAAACCACTGAAAACTGGATTCGGCCCCATGCAAAACCAATGTGAAACGTTGGGACCAAAATATTTATAATAATTCTGTGTACGCGTGTGGATATCTATAAATCCCTGCACATAATGATTCATCCAGAACTAATTAGCTCATGTGGAAAGATCTGAGCTTTTTGGTCTGAGTTCCCACATGGATTAAACGGGGATAATAATTCTTTTGTGCTAATTGTAAGGAGCACTGGAGGGGAGCCACGGAATTGTGAGGTGTTTTTTATTATTTTCTAGGAGTCTTGGCCACCCCTGAAAGTGCAGCCACCAAATGGGGTGGAAATGTGGTGGGGAAACCATTTTTTCTCCTCAGCCCTGCCTGATTCAACTTATTTCAGATAAGGGCAAAGACTCCAAAAAACCTTCTCATTCTCCTGTTAAACCTCGGGGGAAAACAGATAAGAAAATTGTCAGATCCGTGTTTATCAAGGGCTACTGTTACATATAATTTGTTCATTTATGTCACAACCTGATGGGCCAATGTGTAATTTCAGTTCACGTGATCTTTGTCACAAATATTAAATAGGTCTCGATAATTTAGCACTTTAGCAGGGTTTCTGTATATTTTACTTCTATTTTTTTTTATTTATATATTTTTATTTGCATATTTTGTTTATGTATTACCAGATCAGAAGTTACAGCAATGGCTCAGTGAAAAATCTCTGAAAGTGAGACATAATCCGTGCTCTAATATTTCTGTCAAATTCAGGAAATCAGCTTCTCTTTCAAAAATGTTTTGGGTATCTTTTTGAGCACAGGTGAAGTGATAATCAGTGAATTTTCTATCCAAGATCTGTGAGCTTTAGTGAGCTGGATTCCAACCCGTGTGTACAGTCCCTGGGTTGGGCTCCAATCCGGGTTTCTTGGCAGCAGCCCGTTTTTTAATTCATCTGCTCTTTGTTCTGCCCGAGAGTCCTTACAAATATTCCTATTTACAGTGGCATTTAGGACTCACAGGGAAGAATTAATACCAGGTCTGTTTGCCAGCCAGTGTAACCCCATGGAAGGAAATCCTGCCAATCAGAGATTCTTTTTTTTTTTTACCTTGTTCTTTCAGCTCCAACCTTGCTGCGTAGCCCTTCCAGTGGAAAAGCAGGAAATAACCATTTCATGGGAACACTTTTAGGAGCTGCCCATCACAAAGATGGAGACAAGGGGACCTGGGTTACACCAAACCTCCCCTGGCACTCAAACACAAACAGAGCTGTAGTTCAGTCAGTCAATAACACTTGGAAAGAACGAGAGGAAACCTCCCTGGAAGCAGCATTAATTCCCCTGGAACTGACCCTGTTCTGCCATTTATTTTTTCCATTTGGAGATCAAACATGAGAACACCCAAACAGGTGAAATTGAGCCCAAGATAACAGGGGGATCTCCAGCAGGAGAGAGGAGCAGGGGCGTGAGGGGAGCATCACGTAGCTCATTCCCTCTTTGCTCGCACAAGTCAATACTTCCCCTTTCCTCCAGCACACAAAAGGAAAGTCTCGGGAGCCTTAAATTACTTTTGCAGCCTTTACACAGAGCCACCTCTCCAAAAGGAAAATAAATGGGGTCTGGCTGGGCAGCCAAAAGGAAAAGCCCATCTCAACACATTTTGTTCTGCTCAAGACAAAGCACCCTGATCCCAACTCAGCCCCGGGGCCTTGCTGCTCTTGTCTGGCAGAAGATTTAGAGCTGAGAGGGAGAGGCTGGGCAGCTCCTGGGGAAACCAGGGCAGGATTTGGGAGGGAACAGCTGGTGCAGCCTGTGGGAAATGGGAATCTGGAAATGGAAATCTCCTCCTCAGCTGCAGGAGATCCTCACCCCAATGCAGCCCGAGATGCTGAAGTCGATGGATTTGTTCTCTACTCATGTTGGGCAATCACAGGGAGGAAAAAAATGGATCCAAACAGAGAGGAGTGAGTTGGGTGAGCAACAGTGCAGCCCTGTAAGTTCTGCCTTTTTCTTTTTGATTAGAAAATGATGCTGTCTTGGTCTGGCAGCTCAGTTTGGAGCGTTGCATAAATAGTCAGATTTGTATTAATGAGTTTGAGTCTTAAACTGTAAAAACAAATTTAAAACCAAAAGAAACCCAGCAAAAATCCCTATTCCAAACAGCACATTTCTGAGTGGATGGACCAGATTCCCAATCATTTTTATAGGACTATTTTTAATTTCCTTAAAAGGTCAGCTAAACTCAGCTGTGGCACCTCTGGCATTCACATATGGCAACCGTAACCAAAAGTCCAAATAATCACTGGTATCACAGACGTCTCCAAAAACCATGTTTCTGTGACCTCAAATACACCCACATCCAAAAGTTCCTCTCAGAGACAGTGACAAAGGTGGCACTTTAAAATTTAAAACCATTCTATAATTTTCCTGATTCTCGAATCAAAAGGCAAGTGACCTCATTGCTGCTGCCTTCCCCCCTGAGGGTGCAACCACCACTAAATGGTTTCTGGAGGTGTGGCTGGAAGCTCGGGAAGGTCAGCTGCCAGGTCAGGAAGGCACAATTTACCTTACAAAATCAAAATTTGGTTGAGTTGTGAGCTGAGCTGTGCAAGTGAGAAGGACAACTAAAAGCAGTGCAGTGAGACAATCCCGGCAGAACTCAATGAAATAAAGATGAGCTGAGCTGCAGTTACTCATTTTTACTGGAGGCTTCAGAAATAGGACCTCAGCTAGTGAGCAAATCAACTTTCTGCATGAATTTTAGATTAAATTTAATCAATTAATGGCCTTTCTTTTTTTTCTTTTTTCCCTTCCTTATTTTTGCCAAGGACCAACCGAGCGGAATTTTCCGTAGGAGTCCCCAAGCTACCTTTTTAATCCTGTAGAAATAGAGAAATCAGGAGGCACGGGCTTCTTTTAATTGTTAACTAACACTTTTAAAGGCACAGAAGTGGCTGCATGGGGGTCATTTCATCTCTTCCAAAGCGAGGGTGTAATTCCTTATCCTAAAGCTCAATATCTTTGGACTGGTCAGCTCGGGAGCAGCCAGGGGAGGCAGTGCTGTTCCAATAATTGCATTTTGAGTGAAGCTGGTGGCTGGGAATCTTTAACTTTCCATTTAAAGCACAGAGGAAACCATTCCTGCACATCTCCCACTCTAACCTGCTCCACCTCAGCGCTGGCTCCTGGTTTGAGAGCTGAGCCTTCGGACTGGGGTGTGGGAGGGACAGAAAGTGCCCTTTGCCAGGGAAAATGACTGCTGGGGATGCAGGGATGCTCTGCTAGCAGGGAGGAAGGGCAGGGCTGATTCCTTTTTTCCCCATTATTAGAGTGTGGGATGCCCCTTGCTGATCCTCCCTCTGTCTGTGATTCCTACAGCAGGACAGACATTCCCAGGGTATTCCTGATTCCCCCTCAGCCCATGGCCAGCAAATGTGGAGCCTTGGGAAGGCTGAGCTGGAACAGAGACTGGACAGAGCTGGAGAATAAAGTAGAGATTTATTAAAAGGCCTTTAGGATCCACCTTGGGCAGGACAAGAGCCTGGCCAGGGCTACACCCAAGGTGGACCCAAAATGGTCACAAAATGGACAAANGCAGGAAAAGGATTTGTTTTGTGTCCCTGCTGTGTGCAGAGCTGAGTGACACTGACTGTGAGCTCAGAGCTGCACCCCTGGGCACCACAGAACCTGGAATACATGAAAGATAAAACTCAAGGCATCAAAGGAGACGAGATGTGGTTCCCATGTAGGAAAGCATTCCTTGAAAGGCCGGGCTGGGAACAGCTGCTGGAGCTGAGGTGGAATCAGGGCCGGGCTTTGCTGGGGATGAGCTCCTGGAGCCTCTCTCCTGCTCTGGCACCTAAATTCTCCTTCACCTGAAGGAGAATTTAGGGAACCCAGGAGTTTGGGGGCCCAAGGATGTGGGTGATAACAAAGTGACCACTTCCCAGCATGGCTGGGACTCTCATTCCTACCTGCAGAACTTCTTAGAGAGTTTCATGAGGGTTTTTTTTCCCCCTAAACTTAACAATTCACGGTCTACTTGCCCAGCTCAGGTGTGGCATCGCACCAAAATAACCCAGGAATTCGAGGAAAAAAAAATTAATATTTCAACCTGCTCTTCAAAGATCTCTGAAACTTCTGACTTCCCTTGAACGGGATAATTCTGATTTTCACACAAGACAAATTTGACCCTCACCATGAGGACTGGGGAAAAAAAACTCTTCCACAGAGGGGTTTTAGTTTTGGAAGGAAACACAGAGGGTTGTGACAACTGTAAAAGGTCCATGCAGAGAGACAGATGCTTTCAATTCAGCTGCTCTGAATTTTTTATATCCTCCTTGCACTGCTTCAGGTGCCTGGATGGAAGGCACTTTTCCCCCTGGAGTTTTGGTGCCAATGTGATAAGAACACGAGGACTGATCATGTACACTTCCCTCATCATTTATTTATGACCACT
The DNA here is from genome assembly GCA_013397395.1 of Sinosuthora webbiana. NCBI lineage: Eukaryota > Metazoa > Chordata > Aves > Passeriformes > Sylviidae > Sinosuthora > Sinosuthora webbiana. The sequence goes on from VXBN01013252.1 coordinate 664,815, forward strand.
TAATTAAGTTATTATGGACTCTTCTTTTTTCTCTTACTGGCAGTGAGGATGAAATTAATTTTCTTAGCTTTTCCTTTGTAGCCAGGATCTCTGACTTATCACTTCTCTTCTAAAACCGCTCTTTTTTCAAAGGGCATTGTATTATCCACGAGAAATTCTGGGGTGACCAATTCAATACCCACCCCAGGTAAAGCTGCACCAAAGCTGTAACAAAGCTCCTTTTTTCTAAGTTTATATTCACTTCCTCTGGCAATATTCATGTTGGATTTCCTTGCTGCTTCTCTTTTATGCATTGCAGGACAAAAAAAAAACACACATTTTTTTTTGTTTTTTACCTTTTTTTCCTTCTTCTGTGTATCTTACCTGTTCTAAATCTCCCTTTAAGACTTTCTCCCAAGACCTTTTTCCTTTAATTATTCCACTTACGGGTCAAAAAAGTTCAGGGTGAAGCCTCTGACAGAAGGTCGGCAACAAAAACTTTGCCAACAAAAACTTGGGAATGACAGAAACCCTTGGATTTGCTTCTCTGGACTCCCCTACCCACCTGGAAAACGTCATCCAGCTGCTAAAGATGATTTAAAAAAAAAAAAAGAGAAACATCTAAGTTCTGAAGAAAACAAACAGGAGAGTTGACACTCACCTCATTTATTCTGAATATTTATCCCCAGTCGTTGCCAAGAAAGACTTCCAGGTTTTCTGGCCGATATTTACAGGTTTTTCTCCTTCCTTTGCAGTTTTTATCCGCCAGCAAAGGTTCCCTCTGGGTTTTCCAGATTTCTCCGTCCATTTGCTCTCTGTTCCATCACTCCTACCCACCCCAGTGCGGTTCTGTTTTCCTGCCTTGCCCCAGCTGGGCTCGGATTAAGCCGCCCATCAGCTCACGTTCCGTTTGGCAAAACCACCGAGCCTCTTACAATATTTGTTCACTGCCAGGGCGAGAGGAGGTTCATAATCCTCTGACCCGCCTTGTGAAATATTAATAGGAGAAATCACTCTGTGAGGGGTGAAAGCTTTTTTTTAAAAAAAAAATTTATTTTATTTTTTCACTCAGCGAGGTCTCCCAAGAACAGCAGAAAATAGAAAGAAATTTCGTGGCTCCCAACGTGACAAAACCCAGCCACCAGCAGGGGCCTTTTCTCCCGCAAAACATTCAGCATTCATCCACCTACGAGCAAATAAATTAATAACAAGTGTCTTGCAAACAGAGCGTTTAAGCCTTTCAAGTACAGAGGGCACAAAGCCAGCTCCTATTTCCTCATTTGAAAATTCTACCTTGGCTGGAAAGCCAGGATAAAAAAAAAACCCAGATTATCAAAATACCAGGCACTCCTGTTGTTTAATTCCCTGTAATCTCTGCCTGTGTGGGTTTATTTTTATTTTATTTTATTTTATTTTATTTTATTTTATTTTATTTTATTTTATTTTATTTTATTTTATTTCTTGCCCACAATCTCTTTTTTTAATTTCTCCTCAATCTCAGGTTCATAGATTTTTCCTCTGCAGGTCTTGTGGATGTTAAATCCCTCAAGGTGATGCCACCATAACTTAACACTTGATTTTTTAGAAGCAGGATTGTGCTTAAAACTAATCTTGATCATTGTTTTCACTGCAAAGATACAAATATTAATGAAAAACACATTTAATGCAATTACTTAACCCTGTAAAATGCTGGGAATGAGATGTTGATTAGACAGCGAATGTCTAAATATTTCTCTTTTTTAATTCAAATATGTTTGCTGAGTTTCTACAAAATATATTTGTTGTTAATAGTTTTCTGAGCAGTTCAGAAAGAAGTTTAGAATTAGGAATGGTGATGTTTTTTTATCCAAAAACTCTTTTTGGATAAGCTACTTTTGCTTCAGGCTCTCACCCCGGGTTTGTGGTTCTTGCCCAAGGGCTGCATCACTTTTGGCATCAAAGAATTGTTTAGGTTGGAAAAGGGCTCCAAGGTCACGTTCAGCCAGTTGTCTTTGGTCTGGAGTGACACTGGCTTTGGTCTGGGGTGTCCCTGACCCCAAAGCCACCAGCAGGACCCTGGTGCAGGTGAATGTTTGAAGGTTCTTCTCTGGTGTCACCTTCACAACTATCCACAGATTGAAATCCCATCCAGAGGGGACAACGATGTTGGTGAGGGGCTGGGAACACAAACCCTGTGAGGAACGGCTGAGGGAGCTGGGGTTGTTTATCCTGGAGAAAAGGAGACTCAGAGGTGACCTGATCACTCTCCACAACTCCCTGAAAGGTGGCTGTGCTCAGGTGGGGTTGGTCTCTTTCTCCAGGCAGCAACTGACAGAACGAGAGGACACAGCCTTAAGCTGCACCAAGGGAAATACAGGTTGGATATTAGTGAGAAGTTTTTTTACAGAAAGAGTGATAAAGTACTGGAATGGCCTGCCCACGGAGGTGGTGGAGTCACCATCCCTGGATGTGTTTAAACAAAGACTGGATGTGGCACTTGGTGCCAGGGTTTAGTTGAGGTGTTAGGGCTGGGTTGGACTTGATGATCCTGGAGGTCTCTTCCAACCTGGTGATTCTGATTCTGATTTTCATCCCACATTTCTCTGCTCTGCTGCCTCCCAGAGCATCCAAACCCCTCCTTTCCCCATCCTGCCAGCTCTCCAGAACCTGGCAGCATCCTGCTGCTTCCCCTGGGGGCTGCTGGGCCATCATTTGTGGAATTACACCCCAAAAAAACCCCCGAGGTATCACAGCAGAGAATGAACAAATGGAAAGGTTTCCTCACAGCTCTCTGTGTGCTTTGCAGGCTGATTGCCTTAATGGCACTTTCCTTCAAAAGTTCTTGCTGGGAAATGCTGTTTTCCTCCTCTTTTGGAATTCTCTGCATTAATAATAAGGAAGTCATTTATAGGAAGTGTTGCTCTGGTATCACCCCATGCCAGACAAGACACAAAGTGTGTGCAGAGAGATTTTTTTTATTCTCCTTTACAGAGAAGGAAAACCCAGAGAATTCCCTCCTCCTGCCAGAATTCCAGCACTGAAATGAGTGACACTGGCTGTGCCTGAGGGCAGGGAGGGGAATCTCCTCCCAAGGCTTTTAGGGCTTGCCTGAAGCATGGGAAAAGCTCTCTCACCTCTCCCCATCCTCCAAAAAATGCTTTATATACCAGCACTGTCAGTCTGGCCTCTTTCTTTAGGTGCATATGAACATAGAAATTAAAAAAAAAAAAAAAGAAAAAAAAGAAAAAAGAGGTTTAGCTCATTAAGCTGGTTCCAGGAAAAGCCCACGGAAAGCAGAGAGCAGCGAAATCCCTGAGGAGGGAAGGAAGGAGTGCTGGGAGCAGCCTGGATGGGGCTGCCAGGCAGCGGAGAGGGGAAAGTTTAATTTTAAATGGAGGGAGCACAACGGGGAATCACTTGGGGAAAAAAGGGAACTGCCAAAGAAAGGGCAAAGCATGGAATCACTTGGGAAAAGAGGGAACTGCCGAGGAATTAAGGCCTGGAGAAAGAGCTGCATCAGGCAGGGCTGGTGGTGAGGAGGAGGTTCAAGGTTCAGCTCTCACTGCATCTCCCCTGCTGGGGTCAGGTGAGAACAGGCTCCTTTATACCCTTTAAAAGGCCGTCATTTATCCCTGGGAAAGCCAGGCATCAATCCTAATTCCTGTTTTCCAGACAGAGCCTAATATATGTGTGTGTATATAAATATATCATTGGATAAAGCTTGTGATCATAAACTCATAAACATCACAAAAGCTTAGTGAAGCTGAGACCCTCCCAAATCTTTGTTCCCTTTCCCATCCCTCTGCAAGCCTGTCCTGGTTATTCCTCTTTCCTTTCCCCCCCAGGACACAAATGCTTTTAATTCCATCCTGGAAGAGGCCGAGATGCTTCCAGGGGGAGCAACCTCTGTGCCTCCTCCTAGACACAGTCACACAGAACAAAGAGAAGGAAGAGCTCGATAATAATAAGTAATTATAATTATAATTAGCAGATATTTAGCGCTTTTCATTTCCAAGGCACTGTACAAATATTGGCTAATGAATATTTGGTAAGCAAACATTTTGAGCTTCTGGAAGGATTATTAGGAGCCATGAAGAAAACACTTTCCAATATTTGGCTGCCTTTTTGTCTCCCTGCTACATTTGCAAGGTTATTATTTGCTACACCTGTAACTTAATCACGGCAAGGCATTTTTTATTTGTTATTTTTATATAGTATTTAAATATTAGTGTCTTTGATTAGACTTTAAGGATTTGGAGGGTGTAGAAATAAGCCCTTTAAAGCATTTTTTACAAGGAAATAGTTTGAGCAGTGTGGACAAACATTGATTTTTGTTGGGGCAAATATTTTGCCCACACTTTTCTCACTTGTTTTAGTGGGAATATGACCTGCTTTGGGTCTGGAGTGATCCTCCCACGTCGTGCTTGTGCTCCCGTGTGCAATGACCCAATATCACCAACATCCCGATGTTTTGCCTTAGGTTGAGGCAAAGCTCTCCAATCAATCCCACATTTGGCAATTTTGGGGGTGCTGAGCAGCCATTCAGGGCAGCTGCTTTGGTTAGAGGCCTGCAAAAGGTGGAATGGGAACATTCAAAGCAGATATTTGTAGAGAGACCCCCAAATCTTCCTGGGGCAGATATTTCTCTTTTATCACGGGTGGAATTGTTTGTGCTTCGTGGCGTTGGGGATGAGGAGACTCAGTGACTGCACCCAAAGCTCTCAGAAGATCAAATAAGTCTTTGAAGTTCAACCACCAAGTGTTCTCTAAACGAAGGAAACCCTCTAAGCCAAACCCCTCAGACTTAAATATTCTGCTGTGTACAGCCAAGCTCTTTTAATGAGTTTTTCTTGATGGCTGTAATTGGTCTTTGCTCGTCTTTCTCCTGGATTTTGAAGTCCGGAGTCATTACCTCGTGCAAATTCTCTTTTCCAACACAATCCCACTCCAGCGATTCCCGCCTGGTTTGTGCCTTTTTGAAGCTCCCACACTTTTATCTCTTGGTAATCCATTCCCTGCTTCCCAAACATCCCCACTTTAGTCACCTGCCAGCTTCCCCTCACACGAAGGGATTCGAGTATTCAGCTCTCTCTCCTTCCTCCCTCACCCTGTCCGCTCCACTTTGTGGCCACTGGATGTATCCTGCTCCTTAAATTCTGCAGATCTCCCGTGATCTCTGCATTAATTTCTCTTCCAGTCGCTCCTGCCTCGCTCCCCTCGCACAATCTGCACTCAGCAGCTGCTTCTGCCACCGCCTCTGAAGGCAGGAGTGATTTCTCCTGCCAATTTTCCACTTTTCCTCTCCTCTCAAGGCTTGATCTCGTTGTGTGCTTTAAAGTCAGTAATGCTACAGCGCGTGTGACATGTTACCGAGCTGGGGATGAAACCAGGGACGCGGAGAGAGCGGCCAAAATATTGAGTATCAAACCAAAATGTGCACCTTGGCAGGCCCAGGGAAATCCACACTGCTGGAAACAACTCCCAGCTCTGCCAGGGGGGCAATCCAGACCCCAGGCAGAATGGGATTGGATGTGGGACCAAACACAAAACCAGAGGCGGATCTGGTTTTGTGACTTTTCCTTCCCATAATTATTTCTGGCCGACCAGAAGTTCGGTTATCGGCAATTACCGCTGCACGGGAAAGTGATTTTCCACATATTTTTAATAGGAAACCTGTCCTAAGTTTCAGGGATGTTTGATATCTTAGAAAATTCAACGTCTTGGATCTCTGCTTCCCATCTCACGGGGGTTTGACACATTTGGAGTGTACAGTCTAAATATTTTAACTCCTGTTTAGAGTGTAAACTTTTGAGGCCAGGACAGCTTCTACTCCTCATGGGGGAAATCAAGAATTTATGTTATTTGATAGCAATATGTAAGTTTAGAGTAGATTTTGAAGAAATTGTTCCCTGTGAGGGTAGGAAGGGCAGCTGTGGGTGCCCCTGGATCCCTGGAAGTGCCCAAGGCCAGGTTGGAGCACCCTGGGATATTGGCAGGGGTGGAATGGGATGAGTTTTAAGGTCCCTTCCAACCCAAACCATTTTATGGTTTTATTCTGTGTAAAGAAAAAGGGATGAAACTGATTTTCTCTCTGACTTGACTCTACATAGAAGGTTTACCTCACAGAAAAATTAGTTTATTCAGTGCCTGGCATACTGAATCGCCAGTTTGATGTGAAAGCTTTCAGGCTCCACATTTTTTACAAATAATCTGCCACAAACAACCGCACACTTTATTTTCTATAGGGATAGAACGGAATGCAAACAAAAGAAATGTAGCTAACCAAAAATCAAAGTGAAAAATCAAACCCTAGTGGTGTGTGTGGCTTTTGTGGCTGTTTTAACACGTAGATTGATATTTCTCAATATTGTCGTTTCTCTGGACATCACCAACGTCCACGGGATGCAAAAAGGTCAACCAAAATCACGGCAGGGATCATCCTTGCAGTGTTCCCAGTTCACGGGGAATATAAAGCACTGGGAGTGCTTAATGAAAAGTGATTTTTCCGAGTGACTTTTGGAGGTCTTGGCGAGTTCCCAGCTCCTGAGAACTCCTTGTCTGCACCTTCCCTCCCCACCCACCCGCAGCAGCTCGGGGTGATGACAGTTTGCTGCAGGATCCTGAGACAAGCCACGGGGAGGATTCGTGCCCCGAGGTTTGGGAGTGGAAATCCAGGGAGAGAGTCACACGTGGCAAACAGATTTCATCCCTTCTGCCGGGAGCCCGGGGTCAGGTTCAGCCCCGCAGCCTTGCAAAACCTGGCAAAAAAAAAAAAAAAAAAGGCAAACTCGATTCTTGAACCTGCTGAAAAAGTCCTAAACTGTTTAGATGGTGGGGATCATCAGGCTGCTGCTCAGCAGGGCGCTCTGATTCATCAGCATCAGGGTTTCCCCTCAGCTTTCTGCCTACACCTTCTACTTAGCTTGGCAGGGACATTGTCAGAGAATAAAAGGCTTCTTCCCCGTGTCAAAGGGCTGGCATTCATCAAAATGATAATACTTTTTACCTAGAGCACCTTTTAGATGAGGTTCATGAAGCCTGTAAAGATGATGATAAAGAGAAAAACGTTGTGGGATTTTTTTATTATATTTTTGGCGCTAAAAACTGCTGCTACATGAAATGGGAGATATTTTTTTTTTCTTTTGTAAGTTTCCTTTGGCTTTAACTTTATAAATATTTCTTGGTTAAGTCAGTGGACTGCTTTTCACACAAAGCCTAATCCAAAGCTTGCTAAGGTCAACAGAAAGCTGCTTATTAATTTCAGCAGACTTTTGAATCAAGCTCCGAGTGCAAAACTTGCTCCCTGAATCAAACAAAAACTTTTTTGGAGCACAAAAGAAAAAATCCACACCTTCTAGGATCGGGCACTTCATTATGAGGAGAGTTTAAATTCCAGTAAATCTTCTGGGGATTTTTCTGTTGATTTTGGAAAGGTGGTGGTGTCCAATCTGAAATATCGAGGGTGTTCTCTGACCAGTGCTGGGCACTTCCACCTTCAGGGAAAAATGGGAAACGTGTGATGCCCTAAAAAAGGGGAATTCCCAACCCTCCACGCTGGGGTGATTAGTGGTAGGAAGAACAGAGAGTGAAGTTTAGGCTCAGTTTAGGCTCAGTTTAGGCAGAGCTGGACTTGCTCCTCTGTCTGGAAGCAGCCACCAGACCGTGGCAGAAGAAATTTTGGATGGTGCTGGTGGCAGCAAGACCCAGCAGTGCTTAAACCAAGCTGTTGGCCTGTCCTGGAGAGTGATCCTGAATTTCCTGACAGGGAGCAGGGAGGGCTTGGTGGGAAGTTGCCCTGGAAGGTGCCAAGGCCAGGAGATGTAGGGTGGGAGGGGCTGGAGCTGCACCCCAGCTCAGGATTTGGGGTCACCTGCATGATTTCCATGCAATGTCCTGGCCAGGTGCATTCCAGGCTGATTTAGGGAGAACTGGAGAGCTTCAGGTTGGGCTCAGTTATTCACTTTTTTTCCAGTGGCAAGCATGTAAACATTGCCCCAGGAAAGCCCAGTCTAAAAAAAAATCATAGATCTGTAGGAAAGCTTTGAGAGAGGAGGGAAAGCGACGTGCAGAAAAGATGAATTGTTCCAATATTTCTCACTGGTGGAGGTGCCCATTTCTCAGGGAGAAAGCTCACGGAATATCTCTGCCTCTTGGTCAGCACCAAACTGGACAGGGCTGGCTGAGTCCCCTCCACTGGCCAAGAGCAGCAACAGAAAGAGAAATTTGGGGCTTTCAGGGATTCCTCCCCACTCTGTGCTCCCAGATCAGCTGTTCCTGCTGCAATCCCACACATCCCACGCCTCCATCCGCCCTTCCTCCTTGCATGGCCAAGATAATGAGAGCTTGGACCTTCCAAAGGAGCCGAGATTTCAGTGAGGGTTTAGAGGGCAGCAAAACCTTTCACGGGCAAATGCCTCATTTGCATTTTCTAAATTCACCTCGGGATATCTGCTCTCCACAGGCCAAAGCCACAAAGGAAAGCAAGGGGGGTCACTGGATGCCAAAATGCACAGAATTGTCAATTATCCACCTGTGACTCACGAGTTTGGTGTCCCTACAAGCTCCTGAATCACTGCCTGGGTCTACTGTGAATGTAATTCCCCATAAAGCTGGTGGTGAAGTTTGCAAGCCCCAGGGAGGTTGGAATGAGGTGATCTTTAAGGTCCCTTCCAACCCAAACCATCCTCTGATCCTGCAATCCCCTCTGTAACTGGGATTTAATCCCGGCCCACTCCACTCTAAATGGCACCACGTTGCAGGGACAATATTTAGGAAACCTGATTTAAACACCCATTAGCTTAAATTCCCTTAAATGTAGAGATGTTTGCTTTTAATTAGCTCTCTGCATGCCTGCCCACATTTGCAAAGACACGGAGGGCAGCGTGTGCTGAGGTTTTGAAAAATGGCATGAAAATAAAGACTAAAAGACACAATTAGTCCCACTAAAGATGGATCTCTGCCCCTAGCTCCTGCCTGTGAGCTCCCCGAGCTCTCCCAGACTGCGTGGGGAAGGGATGTGCTCTGGAAATGAGGATTTCCAGGGAATATCTCCTCACCAGCAGAAGGAACAAGTTCATCCTTCCCAAAGACAGGAATTGCTTTGCAGCAGATGATGGGGGATGCTAAAGGAGCACTAGGAAATAACAATTTGAGTGTGCCGAGCTCTCCTCCTTGAGAAACACCTGGGGAACCCAGGGCTTGGTGAGCACAAAGCCGGGCTGAAGTTTATCCTGTAGTTCATCCCCCAAACCTTGTCCTCCGGAGGGAAAAACCTGTGCTGGAATTACCTGGATGAGCTCCTTGATCTTCCTTGGCTTCCCTCAGCACAGCCTGGCAAACCCTGGCTCAGATTGCCAAGGGAACAGCATAAGAGAGGGCTCAGCTCCTCAGAGGGGGTGGATATCTGCATTTCCCTCACTCCTGAATCACTCAGGCGATCCAAATTATCTGCTCTGTCACAGATCCCCCAGTCTCCACGAGGAGGTATTAACGCAAAAATATTTTAATATATATATATATATTTAGTCACTTTCTTTAGTGCAGTTTAAAACTACAAGTATTTATTGCTTCACTCACTCCACTCAGCGTCTGACATTTCTCCCGCAGTTTTGTTTTTTGTGGCTTTCCTGCCTCTCCCAGCCCAGCCTGTGAAAATCACGGGATAAAGTGAAATAAAGTGAAATGCAGTGCTGCTGTCTGGGGAAGGGAGCCTAAAAGCTTTGCAGACCCAGCCACAGATGAACGCTGACATTTGGCACTTCATAATGGGTTAGGAGCCTCGGAATTTATTGTAAACTTAATGCAGCTTCACAGCCCATCTTCAAAACATTTACACAGACAGTAAAAGATGATGGATATTTTCAGAGCGTTCCTCTTCCCCCGGCAGTTCCCGTTGCCGTAACCCTGCACGGGCAAGCAGCGATTTGAAATATATTATTGATGCATCTTTGAAGATTTGTTATCTGATCCCTTCATGTTTATTGCTGTTATGCAACTGGCTCCTGAGTGTCCTCCCGTGTGAGGCAGGGGTGAGGAGATAGCATCGGGGCGATTGTTATTTGTGTTCTCGGCGCTGTGCTGGAAGAGGCAGCAGCCCCAGCAGGGCTCCATTGATTTAGATCCCAGACAAAGGCTCGGGATAACAGAGGAGCTGCTCTTTGCATTTTCACTTTTTAAATAAAGCAGGGGGGGGAAACAAGAGCAGAGAGAAAGCGATACAGGAGATAAACAAGCGGCGGAGAATGAGGTGGGGGAGAGATGGATGCGTGTCTGCACCTGGGCAGACAATGGGAGCCACGCTTGGCAGTCAATGGCAGCCCCTCCATTGACTCCTCCGTGATGGAGGGCTGGAGACGTGAATGGAGAGGGACATGATTAGATACCAGGGCAGAAATCCAGCCTGGGAAGGTGGGCAGAGTTATGGGAAGGTCTGTTAGTTATAGGGCAGAGTTATATGAATAGGAAGTTCTCTAAGTTATAGGGCAGAGTTACGGGAGGGTCGACTCTTTCACGACTATGGGATCCCGGATGTTTTGCTGCTCCACACCTTGGATCTGATTTCACCCAAATTGTGTTTTATGGATGACGTGGCTCCCTTTGCATGCTCTGGCCTTATTTATTCCCTCTAAAGCCAAGAGCTGGATCAAACTTCCAGTGCAAAGGTGGATTTGCTGCTGAATGAACCCATTCCCCCTTGTCCCGTCACTCCAGTTCTTGATGAAGACTCTTCTCTGGCTTCCTTGTCCCTCCCTTTCAAACCCTGCAATGCTGCCATTCCTCCCTTTATTACATTTTGTCATCCCTTCTTTTATACATTCACATCTTTAGAACCAATGTCAAACATCCCCAACCTCTGGGTGTTTTTATTCCATTTACTCCCAGTAGGTGACATTTGAATTTTGGTTTTAGTTGTGGCCGATTCTCCTCTCAGAGCTGCCAGGGTTCATGGCTGAGCTGCACAGGACACGATGCTCCAACCACCAACACCCCAGAGTTGTCAGGACACACCCGGATTTTCCAGAAAATCACTTTTCAGGCGGAGCAATCACATCCACAAGCTTTGGGATACCTGGAAATTAATTGAGGAAGGGCCACAACCTCGTGCCTAATAAAAATATTTATGCTGGAGCTTATTACCACAAGGGGATACATTAAAATAATCATCCCACAAGAAATGAAAATTCTGTCTGGTTCTATACATTTGCAGGGTGGAATCTACAAGCTTGTCTGCAGATCTGTTTGTGCATAAATTCTGTCCCAAATTAGATCTGGTTTTCAGCTCGTCTTTACCATTCCTGTGCTATTTTTAGCTCCCTGGGTGTTGTAGTAATAGGGATGCATTTAAAATATGTTAAAAACTGAAATTACGCCTTAGCCACCGTCTAAGTTCATAATTTTTTTTTCCTAATTGCTTTGAATTTTAGAAAAAATATTTAATGTTCAGTGGTGGAGCAGATGGAGCTGTGAACACTTTGCTTCACAATAATACACTTTGGGTTCTGGCTGATGCTGGTGGTGCTTTGTTTCTCTGTGATCTCATTAAATAAACCTCAGGCTGGAAAAGGAAGAACTTTACTATTTCCCAAGAATTTCAGGCTCTGAGGCAGACTGAGCACTATTCAGGGACAGGTGTAGAGGAATTATTGACAATCTGGGATTATTCTGCAGTGCTGTTTTAAGGGATAATACCCGACATGAGCAATGGGCTTGAAATTCAAAGTCACCTAAAAAGCAGATTTCCCATTTGGCTCTATTTTCTTGTTGGTGAGTGTAGAGGGTTTTGCTAATTTTGTATTAAATCTGGAAAATTTTACCAACAAAAGACAGTTCAGTTCACCTAACTTGATTTTTATGTCAAATAACAATGGCTGTGGTGACTTTGATGTGATGACCTGGGCAATTTTTAGCCTCTTTTGCAAGTCTGGTAATTCCTACGGTACCTACTGGGCCTCTACATGTTTGAATACATTAAATTAAAATTAAAAAATATTCACAGGCTGCCATAAAGTACACCAGAACACTGCTTGTCGTAAGGCACTGATCTATGGCAGAGAACTTGGTGTGTTTATTTTAAATTTCTCAACAGTTACGAACTTCTCTGCCACAGATTCCTGCCAGGAACTCTGTGGAGACACGAGGCAGATGAGTTTCCTCATCCCATCACGTGGATTTCAGAAATAAGGGAACCATTTCCAAGTGTGAGGTTCAGTTTTTTTAGGGACAAAAGCATTGATCACCCACCAGATGGGCGCTGGTTTGGGTTTATACTGGGAAGGAAAACCTGCGGATAAATTTGCTTTTGCTTCTCCCACTAGAAACTTTGGGCTGTTTAATTAAAGGCCTCATTGCCCCATCATTAAATTCAAAGAAGCAGATCTAATGCAAGCACTTAAATGTAATGTCACTTATTAGTCTTTAATGACGAGAAACATCCTTTCTCCAAAGAACAGCTGTAGGAATAGTGCCCATGTCACCCACAAAATTATAGATTATGGAGAGCGTTAATGTGCATTTAATGGCTGTGAAAATATTCCTTTCTGGAAGGGGCTGTGCTCTTCCTTGTTCGGCTTCACTCGTGAGGGAGGTTAATTAAAGCCAGAACATCACAAATTCTGTAGCACTTCAGGTCATTCGTCTGTACCAGAGTGGAACAGAATCCTGCAAAACATCCCTGACAGGGATGACATAAAACTGTCTGCTCCAGTGCCTGGGAGAGATCCCTGGGCTGGGAACTCTGCTCAGGCTGGCAGGATCCAACAGCCACCAAACCTCCCGTTAAACACGGAGATTTATCAAACCTTTCACAGATTTTTCTTTGTAAATATATTTATGTATGTAGATGATACAGATATATAGATATAGATTAGATAGAGATAGAGATTATATATATTAGATATAGATAGATATAGATATAGATTTAGATAGATGATATAGATATAGATATAGATAGATATAGATAGATGATATAGATATAGATAGATGATATAGATATAGATAGACATAGACATAGATATAGATATAGATGATATAGATAGATATAGATATAGATATAGATATAGATAGATGATAGATATAGATATAGATATAGATATAGATATAGATATAGATACAGATATAAAAAGTGTTTCTGTAGGTGCTAGGGGGGAAAAAAAAGAACCATGAGATTGCCAAATAACCATACATTGGAGATTTTTGGGACCCTCCAGGCAGGTGGCAAAACACCCCACAGGTCAGGGCCCCATGGGAAGAGAACCCAGGAAAAGCTGGGCTGGGCGAGGGATGGGGGAAGCCAAGGGAAATGCAGCAACTTCCATTTCTGGGTTATTTTTTGAATCAAATATGGCCACAGATTCAAAGCGTTTTTGTCACTCACGGCGCCTTGTGAAGAGCTTTGAGGTTTATGAATGGAAAATATTAAATAAAGCTAAATAATACACATTTTAATATGGATATATACTTAGACAATATGGAAATGAGGTGGGAGAGTTAGAAAATGTGACAGCTGAGTAGATAAACACGGACTTGTGTTTTCATTTACAAAGACCTCTGGTATAAAAATGCTAATTTTTTTTGCCTACATTAAAAGGCTGTGAATTCCAAAGAGAGATTTCAGCAGCCTGACGGATTATCCAAGTGTCTGTTGCTGAAGCCAGCCCTTAATGGGGCTGTGTCAAGTGTTTCCAAAGAGCTGCACGTCCCACAGCTGCCCAGTTCACCTGAGATGCCAAATGGCATCCATCAGGGAATTCCCAGGATTTTTTTTTTGTACAGGTACAGCAAATCCATTTCCTCTACGACATCTCCATCCAAAATCCAGGGTTGAAACCATTCTTGTTTTATTTACCTCCATAAAAAGCTTGCCTGGAGTGGGCTTGCAGCCACCCTGTAAAGGCTGAAGTGTTTCCTAAATCAGGGATATCCCACTAAAGGAGCACATCAAGGTGTTTCCAGCTTCCTGTAGCTCGTTCATGTTTGTCCTTTTCTTACCTGCAGCTTTTCTTTAAATCACTGCTGGGCCAGAAAGGCCCTGAGAGAAAAGTTTTAGGGATGGATGGATGGATGGATGGATGGAGGGATGGATGGATGGAGGGATGGATGGATGGATGGATGGATGGATGGAGGGAGGATGGACGGATGGATGGAGGGATGGAGGGATGGATGGATGGATGGATGGATGGATGGATGGATGGATGGATGGAGGGATGGATGGATGGATGGATGGATGGATGGAGGGATGGATGGAGGGAGGGATGGATGGATGGATGGATGGATGGATGGAGGGATGGATGGAGGGAGGGATGGATGGATGGATGGATGGATGGATGGATGGATGGATGGATGGAGGGATGGATGGATGGATGGAGGGATGGATGGAGGGATGGATGGAGGGATGGATGGAGGGATGGATGGATGGAGCAGGGCTGTAACATTTCCTCTTCTCCCCTGGATTCTGCTGGGATCCTGCTCTCCTCATCCTCACCCTGCTCAGGCACAACCTCTCTCACACAGGGACAGAGTGCAGGGCCCTCAGAGGGGACATTTACTCATCCCATAAGATGTGACAGAAGCATTGCAGCTCTTTGGCAGTGCAAGATTCTCTTTTCCCTTTTCTCCCATCCCTAAACTTCCCCCCTCTCTTTTATTTAAATTCCATTTTATTTACACCTTTGTGTGTCTCGTATCTTAAGCGAACAATGAAAGCACAAAGTTGTCAGGCAGAACAGGAGATACTGAAATAAATGGTTTTCTTTTCCGGATGTTTTATTCCAATTTGTGCAGCTGCCCCAGCCCTGCAGAACTGAGGTGGGAAATGGGTTTGTAGAGGACTCTCAAAGCCTGACAGAAGTCTCACCCAGTCTTGTGCTTCTGTGTGCAAACTCTGAGACAAGGTGTGCTGGCTTAGAAATGCCATGGGATAGGACAGACATGGCTGAGAGAGAAATGGAACTGGAAACAAGCTTCAAATGATGGCCTTGCAAACAGACCAGATATCTTGGAGAATTAGAGCTGTGAAAGATGCATTGTACCAAACCCATGTGGTGTAATTTTAGATGATTGGCTTCAAGGCATTAACAGCATTTTGTGTGGCAAAAGCTGATAGGCCAAGAAAGGCTTATAATGGATTGGATTAACAAATAGTTTGGCTTCTGATTGTGATGGCGTGAATTGTAACATCTGTCCCATCTCACTCTTCTCATGAGACTGAAAATGGAATAAAAGTCTTTAAAACACCCCTCAGGAGCCCCATCTCTGGGTCAGAAAAAGCGTTTTCCAACAAACTGGTGCTCGGCTCTTCCCAGGGATCCGTGCCTGGAAATCCCA
Source organism: Sinosuthora webbiana (assembly GCA_013397395.1). NCBI lineage: Eukaryota > Metazoa > Chordata > Aves > Passeriformes > Sylviidae > Sinosuthora > Sinosuthora webbiana. The sequence goes on from VXBN01013252.1 coordinate 680,094, forward strand.
GGAAGTGATGACATCATTGATTGGAACGAATCCAGTTGTTCCAAATGGATTTGGCTGTTCCAAAACCCCTCCCAGTGACCTGCTCAGACCCAAAGCTCTCCCTGTGCCCTGCAGGCTCAGCCCTCGGGCTCTGGGAAGAACCTCAGTGGCAATAATGCCACTGATCACCTTTCCCTTTTCAGGGCTTTCAGTTTCCTGCTGTAAAATTAAAAGGAGCTTTTCAAGGTCTGCACATAAAAAGCCCACTGGGTCTGTTCTGGCTTCTGCAGGAGTGTGACTGGGGTTTATTTTTTCCACTCTGTTACATCTCTGCCTCTCTAAAACCTCTTCCCCCCAATTTCTCATTTTTGTCTCATCCTTACCCTGCTTTGCTCATCTTTAAAATTCATTTTGTGTAAGCCTTTCTGCCAGTCCTCACTCTGGATTATTTTTTTTTTGCCTTGTGCCTGATCCCTCAATAACTTCTTGGGTTATGAGGGTTTTCTTTGCTCATCTGTTGACTTTTAATTGTGGATTCAGAGGGAGTAATAATGAGGTGCTGCCTCCGAACTACCCAGTGGTGAGTTCATCAGCTGCTTTCCCGATGTCCTGGAGGGTGTTTGCATTCAGCATTTTCCACGTAGTAAAAACTCAGCCCTGGTTAATGGGGAAATTGTGTCTCGAGTTGTAGAGCTGCTAATGGAAATGGCACGGCTTGCCACGAGATATTCTAATTTATGACTCTCTTTAAAGAACATACTTGCCAATTAGTGTCTTTATTAGAATACTTACTTTTATCATTTGAAAATACGGCTCTTAATTGGGACCAGCTTTGCCTAAGGGAGGAACAATTGTTAATAAATAAATGAACAAACCCAGCCTCTCCATCAGGACCCAGCTCATCCCATATAGACACCCTTATAGATCATATTACTGATTATTCTTAAACTCCTTCAATTATGGAGAACGACAATTTCATCTCACTTTATATTGTCTTCCTGGGAAAAATATAGGCAGGATATTGGAATCTGCTTGTTTATTAAAGCAAGTAGCTCATTAGGCATAATTAAGACCGAAGAAACAAGAGCATTAAATTTTTATACCACCCCATCAGCCCAATAGCTCCAGGAAAGGCAAAAGCACCAGAGCTGCTCCGTCAGTAAATTGATCAGGTCAGTGTAATTAAGGTGCCAATTTCGTTAGAATCTGAACGGAAGATGAGGACTCTTTAGTTGTTTTCCACTTCAAAAATGTAACAAAGGACCTGTTTGAGGGATAGAATTTAACAGGACTGAAAACTCCACTGTGAGGGGACAGATCTGCACCGGGACGTGGCTCAGGATGGGAACGTGGGGACACCACAGTGTCCTGTGCTTGTCACTTCTCTGTCCTGGTGATGGTGACAGGCCAGAGCAGGGCAGTTAGAGCAGAATAAAGATAATAAAATGAGGGATTGTTTTGATTTGTGCTGGGACAGCCTCACCTCGAGCCCTGGGAGCAGCTCTGGGCACCACAACAAAAGATCTAAAGCTGAGGGAGAGTGTCCAGAGGAGGGACACGGTGTTTGATCACCAATACCTGTCTGCCTGACACCCAAAGCGTGTCTACCTTGAAATAAATGGATAAATAAAAATAAAATAAAATTAGGTTAGCAGTCAAAGCCTTAATAACAGCAGCACTGTGCCTCACAAATTATCTCCCAGTCCCACCTGCTCTCAGATCTTTACAGCCTGGCCATCCTCCCTCCCCTGATTGCTCCATGGAAAAGAAACAGATGGGGCTGAGAAGAATCCAAAGGAATAAATGGGGTAGAAAGTGCCTCCAGCCTTTCTGAGCAGCATCAGGGCAGCGTTTCTCTTTCCAAGGGTTTTCCTTTTCCCCCCTCGTTGGAGAAATAAACCTGCTGGAAACACGGGATGTGAGCGGGTTTAATTCCCAGCTCCAGGAAAACGCAGGAACACACACACAAAAATATATTTTAGATGCTTTTCTTGGGCAGAGGCTCAGCTCCCTTCCACGGGGCTTTGCTGCTGCTTTTAATCTGCTAATTGCCCGATCAATATTGCTATTTGAAACTCCTATGAAAATGTGGGGAACTTTCTACACGTAGGGAATGTATGGATCCCTTCTGCAGTGCTGCAGGACTCCTGCAGCAGTAATTTCGGTAATTAGGCTGCTTTTCAAATAAAGGCCAGTTCCATGGATACAGGACTAAGATAAATTATGCCCAGGATAAGCTTATGTTTTGCTGCATGCACTTGCCCTTTCTGTGCTCACGGAGGGAAAGCCTGAATAAACATCTTTTCTCCTCCTCCTCCCGCCCCATGACACGTCTGTGTCCTCTCTAAAGCTCTTCCCTCTCCTCAGCACTCCATACCCTCCATCAGGGCTGACCTTACTCCTGTGCTTTTAGAAATTATTCTTTTCTTGTCAGTGCATTTTTCTTTTTTTCTTCTTTTTTTTTTTTTTTTTCATTTGTGGATTAGTTCACAGAATGAAATTAGGCAAAAAAAAAGGGAAAAAAATCATGATTTTCCGGTGAATGTAATCCCCCCAAAAAGCAAGACAGGAATAAAAGCGAGCAATAGCAAGAAAAGAATGCCCTTGAATTTTATTTGGTTTTTTTTAGCCTTTTCAGTTATTTTAGATCATCTTATTAGAGCTTATTCCAATAATTTCTTGTCAATGTCAAGAAAGAGAATGTGGAAAAATGAAGGGTTTATTTATGATATAATTACGTGGCTATCTCAAAAAAGCACCATCGCTGCCAGAGATACGCAGCTCATCAGCAGGAGTTTGAGCAGGGAAATTGAATATTTTTATATTTTTATATTTTTCCTGGACTTGGGTGCCAGCAGAGCCCACATCATTGACTTTAGGCTTGCCAGTGCCATGGCTGAACTTGGGCGACAAAATCTGCGTCACTCCAAGCGTGGAAGTTGTCCCATTAATTTCAAAATATGCCAAAATATTTCCTTTTATTGGAGATCTTTATATCTGAATTTACATTTTTTTTTGTTGTTTTCTATTTTAACCCCGTGACTTTACGGAATGAGTTTGTTGGAAATAGACCCCAGGAAAATGAGTAAAAGCGAAAAGTGACAAATGATGTTGATCCCTTTCAACTTTAAAGCCTTTGAATCAGAAGCTGCCACGCAGCTCCGTTCAAGGTCCAGCTGTATTTTTGATGGGAAATGTGTTTTGATTCGGGAATTATTTGTAGGCTTCATTAAAATGTAAATTGCTCCACGAAGAAATCTAAAGGAGATTGAGTCCAAAGATATGTAAATATCCAAATGTAATTGGGGTTCAAGCCCTACATCTCTATTTCTGCCTGAATGCCTCAAACAGAGGAGAAGGTTTTCCATCCTCCTCCTCCTTAAAATCCAACAAAACTTCTCAGAGTCCTTGAATGGTTTGGGTTGGAAGGGACCTTAAAGATCACCCAGTCCCAGCCCTGCTGGGTTTGCCTCCAAAAGCATTCCTGAGGCATGAAATTCAATAAATAATCATAAATTAGCAGGCTTGGAGGGCAGGAAGGGGAGGGAGAGGAGGAATAGGTTCAGAGAAATGGAGATGGAAATGAAGCTGTTCTTTGGACAGACCCATCCCCAGTGTCTGTGCAGTTAAAGGAACTTGGGTGAGGTTCATTCTCTTTCTCTGTGTCACCTCCACAGAGCCAGGACTGTCACCTGGGCTGGCCCCAGCACTGTCACCTGGGCTGGCCCCAGCACTCCCCATTCCATCCCTGCAGCTCAGATCCCAGCACAGCAGCAGGGAATGGAGGTTTGGGAAGCAGGATCCCTCCCTGCCTCCCTTGCCAGCTGAACCCTGGAAAACTATTTCAAATACTTTCCCCATCTGGAAACTGGGCAGAAATGCTCTTTGCAGGGATGGATAAAAAGAAAGGAGTTTATCCATGTTTGGGGTGTATTTGGACACTTTCATGGCAGCAGAAACAGTTTGGTGGAAGATGAATCTCCTTCTAAATTCCTTCTCTGACTTCAGGGTGTAAAATCCCCTCACCCCCTGCCCGCAGGGGCTCACAGGGCCAGCCCAGCGTGGATGGACACAGCAAAACCCACTGTCATCCCTGGAAATCTGCCCCAGATTCCTGTAACAAAGTGACACATCCTTTGTTTATTTCTAAATTTCTGAATTATTTTCGCCTGTTTCCAGTCCTGTGTATCCGTAATTTCCTGTTATTAACATGGGATGAATCCAGAGCTGGGAGGTGAAATCCACACAATCCAAACGTGAGCTGCTTCATCCTGCACAGTGCTGTCACTTTTATAACATAGAAAATATCTGAGTAATTATAAAACATGCAATAATAGAATATAACAAGTCTTGTTTATAGCCAGGGCACTGTTGAGGAGCAGACTTGCAATAATCACTTTTTTTACGCAGTGCTTTCCCCAGAAATACTTTATGAGCTTAATCAGGGGCAGGCAGTGAAAGGATCACCTTCAGTTCATTTCAGAAACGTGAAAGATCAATAGAGGAGGTTGTTGTTTGAACTCCCCCATCACCTGAGCCTCCCACACCAGCACCACCTCCCCCCGAGGTGCAGGAATGGTCAAACCAGCGCTTTGGATTTGCATCAACACTTTGGATTTGGAGTTTGGAGGCTGAGAGAGAGCAGAGACAACAGCCTGCCCTCTAAGAGCAGGGAGCTGCTGTTAAAATAGTAATAAAAAAGGCAGGGTTGTGGCACTTCTCGCAGTGCCTGGAGGTCGTGCAGGTGACGTGGTGACAGGCTGCTGTCAGGGGCCGGGGCTGCTGCTCTGATGGAGCCGGTGCAGGGTCTGTGTGATGCTCCCACCTCCCCCAGCCAGCCAAGGTCGAGCAGCCCTTTGGTTATTTGCTGAGGAAGTGCTGGTCAAGCAGAAACAAAAGGAGTTTGGAGCAGATTCACCAGATGCACCCCATTTATCTTGGAGCTGGGCACCTTCCCTCCCTGGGCGCCGCAGTGCTGGGGACACCTTCCAGCAGGGAGAATTCCCAGAGAGGCAGGTGCACTGCAGGGCTGCTTGAGGTGGGGGAGGAAGGACCCTGGGAGAGGAAACTCAGAGAGAAAACTGTGTTTGGATAACTAAAAAAAAGGCTGGACACACACAGGTGGGAGAGGTGGGGCTGCTGTCCCTGAACACCCCAGAGCGGGGAGGGAATTATCTGGGGCTGGATTTGTCAGCAAGGAAATCAGGCTGGGGATTAGAAGGCACCTAAGTTTTGTAGGAATGGTGTTCTGGAGCAATCAGGGATGAGATCCAAGTGGTTTCCAGGTGGGGTTGGGCTCACTGAGGAAAATCACAGCCTGAGGGGGTTCCTGAGGGTGTCAGAGCTGAGGAGGCTGCAGCAGGGACAGTCCCAAAGCTCCTTTCGTCCCCAGGGGAACCACAAAAAGGCAGAGCCACACGGGGAAGTCAACGGGAAGCCAAGGGAATGGCTGTCCCAACAGGCCTGAAATAGAATTTGGGTGTTTGGTGCCAGAAGGAAAACAGGATTTGGATGGTCCTGCTGGAGATGAAAAGCAAAGGCTGATGTGGAAAACGGCAACAGGGAAAATTCAAGAGTCCATTTTCCTTCCCGGTACCTGGAGCTGTTGCACAGGCTGCAAAGAGTCCCTGTAGGGTGGAAAAAAAGGCAAAATACCCTCTCAAAGTGCCTTCCTAGAGGCTTGGACCATTTTAAACTTGTCTTGTCCAGGCCATTTTAAACTCATCTCTCCGTTTTCCAGAAAGCTCTCCCTAATTCCATTACCAGGTATCCACAGGGGCATTAAAAACAGACATCCCTCCATGGGAAGGAGATTGTTCGAGTGAGGTCTCTGTGTCCCCAAAATCCAGCCTGGAGCGGCTCATTCTTCATCCAAACACCTGCACCACGCCCAGCTTGCCCAGGACACTGTCAGGCAACAATTCCAGCCCTGGGGGCTGCACGAGGAGAAAACTCAAAGGAACAAAAAAGGGCAAAAGTCTGAAACAAAGCGCCGGCAGTTCCTTGTTAATGGCAGCTAATTTTAGGGGCATTGTTTGGATGATGCTCCGGGGCTGTAACTCTGCTGTTAACTGATGTGTCAGCCCTCCAGAGCTGCACCTTGCCATTATTTTATTAATCACCAGCGATAAACCAAACTTCTTGTGGGATTTAATTACCGGAGCCGTTTGTTTTCTTTACTCGTGTTTTTTGGGGGGGGTGGGCAAGGCTTGTGAGGAGGATGAGAGTTGTTCCTTACTCACGGCATATGTTTGCCTTTAAAATCTCTGAATTGGGCAAATTTCATTAGAGTATTGTTGCGGTATTCGCGTCAATCAAGCTTCCGTTTAGATTGAATTAAACTGTCTTTGTGTGGGTCTTCGGGCTTTATAAAGAAATTCACTAATTTGATGGAATTTTTTAAGGAGACGGTGGGGACGGGAGCAAGAAATTCCGTGTAAAATGCGAGGGAGAATCAAAACAAAAGCTCAGCTATGTGTCTTTGATATGTTGACAATTCCCATAGCTCAAGGTAACCTTTCTCTGCAACACTCCAGGGTTTCCCTTTATTACTGCCTTTTTTAATACAAGACCAGTTTTATGCTTCGAGTGCCTTTTCTGGTGAGCAAAACCACAAAGAGACGAAGGGATATAATGAGCCGGGGAAAGACAAGCAGCAAAAAAGCAGATTCCCCCCTCACCACGATGGAGACCCAAGAAAGGTGACAGTGGCCCTGAAGTCCTGCCTGGGGTCATTCAGGGTAGGTGATGGAAAGGAAGGGATCTGCTCTTTCCCAGCAGCTGTGTTCTCTGGCTGTGTCAAGGTTTCTGGGGTGACACTTAGGCTGCCATTTTGGTATTTTAGTCTCAGGGTTCCCACTGCTTGGCCTGAAAACAAAATCTAGCTAAAGAGGGAAATCTGGAAAACCAACCCAGGCAAAGAGCATTTTGGAAGTGTTGCTCCCAGAGTGTCGGGGTGTGCTGGCACCCTGTGCCACAGACACAGAGAATCCAAAACTCAACAGCCTCACCTGCAGTAATGGCAGAGTTTGCTGTGCTCGCTGACCCTCACCATTTCTTGGTTTGCACCCAAAAATGTCCGTGCTAATCCGTTCTTGATGCACCAAACAAATCACTTGGAAGGCCTAGAGGATTTCATTTGATGGCTGCCCATATCTCAAAATAAATACTGTTCAGGTTTAGTTAGGAAGTGTCCAAGGAGACTTGGATGGGGCTTGGAGCAGCCTGGGACAGTGGAAGGTGATGGGATTTAAGGTCCCTGCCAACCCAAACCATTCCATGATTCTACAAAGAACAAACAGAACCACCAAGGGGAGGTTCAAAGCCTTGGAGCAATGCCATGAGCCCACTGTTTTCCAGCTTTCCGGGCTCCTCGCACTCCATGGAGTGCTCGATCCTTCTGATTTTTAGCTGGTTTGTTTTTTACAGCCCCAGCTTCACACGTATTTTTAGGAGGCATTTTGCAGCCAGACCGAGGAACCTGTACGTGCTCTAAGCATAATAAACTGCTCCAGGTCCTCTCAGCACAATCGACTCCTGACAAAGACAGATTGGTTCCTTGGATTTTAGGAGGCAGGGGGGATTTTTCGTTCCAGTGCAGAGCAAAACCAGGTCTTGAAAGGTTTGCCAGGCAGGAGCGTTGGCAGCTGAACACCAAAAAGAGGTTTTGTTTCAGCTGTGAGGCTTGGCCATACAAACACAGCTACAGGTGATGGGCAGGTGAGCACGGAAACGATGCCTGCCTGACCTTTGAGTTTTGTTTTCGTGCTGTCTCTGGGTTGTTGCCTTAAAAAAAAAAAAATAAAAAAAAACAATAGATGTTACCAATAAAAGCAGCAGCAGCTGAGAGGAGAAATATCCTCGCTCAAGTTTTGGGCTCTGACTTTTTCACTGTGCCCGTGCCAATCCAGGCAAAGAGCATTTTGGAAGTGTTGCTCCCAGAGTGTCGGGGTGTGCTGGCACCCTGTGCCACAGACACAGAGAATCCAAAACTCAACAGCCTCACCTGCAGTAATGGCAGAGTTTGCTGTGCTCGCTGACCCTCACCATTTCTTGTTTGTGGCTGATGGTGCCACAGGGGGAAGTGTGTGCTCAGTGAGCTGAAGTAGAGAAGCTGGGAAGGTACTAATTCAGGACCCTAAAAGGCGTCCTAGAAAATGTAAAATAAACAGAAAATCATTCCCAGAGGAATGCAGCCCTCCTGTTTCGCTTATATCTCTTCCCCTTGCTGCTGTGTGTTCTGCTCAAAGCATAAAGCAGAGCAAACATATGTTGAGAGATGCTGCCTATTTATAAAGTAAACACTGACAACAAGCAGAAAACAAAAGATAAATGAAGAACATGTTTTGCACTCTAATCAAGTTGTCTTAGTGGAGAAATAGATGGAGTGGAGTGAATAGACGACAGCACAAAGGTTTTAAAGGTCCAGCTGAGGTGTTGAAAGGGGATTCTGCCCCTCTCAGGTGAGGCCCCACCTGCAGAGCTGCCCCAGCCCTGGGCCCAGCACAGGGAGCACCTGGAGCTGCTGGAGAGAGCCCAGAGGAGGCTCCAGGATGAGCAGAGGGATGGAGCAGCTCTGCTGGGAGGAAAGGCTGGCACAGCTGGGATTGTTCACCTGGAGAGGAGAAGCTTTGGGGTCACCTCACTGTGACCTTCCAGGACCTGAGGGAGCCAGAGGAAACATGGAGAGAGACAATTGACAAGGGATGGAGGGATAGGACACAGGGAATGGCTTCAGACTGCCAGAGGACAGGGATAGATTGGGAAGAGATTCCTCCCTGTGAGGGTGGTGAGGGGCTGGAATGGAGTTCACAGAGAAGCTGTGGCTGCCCCTGGATCCCTGGCAGTGCCCAAGGCCAGGTTGGACATTGGGGCTTGGAGCAGCCTGGGACAGTGGAAGGTGTCCCTGCCATGGCAGGGGTGGCACTGGATGAGCCTTGAAGTCCCTTCCAACCCAAACCTTTCTGTGACTCCGTGATTCAATTGTTCCCCACATTCCAAATCTCTCAGTGTAATTGTTGCAGACACATCTCAGGAGGGGGCCTGGCACAGTTTTCAGCGTTGGTACCTGAACTGAAAAACGAGACATCACTAGAGGAAAGAAAAGGCATTAGCACATTTCCAAAAAAACCTCGTTTGGGCTTGAAATAAGCCTTTAATAAAAACCAAGTGAGCAGCGTCCATGCATATTGCTGGGGACACTTTAAGCCAGCCTAGAGATCCAGAGCAGCTTGAGCAAAAACACTCATTCGTGGAGGTCACCCCGGGCTCAGCTGACGTGTCAGGGAGGTTAGAGATGAAAAGTTTTCTTCATCTGCTTTCTCCACTCCAATTACAAATATCAGCAGAGCTGGAATTCACCTTTGGCTGCACACCTCCTGCTGCCTCGCCGGCGTGGCAGGAGGGTTCACAGGCAGCGTCGCCGCCGCGGCCGTGTGCCATCAGAAATGAAAAGCCCCTGAAACACAGCCCCGGCTGAGGTGCTTATTTCAGCAAGATATCCCTCTTCAAATAGGGCTCTCAATAAAAATATTACAGATAGCAGTTTAAATTCCACTGCTGTTTGGAGTGTGCGCCGGGCAAAAATGACAGAAGAGATCCGAGCTGCTCTGATCTGATTGTGAATATCGGGCTGTAAAAGTCGGGAGATATGAGAGAGTGACATCGTTCCCTTATTTTATTTTGCCTTGGATGAGACGGCTTCGCCTTCCCTTGTGGGAGGTTATTGTAGAGGCACAACAGTGGATTCCCACGGCGGGGGAAATCAGCCTTTTCCGAGGGTTCCTCTTCCTTATGGATTCCCAGGGGCTCCATGGGGGGAGCGTGAGTGGAGGTGACCCAGGCCAGCCCTGCTGAGCTCGCTCTGGAGCTCTGTGAGAAGCCAGCCCAGCCACCTCTGTGTCACTGCAGGTGGTGCTGGAACAGCTGTGGGGACACACTGCCCTGTCACACCCCTGTCCCCTCGGCTGGGACAAGCTGCTTCCTGGAGGATGCTGTCACTGCCATGAGGGATACACCTCCCTGTCTGCAGACTGAACACAAAAAGCAGCTCTGTGCATTCCTGTCCTGCCTGTAGGGCACGGATTGTGCCCTGCTGGGCACGGGGAGGTGACATCCCACAGGGCACAGCCCGGGCCAGCCCTCCCTGCCCCACTTGGGGGAAAAGGATGATCTCCCAGGGCTCTGCAATCTCTGCAGGCTCGAGATGAGGGGGTGGAAGTGAAGATGTACAATATGTTGTCAGCGAGTGGCGTTATTTTTTTTTTTTCCTCCCAGCCCCTCCTGTCCTGGTCTGTTTTATAAATCCACGGTGCTTAAAAATACCAGAGTGGGTGCCTGTGTCTGCACACACACAGCTGTCCTGGGTTAAGTGGAGCTGAGCTGAGCTGGGACTGCACTGCCTTCAATTCCATTTAAAAAAATAGCTGGTTTGGGTTATTTCAATTCATTTAATTTCATTTTTTACTCTACTATTTACCACCCATAAGTGCTCAGTTGTTCGTAAGTGCTGTATTTCTACACAATCATAAATGACAAAATGGTTTGGGTTGGGAGGGACCTTAAATCCCATCCAGTCCCACCCTTTGCCATGGGCAGGGACACCTTCCAATGTCCCAGGCTGCTCCAATTCCTGTCCAGCCTGGCCTTGGGCACTGCCAGGGATCCAGGGGCAGCCACAGCTTCTCTGGGCACCCTGTGCCAGGGCCTCCCCACCCTCCCAGGGAGGAATTTCACCCCAATATCCCACCCAACCCTGCCCTCTGGCACTTTAAAGCCAGCTCAGAGACATTTCACTGATTCAGCTTCGCAGCTCAAAGCAGGGCAAAAATAGGACGTGGTCCTTGGTTGACTTTTGGGCTGGGAATGAATTATTTCCATGGGATGTAATGCATGTTTTTTACTCATTTATGGTCCCTGCCTCTCTCCCTGTGAAACAAAGCCTCTGTGATGTGCTTACAGCAAAGGTACATTATTAAAGTGCCCGTGTAAGTGGTAGTTGGGGAAGAGTGTAAACAGGTTTTGACACTGATTTCCAACAGATTAACATGCAGGAATAAAAAGGGAAAGGGAGAGAGGGAGGAAGGAAAGCCAGGCTGATGTGACAGCCGTAACTGAGCCATAATTGCCTGTAAAATCAGAGGGGAGTTGAGTTTCAAGACGGATGTCATGAATATTACCAAAGCATTAAAAAAATATCCAGCTGCTCGCCTTGTCCGCAGCCTGGCCGTGCTCAGGTGTCCACGGGCTCCATGGGATGGGTGTCAGGTGGATGTTCCACGGGACACAGCTTGGGAGACCTGTGGAAAGCTCAGGAGGATGGGATTGTTCAACATGAGAGAAATGATCCTTGTGTCAAATAGCACTGGACTCTGATTCATGTATAATTTTTATGCCTATGTGATTCTTTTACTTGATGGCTGTCCCCTGGATCCCTGCAAGTGTCCAAGGATGGGGCTTGGAGCAGCCTGGGACAGTGGAAGGTGTCCCTGCCCATGGCAGGGGGTGACACTGGATGAGCTTTAAGGTCCCTTCCAACCCAGGCCATTCTGGGATTCTGTGGCATTAATTATAAATTAATTATCACTGAATTTATCCCCATCGAAATCACAGAGCAGCCAATAATTATGGAAGAGACCCATAACTGCACATTTTAGTCACATTTTTTGTGACTCAAGGACTCACATTTTTGTGTTTAAAAGCAAAAAATGAAAACCAAAATGAAAGACAAAAATGAAGCCTGATCAGGCTACCCAAACAAACCACTGAGTACCAGATCCACGCTGGGTTTGTGGCACAAGCCAGGCCCCGCTGCAGCCACAGCAAGGCAGGAAGAAAACCTGCAAATGCAAAAAGAACAACCCCAGCCAGACACAGCTGATTGCTGAGCATCCCTCAGATCTGAAAACCATCCAGGGAGGAAGATGCCAGGGAGACAAACCCGGCTGAGCTGCACAGAACGCACGGCAAAGGAACCTGCAGCAGGCATCAAACATTCCTCCACGGCGGAGCCAGCTGGGTGGCCCTGCAGGAGAGGAAACGCTGGCATCCTTTGTTCTTGCAGCCTTCTTCTTTCCCCTCTCCTTTCTCTCCATTTACCATATATAATTTGAAATCAGGACGAGGAGCAGGTGTCCCCAGAGGAGTAAAGGACACACGTTGTTCGCCCTTGTTGCCCCCTGGACACGGCACAGGGATCCGCTCCCGCTGTCACATCGAGGCACACGTCAAGGCGGGGATGGTTCAGAAGGGAAAGCTCCTTTCTGAGGAGGGTGGCTGGGATCAGCTCTTTTGTGCCATCTTTTGTCTCCCCGCAGGGGTTCTGCTGAGGCCGGGGAGAACAGCAAACCCTGCTTTGTTCAGGCAGGATTCAACGGGTGCAAAACCCAGCCAGGACCTTTCTCCTGGGACTGTTTGAGTCCCGCAAGCACCGAATTTCAGAATCAGCAAGCTCCTGATCAGCCCCTTGACGATGTCCTTTGTGCCCCCTGGGCTGAGCTGGCCCTGGGTGGCACAGCCTGAGCCTTGGCACTCTCTCAGCCACTCCAGGGGAATCCCTCACGGAACGCTGGTGATGTCCCCTGTGCCCTTCCCAAGGGATTGGGCTTTAAAGGCTTTTTAAAGCCTCTCCCTTCGAGCTGCTGCCTCCTCCTCAGTGGGCTCGATGCTCCATAAATCCCATTCCTGCGGCACTCTGAGGACAGCTGTGGCAGATGATGGCTCTGAGGGAAAAGCCCTCGGGGTGGCACTCAGGGACGCTGTCTCCTTGGGGAAGAAGAACAAGTGTTCAGGGGGGATGGATGTGCAAATCATCCCCCATTTCACAATTAAACAGCCAGCCTTGGAGGAGATGTTTCCCCTGGGTTATCACATCCTTGCACGGCTCCTCTTTGAGGGGATCAGCGATGCCAGCCCCTGGTAGGGGAGGGGATGGGACAGAAGTTCCCTTGAGCACCTCAACACAGCGGTTTGGTGATCCCACACTTCCCTCTCTCGGGATGTCTGAGCTGTTTGCCCCCACTGATCACCAGGTCCAGGCTTCTTCCCACACCTCGGCAGGAATTGCTGTGTTGGGCTGGCAGATTTCCTGTTTGCTTCAGAAAAACTGGGAAACGGGATTGTGATCATCGATGGAACCATCCCCACGTTGAGTTCCCACCCCTGTGTCAAACCCAGCAGAATGCTGCCACATCTCTGATATCAGACACAGAATGAGACAATGGCTTGGGTTGAAAAGGGGCCTTAAAGCTCATCTTCTTCCAATCCTAGGGCATCCACATTTCCACTGTCCCAGGCTGCTCCGAGCCCCTTCCAAGCTGGCTTTGGACACTTCCAGGGATGGGGCAGCCCCAGGTGCTCTGAGCAGTCTGTGTCAGCTTCTCCCCGCCCTGCAGAGCAGGTCAAAGCCTGCTCTTCCCTGCCAGGGGCATCCTCAAAGCCCCAGCACAGTTAAAGCAGCAGGGCAGGGATTGAAAGGGGCAGCTCCTGCAGCTCCTCATCCTCACACGGAGCTTCCCCTGGTCACTGACTCCCTGCCCTGGGCTGTCACTGGGATTTCTCTGCCTTCTGCTGAGCAGATTCTCTAAATCTATCGATAAGCAGCACAAAGGGGCCTGACTAATGGTGCAGCTCCTCTGTCTGTCCCGGGCAGTGCTATCCATCCCCCCTCACCCCTGTGCATTAGCTGGCAATCATTGCCACGGGCTGCAGTCCCAACTGGGGCTCTCAAACCTCTCCCTTGGGCTGCTGCCTCCTGCTCAGTGGGCTCAGTGCTCCATAAATCACTTTTTTTTGTTTGGCTGCAGTGGGCTGGGGGCTCTCTCTCCTTGTTCAGCCCCGAGCTGTGAGGTGCTTTTCTGTTTTCCACATATTGGTGCGCTTGAATTATTCACTCGGTTTCTCAGAAGCGGGCATTAAGAATGTAATCTTCTGTTCATAAATCCATTGGAAGACTCTTAATAATGTAAGCCTTAGTGGGACCTCCCAGCCCTGCAGAGGGAGGAGAGAGCTTTTCCTCGGGGTTTCCAATGGTTCCCTCTCCTCTCCTGTGGCACGGAGAAATCCCTAGAGAGGAAACAACTCCGAGCTTTAGAAAGATTTCAAATATTCTCTTCTCTTTCTTCGTTGTAAGGAATGATCAGCCGCTCTGTCACTGCAGGAAGGTCTTGCAGAATGCCCAAAAGCCAAATTCAGGACCATTTATGTTCATCAGCTAGCTCTAATGCACTGCCTGGTCCCCGTGCAGAGAGGTTTTGCTTCACCAGAGATATTCCAGAACTCTCTGGGCAGCACAGGGGTTAATTTTGAGGAGATATGTGATTAGAGAACAACTTACTTTTGCAACAAGAACAACAACAAAAAAAAAAGATATAATGCTAGAGTTCCAGCTAATTATTAGTTAAATAATTAACGTTTCAGGTGGTGTCTCTCTGCCATCAGGCAGCAGAAGACATCAATACTCTGCTCTGTTTTGGCTTGATACAGCAGCTCCACAACTCCTCCTGTAGTTGTAGTCCCACAAGTGATGGTGATTTCCCACAAGTGAAGGAATTGCAGTGTTATTTGCAGGTTTGGAGATGCACATCAGTAAAATAAACCTTAAATGGACCCATGGAATGTCTCATGGACTCGCTGGTCCAGCACTTTGAACCCTCTACGAGATGTTTACCCTGATCTGAATTTTTTCTGGCCTCATCACATATTTAAAACCTCTCCTGTGTTTATATAAATATCATTATTCATAAATCATAAATAGCACAAATGTATCCTAAATACATTTGGGCCCGAGCTGCTTGGGTTTGTTTTCTCCCCCAGGACGGATCCAATTCAGGATATTATCCTCAGATAATGACTTAAACGGGAATATTCGTGTTCCTCCACCGCTGACACGACTTCCATAATAACAGCCATCCCTTTTAGGAAATTATGTATGCACAATCTGTGCCTCGGTGACTGCTGTGTAAAGCTAAAACTCCAAAAGTGACAGTTAATAACTTATCTGTCGACTGTACCCAACTGTCCTCAGGAAAAAAAAATAATTGTTTCAATTAAAAAAAAAAAAAAAAAAGAAAAAAAGGGAAAAAAAGAGTAGTCAGCTTTGTTTTATTCTTCTAACAGCCATGAAAGTATTTGTCTTTATCTTCATTATTGGCAGGCTACTATTCTTCAAATACAAACGTACCCTATCATTACTGGAATAAACTTTATCTGTTATTCATAAGCTGCAGAGAGATGTTTTCCCTCACTCCCTTTCCTTTCGCCCCCCCCCCCTCTGCTGTTTTTTAATGGATTTCCATAGAAATCTTTCAAATAAAAATTTGTATGACTTTCTCCTTCCTCGGCACAAATATATTTTCCCCCTGTATTTTCTGCGCTGAAATTAATACAGTTCTATTTTTGGCCTTGCCTTATCTGTGCATTAACAATGGGCCGTGTCTTGCTCAGAATTGTCTCCGTGGCTCCCATTCTAGTGGAAATCTTAAAGCTTTTCCTGTTCTCATTACTGGGAAGAGCGGTTCCTATTTTGAAGGGGTTTTTTCATGAGCTCCCAGTGGCTTTGATCCCGTCCCAACCCCACGGGTGGTGTGTGCAGGGATCACACCCAGGCTCAGCTCTGGAAGGGGCAGCTCTGCTTGTGTGTTTGTGGTGGATGAAAGTACAAAAAGTGCCACTGCACTTCCTGAATTTGGGAGTAGGGATATAACAGACAGTGCAGAAAGCTTCCTCTGGGAAGTTATTCCCAAAAGTTCTCTTGTTCCTTGGTGTCACTGCAGTGCTTTTAGCAATTGGATTCATGGGCTGACACAAAAGTACCGAATCTCACATTTCTGGATTTCCACCTTCCCCGTGTCCCACAGGAAGGAGACATTCCTCACTCCTTCCCCTGCAATAAGTCCTGACAACCCTGATTTCAGGCAAGATGTTGGATAAGACAGAGCAGGGTTTGATTTGATAATTCTTGTCTCGAGACATTAACTCCTGAGTGCCTCAAGTTGATTTTCTCTGGATACTCGGGATTTTATCTGGCTTGGAGAGCCTGTCTCCACAGGCTGCCCTGAGAGGGAGAGCTGTCACTTTTTCCCAGGTCACATCTCGTGGAGGATCATGCAGAGAGGTTTCTTGGAACCTCTGGGACTGATTGAAGCTAGAGGGACTTCATTATAAAATCACGGAATCCTGGAGTGGTTTGGGTGGGACAAGACCCTAAAAATTGTCTCGTTCCCATCCCCTGCCATGGGCAGGGACATCTTCCACTATCCCAGGCTGCTCCAAGCCTAATGTCCAGCTTGGGCTTGGACACTTCCAGGGATCCAGGGGCAGCCACAGCTGCTCTGGGCACCCTGTGCCAGGGCCTGCCCACCCTCACAGGGAACAATTCCTTCCCAATATCCCACACAAACTTACTCCCACTCCTGAAGCTTAAACTGCAGATTCCTCCCCCAAAACCCAAAGCTTCCAGTGGAATATTTACAACAGAAAACACCTGGGAGTGCCTGAGCATCCTGGATACCTCTGGAAGAAGAATCAGCCCCGTGGTTGATGAGGTGTTTGGGTTGAGGCTCCTTCATCCATCCAAAATCCATCGTGGTCTTTAGGAAGATCCAAAATTATCGTTACAAAGTCCTACCTAAGGGACTTGAGGGAACGTTGGAGTTATCAGCGCCAAGTGCCACCTTTTGAAGGACTCCAAAAGGCAACAGGGAGGGCATTTTCTTCCATGTTTATCAGGTGATGGATGATTAATAGGTCTGAGCACACAATGAATGTGCATCTCCCTTCACATGCTAATCACATGGCATTTATAAATGTCACCACCTTATCGTGGAGGCACACTCGGAATTCTGGGGGCCTTCAAAGTATTTATCCTTACCGTTTTTAATGTGGGCATTATTAAGGTTGTGTCATTGGAAGCGTCCCTTTGGCCGTGCTGGAGGAATACAGGGAGATTTTATTTGGATTTTGGAGGTAATTGAATTATTACATTTTAAATCTACTCTCCCCAAAAAAATTCACTGCAGATAATGAAGCTTATCTTGTGTTTCTTTAACTGCTAAAATGTAGCAAGTGCCTGTCACCTTGGAATTTTAATAACCAAAAAAAAAAAAAATTTATAATTATTAGACTGAGGAGCTTCAGGGTTTTCCCATTCTGCTTTTTCTTTGCTTCGCAACCTAAGGCCTTAATTTAGTTATGAATTACGGTTTTACCATTGGAGAATTGCATAATTTTCATTTAAAAAAATTTCCAAATTCCACAATTTGGTCATAAAAAATGTGCATTATTATCGACTGTTATTAGGAAGTTTGAGCCTCAAGGAAATCTTATAAAGGCTCAGGGAGAGTTTGGGTACAGAGAGTCCAACGAAAAACATGGAAAGATTCTGGACTCAGTCACTGCTTGAGCTGAGCTTTTTAATCTGGGAAAGACTTTCCCTGCTATAATGTTTTGGGCCTTAGCTGTGCTCCTTGATTCAGAAAGAACTGCTGTTGTCTTCCAGAGACTTTATAGACCAGAAGAATTTGGAATTAAATTAAAGAAATTAAGAATCCTTTAGGAATCTTTGCCTTGAGAGCTTTTTTTTATGCTTGGACAGTGAAGGTGTTGAAGGTGCACGTGAAGGCACGAAGTTTGTAGGTTTAGATCTTTGGTTCTCAACTGTTTGTCAGTGCTAAACATCCGTATTTCCAAAATATCCCACTGAAAATGGCAATAGCTGGCATCTTTGGCCAAAGATTGAGGCGCAAACACGGAATGTGGATCTCTGAAACAATCCCTGGGTTATGCTGGCACAACACCGAGGGTTTGCTGCAATTTCTTCCCTGCTCCCAAACAGGACATCGGCCCCCAGGGCCATTTATCCACCACCTTTCCACTTCAGCCTTGTGGAAAGGATTTATTTCCCTACAAATCCCCACCTGTGGTGTCAACAGAGCCGGGGACTCGAGAATATTTACAGATCCCATCCACGAATAATTCTCAACCGGTTGCTGATTACACTTTTCTTACTGCATCACATTAAAAATCATCAATTTGATGCATTGTCCTAAAATGAAACTCACACAATGCAAGGCTGCTGATGATAAAAGAGGGTGGATTTCTCCAGAATTCCTTGTGAGCTGCAACTGCTCCCTGAGATCTCACCGAGACACACAAGCAGGACTTGGACAAAACCCTCAGAGGACTTTACAAATAGCCATCACCGTGTAAAGGGAGCCTTGGTATTTTAATTAAAGGTCAGACAAAACTCCAGTGTAAACCTCGGGGATGTTTTGCAGCAGTCATTTAAAAGCAGAATCGCTTAACAAACTCTGCCTGTGTCAGTAAAACCGCGCCCAAACCTCTCCTGAGATTTACACAAACTGCAGCCTAAACACAGGGGCCTCTGCCAAGTTCAGGCTGCAGGTTCAGCACCCATAAATCACAGCCCATGTCTGCTCCTTCTCTACTCCTGGTTGTAGCAGCACTGCAGGGCTGTGTTTGCTCCTCTGGGCAGGCACACACCGGGGTCAGCATGGGTGGTGCCTCTTCAGGATTACCTAAAAACAGAATTGAGGGAATAAAAAGCTGTTCTATTTATTGAAGGGCCTTCAGGTATATTTTGGGCAGATGAAGCCCCCCAGGGGCTGTACCCAAAATGGTCTCGGGTTTTCACACTTTGATCAGTTTGGTCCATTTGCAGATTGGGGGTTCATCTTCCAATTACAGCTTCAGCTAATGAAGTCATTCACCCCAAGTTTGATGCCCACAACTCACTTTTGTTCCCATCTCTCAGGCCTGAGGCAGTGAGGTGTCCTTGATCCCCAGGCCTGGAGAGGAATTGTTGTGTCTGCCCAAAATGGGAAAGCAGCAGCAGCTCACAGTGTGTGTGGAGTTGAGAGTTCTACACTAAAGAACTGCAGGGCTGCAAATACATGGAAAATATAAAAGCTGAAATCCTAAAGCACCATGGGGACCCCTCTGTGACGCTGTCCCAGGGCAGGACTGGGGGCCAGCTAGCTCTGCCTCTGTGCACACACACACACACGTGGCAGCCTCCACAGCAGCTCAGAGTGGTTTGTTTGTAGCTCATTAACACGAGCCTGTTAAATGCTGTGGCAGGGATCTCCCGCTGTCAGTCACGGGCAGGGCAGTTTGTGAAGGTCGAGCTCTAAGGCTTGATTCAAAGTGTCAGCTCCGCCGTTAAACCCAGCTTAAAAACCCGCCAGGCACTTTTCCTTGCCAGGTTTATGAAGCATTTGAGACTATTTTGTTCAAGAGAATATGTCTGAATTTTCAACGGGAGGCGTTGATTGCTGACTCTTCCACCTTTTGGCCTTATTTCTGGATTTGTTGGGGATAAAAAAAAATATTTAAAAAAACTCGACAAGCAGGTGACCTGGTTTGCTTGTTCATTCAGGGGTGAGCTAAAGGTGTGCAGGGAAGGTGGCACAAGCAAAAGGCTTTCCAGGGAAGCCATCTGTCTGCTCCCAGCGCCGCCCTGCCTTCACCTTTCAGCTCTCATTTGCTGCTGCTTGCCACCCAGGCGAGGGTGGGAGAGGTTTCTCCCCGCCGCCTGCGAGGACGCTGCACGCTCAGCTGGGTGATGAGGATGATGATGATGATGATGATGCATTCAAGGCGTGTTCCCTTTTGAAAAATTGGGCAGCTCTTGCAGCGCTGATTTCCCTCCAGAGCCGTTCCACCCCACGCAGATTGGCAGCCGTGCCACCGTGCCGGGATTTATGGGGTGACCTTGGAGACACAAATTGAAAACACTCGGTGCTCAACTTTATTTTGTGTTGCTGAGCAGGCTCCCCTCCTGTATAAATCAGGAGGAGATTACACAAATAATACACAACGTTTACACAAGGTTTCATGACACAGGGGGATTCTGCCATGCTCCAGTGCAGCACTCCTGCCTCAGCCAGGCTTTGATTCAATCTTGGGCCCAGACTTAAGCTCTCAGTGGGACTCAGCAAAGGCAGCACTGCCCCTCCTGCTGTCTCCAGGGGCAGTGAACTGTGTGTAGGGCCATCCTCCATCATCACCTGATGATCTTGGAGATCCTTCCCAGCCATGATGAAGGAGTTGAGCATTCCCAGGACTCCAGAGGTACTTTAAGACTGCTCAGGACTGCGCCAACCACAGCTGGTCCATCAGCCTGGAGATGCTCCAGGGCGCTGTCACCGCCCCATGAAGACCTCACAACCCCCTGGACCCACAGAGCTGACACCTGCATGGGGTCCAGCCACCCTCCTGAGCTGCCCAGGCTGCTCCCCAACCTTTTGGGTGGATCCTTCGGGAGCAGGGAGCTGTGTCAGTGCATGATGAACCACCCCGAGTGCAGGCACGAGGAGGAGGGACCTGTGAGCAGCAGCAAACGCCGGCCCAACCCGCACTAACGCTAATTGTCATTCACTTTCTATCGACGTGCAGTTTATTAAACCATAAAGCAAAGCAGCAAGCACAGAGAGCAACTCCAGAGATAATTAAACATAATAAGGGTTTCACTTAATCCCTCAAAACCCAGGGGAGGCACAGTTAAGACTGAATACCCTCTTTGCACTGCAAGAGGTTTTTTTTTTTTTCTTTTTTTTTTGCACAAGCATTTAAGAGCACTTCCCAGGACAGGATTTTGGGACAGGGGGAAAGGTAGGTCCCACATTTACTTCTCAATTTATTTTGCTTTGTGCCTTTACATCACGCTGCTTATTAAGCCTGAACTCGTGACTTTCAAAGCAGTTTGTGGCTCAAGATTTGCATTGCAGCAGCAGGCAGAGCCCCTGGTGAGGGATCCTCAGGAAGGTTTGGGAGCATCCCTGGGCTCAGAGCTCGGGAGCAGCCGGGCTGGTACCCAGGTGCGCTGTGCTCTCGGGCTCCTCATCTCCCTGCACGACACACGCATTCCTTGGACGAGGAGGAACGGGAAGGGGATGAAAGGAGACGGCGGATGCAAAGGGCTGAGCGAGAGGCTGCCAGAGCAGGCGGGTGAGGAGAGGCTCCCTTTAGAGAGCGAGATAATTACGGCAAATCTGGGATTAAAACCGGAGGGCAACGCGCCGAAGGGGAAAATGAAAAAAAAAAAAATAACCCGCGAGCGGTAATTTGGGATTTTGCGATCTCCTATAGCGGGACCGGGGCTGGTCGGGGATGGGGGAAGAGCGACGGGAAGGGGCTGGGAGGTTCGCGGGGCGCGGAAAAAGCCGCACCTGGG
>VXBN01013252.1:701581-717746 GCA_013397395.1 Sinosuthora webbiana
AGGGAAAGGGAATAAATAAGGAATTGTGAAGCAAAGCTGCGGCGCGGGGGAAGGAGAGCGCGGGCGGCTGCGCGGCCGGCGGAGGGGATGCGGGGCCGGCGGAGGGGATGCGGAGCCGGCGGAGGGGATGAGGTGCGGGCGGAGGGGATGCGCGGCCGGCGGAGGGGCGCGGTGGGGTCCCCTCGGTGCCCCCCGAGCGCGGAGCTGCCGCGGGGGCGGACCGGGCGGGGGTGGCTGCGGTGCCCGGGGCACGGAGCTGGAGCATCCCTGGGCGAGTGCGGGAGCATCTCTGAGTCAGTGCCGGCTCACCCCGGAGCCGAGTGCGAGAGCATCCTTCAGGAAGTGCGGGCTCATCCCTGAATGAGTGCGGGCTCACCCCGGAGTGCGGCATCCCGGGATGCTCCCGCCAGGCTGCTCCAGGCGCACGCAGAACTTTTTTGCCGGCTCCAGCCGCGTTCCCGAGCGTGGAACTCTCTCTCTCTCTCTCTCGGAGCTCCCTTTTGCTTCCCGGCGGCTGCCGCTGCTCCCGTGTCGTGAGCAACATACCGCAGCGTGTTGTTTTATTTATCCCAGACAGGAACGGCTTTGCTCTCCAAACTACAAATTAAAGGATGCTGCTTGCATAACAAGTGGCAGTAGTTTGTATCTTACATACCAATTACCCGTCACCTTTTAGGCTCAGCCAAAGAGGGTTTTGGTTTATTTTATTTTATTTTTCCCGAGGAGGGCTCGTTCGATAGAGCAGCCTGATGTCTCGGAGCCACGTATTCCTCTCCCCTGGCCGGATTCATGTGGGCAGAAAATTAAGAGGCAGCACGCTGATGAGGCACCCCGAGGTGCGGGGAGGCAGGGGACGTTTGGCTGCGGGGAGAAGTCAGCTTTTCGTGGTTGCGCTCGCCCATCCATCCTCCTCTTTCCACGGCTGGGCTCAGGAGCCGCATCCCAGCGGGGAAATCACCGAGGTGGGAGCAGGGACTGGCGGCCGCTCCTCCTGTGATGGTCGCGGTACTCCGGAGCTCCTTCCCATCACCCGGCACCCCCTGCCCCGCGGTGGGTGGGTGGGTGTGTGGCTGTGCCCCCGTGCTGGCGAGGAGCCCAGGGCTGCCGTGACCATCCCATCGGTGGCATCGGAGCTTCTTCCCTGGTGCCTCCGGCTCCTGCAGCAGCTCCAGCCCAGGTGTGCAGGTGATGCTGCAGCCGCGCTCCACAGCCGGCACCGGGCGTGGGGAGCGGCATGGTGGGGGCCTGCACTTCAGGGGGTCCCCCAGAAGCTTTTTTTTCTGCTGCTTTCGTGGCCGGGAAACTGATTTTTTTTCCTTCTTTTCTGGACCTGAGGAGTTGCATTTTTACCCCGCGTTTGTAAGTCCCTGCAAACTGCTTAAATGGCTCCTGAATAATCCTTCAAAGTCGCCTCCCCTCTTTAATCTAATACCAAAAAGGACTTAGTTTACACGGCTAATCCCTCTTTCCGTGCCGTGCAGCCTCATTTGGAGGTGTGCACGCCGCTAATTTCCCCTCGGCAGCCTGCAGGAGACAATGGCTTCCCCTGGCCAGCAGCAACCTCTCCCTCCCGGGCTGAACTCCGGGCACAGCTGAACCCACCTGGCGAGATTTTGGGGCATTTCAGGAAGCGTTCCCTTTTTGCAGGAAGCCACCCCAAACTCTGGGTGTGTTTCCAAACACCTTTTGGGAGGCTCTGAGAGTTTCCTGCCCCAAGCACGCACATCTCCTGGGAGGTGACAGTGGAGGGAAGCAGGGTGTGCCTGCGGGTAGTTGGGAGTTGAATGATCCTGGAAAAAACTCTGGAATTGGAAGGATTTTTCCCATCCTTTACCTTCTGCAGTGGAGCTGAGCTCTCTCCCAGCCCGTCTGGCGCTCCCAGAATTTTAAGCTTGCTCTGCTCTCCACGGTGACAAAAACGTGTGTTGGGAATGTGAATGACAGCAAGAGGAGCTGCTCACCTGTGCAGGCAGAATCGTGGAAAACGGGCTGAGAGATGCTGCAGCCTCCAAAGGCCGGCTCTGCAGGGGTTAACAGGGATGTGTGGGGCTCTGCAGGGGTTAACAGGGATGTGTGGGGCTGTGCAGCCTCCACAGGCCGGCTCTGCAGGGGTTAACAGGGATGTGTGGGGCTGCCAGCCCCTCACCTGAGCCCACCAGGGAGGGCTGAGGAGGGCAGGTGTGCCCTCAGTGGGGTGGGAAGGGTGAGGGGTAACCTGTCCCCTCCCCTGGGCTGCAGGGACATCCCTGCCCGTGGGGCGGGTGTCTCTGAGACCTCCCAGCCTTCCCCAGGGTGTCCTGCATTGATTTCCCACTGTCAATCCCTCCAGTGCTTGGTTCCTGAGGGCTGGTTTTTCAGCCCCTGGCTGAGGAGCTTTTATTCCAGAGGGAAGGGCAGCAGCTGCTGGGAGCCCACCTTGCTCCCCAGGCTTGGACCTCTCCATCGAAGTCCTTCTTGGTGCCCTCCAGGTCTTTCATGTACTGCAATGAACATTTCCTTGCTTTCAAACTCCCTCCTGTGTCACCCCATCAGGGCCAGCTGAAAAACAGGGCTGAGCTCACACAGAATTTCTCCCAGAGATGCGAAACTTCGGGGTAATTTTGTAAATAATCCTGGTGCCCACGTGATTGATTTACCTTGGCTTCAGGAGCTGGCTTTGTCTGGAGGTGCTGTGGAGTTGACTCGATTTCAAAAAGGAATATTTAAAACTCGGAGGTAAAGGCGAGGCAGAGAAGGAAAGACCCACGAGATGGATAGATCAGTGCCTTTTGATTTGCTCTCGTGGTCTTGTTTAATTCTGTTTGCTGAGCATTCTGCAGGGGCTGGTTCCCATCAGGGCAGGCTGGACACGGCCCTGGCGCCGGGCAGGCAGCGCCCGGGATGCAGACAGAGCAGGAGAAGCTGCTGCTGCTGCTGCTTAAAAATCCTCTGCTGCCTTTGAAAGTTCATAAATCATCACAGGTCTATTTTTAGGCCTGTTAGAATAGAGAAAAGTCTGGGGTTGCCTCCCACACCTCCCCCGTGTGGCCTGGGGTGACCTGGTGAAGTCTCTGCAGAGGCAGAAACTCTCCCCTTTGATGTGGGGCTGACCTGGTGCTCGGCCCCGTCGGCACACACAGGGCTCAGCTCCCTTTGAAGAGGCTTTTGGTGCAACAGTTGGGAATTTTCCTTCCCTGTTGGGAATTCTGTGCTGCTTGGTCTGGGTGAGTGACGTGCAGGTAATCACAGACACAGCAAAACGCCGTGAATCACCCCAAAACCCACAGATGTCAGCTGGGAGCTCTGGGCAGGCGTGCTGCCGAGGCTGAGGCTTGCACACATCTTCCCCCTTATCTGCCACCGTGCTTGCTCGAGTACAGATACCGTGACAGGAGTGATTCATTCTTTTTTATTATTATTATTGTGCACGTTATTAGCAAAGCAAACATGTAATGATGACACCCAGCTGATTTACTGCTCCACACCAGTGCACAGCTCTCCCTTGCCTCCTCCTCCTCCTCCCAGCAGCCACCAAATCTGGGGACGCTCAAAGGAAATGTGCCAAATCTGTGTCAAAGCCCGAACACGAATGAGCTTCACGTTCCTCATGAACCAGGAGAGCAGAGTTTTGTGCACTAAACAGGTTTCTGAGTGTGGGGATGTTGGGAAGTCACTCCATCCCCAGCTATTCCTTGGGTGTCCAGTGTTTTATCTCAGTCTGCAGGGTAAACACCCATCCCAACCGAGAAAAAGAACGGGGTGGTTTTAATTGCTGGGTCCAGTCAATCAAAGTCAAGCCCTCAGAACCATCAGGGTCAGGGCGTTTTGGGGACAACCTGGTGGCTGTCAGGGGCAGAAGGTGGAGCACAAGTCGGGGAAGTTTTGCCTCTGCAGCATAAACTGGGATTTTTGCTTAGGGTCATAATCACAGCACAGATGTACCAGCATGTGGCCTCCAGTGAGGTAAGTGATGCACTTAGCGCACTTCAGAAGGACTCAAAAAAAAAAAAATAATCTGCAACCACTTCACTTTCCAAACGGCAGGGATTTATCTTAAAAATTGCGTTAAAGGTTTCAAAGACGAGGTTCTGCCACGTTTGTTGCTTCTGTGAATACTTCCTCAAGCTCCCAGGTGTTCAGCTGTTGATGTTTTAGTCCTTGAGGACTTGCTGGAGAGGTCTCAGGTCTGGCCAGACATTCATGTGATGATCTAGGCAGTACCAGGCTCTGCTAAGTCATAATAAAGATAAAAGAAAAGCACCAGGATGGTTCTTCCCCACCTTTTCTCCTCTTTGGTTTTCGGGTTCAGTGAGACTCAACCCTCTCGTCACATGGACTTTCCCCAGTTCTTGTTGAGAGCAAGATGTGCCAGTGAAATCTTGGTTTTCTCCGGATTTCCAGGAGACCCTGAGCTGAGCTGCTCCTGGCTCCAGACTGATCCGCTCTTCCAGGAGTTCTGTCAGTGTCGTGTCTTGGTTGGCCTCGGGCGAAATCTGTGTTTATCATTTATTTATATAAATGTTTAGCCGAGGAAGAGATGTGCTGTTTAAGGCCAATTTACATAAGGCTTAGCAAGTCATCGCATTTAATCAGAGCCTAAGAGGGGGAACAAAGGGACATCCCGGGGTGGTTGTGCTGGAAAAACTCTCTCCTGGAGGGTGATTTCATGTGAACGGTGAGCACAGCAATGACCTACCTGTGTGATTTTAACCTGTCTCTAAGTGCATTGTTTATTCATTGTTTATTCAACCCCTTTTATTCAGCTCACAGGGCTTTATTTGGGAACACTTCCAGACAACAAAACTCATTTTCATCTCTGTGCTCCCCGTGATGGGAGTGTGGAGACCCAAAAAAGCCACCGGGGAGAGACCCAGGGGCTGCTCAGGGCACAGCTTTCCCTGCTCCCAGGCTCCTGGTAATGATCCCCACGGCTCCTTTTTACACCTTTCCAGCTCCAGCTGGAAAACCTGGAGCAGAGAGGTCTTTGTGGAGTTCGAGCCATGGCCGTGGTTT
Organism: Sinosuthora webbiana; assembly: GCA_013397395.1. Taxonomy (NCBI): domain Eukaryota; kingdom Metazoa; phylum Chordata; class Aves; order Passeriformes; family Sylviidae; genus Sinosuthora; species Sinosuthora webbiana. The sequence continues at coordinate 706,574 of VXBN01013252.1, forward strand.
GGGTGATCTCACGGGGGGTTCTTCCCCCTCACACAAACAGCTCAGAGGAACTTTCAGCGAATAAGATGGTTTTTACTCACTGCTGCCTCGCTCAGTGGTCAAAACTCTCTCCTCTTGTCATGAATGAACGGATGAATCTTTTTGGGCTTCGTCTCCCAGTCTTAAAAAAAAAAAAAAAAAAAACCCAAAACAAATAAACCCCCTCTGAACAGCGCTCAACTCGCAGCTTTTTGAAAGAGTTACTTAGAGCAGAACATTTGCCTGAGAGGGTTTCAGCCCAAGAACGACTTTTCATATTTAATTGATCTGTATTGTTCAATTAGGGAGATGTCTCATGGCCTCTGTTGTGCATGTATAGCTGGAAGCAGAAATGAATGAAATATGAAGCGCAGCAGAAGAGTGATTCCAGCCCGGATCTGCTGTTAGTGATGCACAGAGCAGGATTTCCACCCAGGCCTGGATCTGTGTGAGCAAACAGGGCTTGTGTAAATTCATCAGTCACCTTTGCCTCACAAATGAGCCTGAATTGTAACAGCTGTTCTTGTTCTGCTCAGAACTCGGCAACCTCCTTGTTCTAAATCCTGTTTATGAACATCCCCAGCTCCTGAATTCGCTGTCAGGATTATCCCAGTGCGTTGTGCTTGTCTGGGAACTGCTGGATTTGGCTTCCCAAGCTCAGGTGTGTGCTGAGCATCAGCGCCGGGCACAGGCAGGAGTGACGCGGGTCCCACAGGGTGGCAGCACTCAGCCCACGGCTCTGATCCCATGGAGCATCCCGGAGTGCCGGGAACTGCTCCAGAGCCTGGGATCAGGCAGGGAACACCCTGGGATCAGGCAGGGAACACGCTGGGATCAGGCAGGAGCCAAGAACACCCTGGAACACCCTGCTCCATGGTCTGGGATAGGGCAGGAGCCAGGAACACCCTGCTCCATGGTCTGGGATCAGGCAGGAGCCAGGAACACCCTGCTCCATCTCCTGGGATCAGACAGGAGCCAGGAACACCCAGGAACACCCTGCTCCATCTCCTGGGATCAGACAGGAGCCAGGAACACCCAGGAACACCCTGCTCCATCTCCTGGGATCAGACAGGAGCCAGGAACACCCAGGAACACCCTGCTCCATCTCCTGGGATCAGACAGGAGCCAGGAACACCCAGGAACACCCTGCTCCATCTCCTGGGATCAGACAGGAGCCAGGAACACCCAGGAACACCCTGCTCCATCTCCTGGGATCAGACAGGAGCCAGGAACACCCAGGAACACCCTGCTCCATCTCCTGGGATCAGACAGGAGCCAGGAACACCCAGGAACACCCTGCTCCATCTCCTGGGATCAGACAGGAGCCAGGAACACCCAGGAACACCCTGCTCCATCTCCTGGGATCAGACAGGAGCCAGGAACACCCAGGAACACCCTGCTCCATCTCCTGGGATCAGACAGGAGCCAGGAACACCCAGGAACACCCTGCTCCATCTCCTGGGATCAGACAGGAGCCAGGAACACCCAGGAACACCCTGCTCCATCTCCTGGGATCAGACAGGAGCCAGGAACACCCAGGAACACCCTGCTCCATCTCCTGGGATCAGACAGGAGCTAGGAACACCCTGCTTCATCACCTGGGATCAGGCAGGACAAGGCTTTAGCTGGGTAGGGCATTTAACCACTCTAACCCCAGTTGTTACACTCTGATTTTCTCAGCATTCCTAATTCTGAGGAATCGACACAAAAATGCATCAAATTTCTCCTTGGAATATCCCGTCACTGTCAGGATTCTGTGCTCGGTGTCCCCCTTGCTTTTCCAGCCACTGTTTCCCCTCTTTCCTTGCCCAGCCGGGTGCAGCAGCTCCTCCCAGGTTCTGGCTGACAGGTCCGGGGTTTGTGGCTGGCTCAGCATCACCCTCTGCCTGCTCCTCCCCCAGAGGATTCCTGTGCTGCACCCAGCACATCCCAAGGCCCTGAGAGAAGGTGCTGATTATCCCTGAAGGAATGATTTGAAGCCCTGCAGGGATGTGTGATGGGAGCAGTGTGTGCTCAGCCTGTCCAGGGGAGGCTGTCCCAGGAGTTCTTGGCACAAGGGGTCACTTCTCTGCGAATTCTTTGTCACTCTCCTGCTTGGGGACGTGCAAAAAGGCTTCCCAGGGATGTACAGGTGTCTGTACAAGGAGAGTTTGGTGTTAATCCTGTTCCTAAATCCACTGAGTTTTCCTGGGATCAGGCAGGTTTGCTGTGGTGGGCAGGGAGGGTGGAAGGAACTGAGCATCATCCTTCCCTGTCTGCCCCGGGGTGCTCAGCTCAGGAAAGCCAGGGAGCTGCTGGAGCAAATCCAGAGGAGGTCATGGAGCTGCTCCAAGGTCTGGGGACCCTCTGGAGCCAGGCTGGGAGAGCTGGGGGTGCTCANAGAGACAGGACACAGGGAATGGCTTCCCAATGCCACAGGGCAGGGCTGGATGGGATTTTGGGATGAAACCCTTCCCTGGGAGGGTGGGGAGGGGCTGGGATGGAATTCCCAGAGCAGCTGTGGCTGCCCCTGGATCCCTGGCAGTGCCCAAGGCCAGGTTGGAGCACCCTGGGGACAGTGGGAGTTGTCCCTGCCCATGGCAGGGGCTGGGAATGGGATGAGTTTTAATGGCCCTTCCAACCCCAGAGAATTCCACGATTCTGTGATGATCTCTGCTGCCAACAACAACATTTTCCTATTGCTTCCCCACTCTTCCCATAGAATACAAAATCATCACCTCACACTTTGTTCCCCCATGGGAAAAGCAACCCCAGGAGTGAGGCTGGGGCTCCCCCAGGAACGTGCTGGGCTTGAGCCAGAGAATTCCTCAGGTGAATTCAGTGTTTAATGGGTTTCTTCTAATTGCAGATTTAGGGCAGAAACGCTGGTCAAACACATCTGAGGAAGGGAGAGTGCAGAACATGGCCTGACTCAATATTTTCTCTAGTCAAGTGGAAAAAAAGAAAAAAAGGAAGCCTCGTATGAAAAAGCTGGAAAGGTCAAACTAATTTGTACTTGTGTGATAATGGGTAATACCTCTATTGTTTATGGAGCCCGCAGAACCCTTCCTGTGCTGAGCACTGTCATCTATCTGATGGTGATTGGGAGAAATTAAAAACGAGGCAGCAGTTGTTCCACCCTCGGCGTGCCTTCAGCTGCTCTGGGTGAGGATTCCTTTGAAGCTCTTTTATAAATGACTTGAGGTGAAATCTGCTCACTTCTCTTGGCTGCCGCGGCTGAAGGAAGGAAGATGGTTTAAAAAATAAAAAAAATAAAAGAAGAGATGAAGACTGAGGTTGAGGAGAGCCAGACTGAACCCCTGCCTGTGTCTTGCTGCTTAAGCATTCCACCTGTGTTCCCCTGGTTCTTTATTTTGCTGCAGCCTTTTCTGTTTATTTACCAGGGTAAGTGGGAATTTCATATGCATGTCCATCTCCTGCTGCCCCCACGGCGCTGCCTCCCTTAGCCAGGTGGATTCACAGCCTCTTTTTTAGCAGCCACTGGAAGTTGTGTGAATTTTCCCGGGATTCTGGGGCCTTTACCAGGCTGCCTCGTTTTCCAGGGAGCAGCAGGGAACTGTGTGGGGAGTCCCTCCTGCCTGCTGCTCAGCACCAAGCGTGAGCTCCGGAGGAATTCATTTGCCAGCCTTATCGCCGAGACATTTAATATCTGGAATGATTTAGGGGATGAAATTCTGGAGTTCTGGGCCGGCTGTAGCTGCATCTGTCATTGTTGCAGAACCTTGACAGCGAACAAAAGGTGCTGCAGGGAACCATAACTCACCCAGCAAATTAATGGGTTCCCAGCCCTTGCTTGCTCAGCTAAACGGAGCCCGGGAGTTGTGTGGCCTCACTGGCCAAGGGTTTTCCACAGAAATTGTCAGGGTTTGGAGTGGGATGGGTCCTCAGAGGGATGGAGAGAGCACAGCCCTCCTGGCTGGGGCTGCTGCTCCCCACTGCTGCTGAAAGTGGGGGTAAAACCTCTCCAGCCTGGGAGCTCTTCTGGGAACATGATGCAATTGGTTTAAAGGAATTTATTTTTAGTGGGGCTCCACGGTAAATAAAAGGGTTTATTGGGAAAGTTTCAGCAGGTTTGATGATGTCACAGTGCGAGCACAGGATGGCCAGGGACACTCACAGGTCACCAACCACCACTGGTCATGTTGGGAAAGGGAATTTTGGGAAGGAAGGTGCACTGGGAGGAGGTGCTTGATCAGCTTCCAGTTAGCAGGAAGCGCTGGAGCATCCCTGGAGGGATTTAAAAGCTGTGTGAATGTGGCACTTGGGGACATGGGTGAGTGGTGGCCTTGGCAGTGCTGGGGAACCATTTGATTTGATGATTTTAGAGGGTTTTCCGTGGCAGGTCATCTCCCCGGCCAAGATTTTGCTCTTACTCTTTTTTCCTGATCCTGCCTCTCCTGCTGATGGACGATCCCAGCTCCTGAGAAGGCTCCAGTCCTCTCTGAGCTGCCAAATTCCTCGGCATGGTGGTGGGCAGGGCACAGCTGAGAAATTCAGGATGAGGAAATTCAGGGAAACTTTCTCAGTCAGTGATGATTGAGCCATTGATGCTCTGAGCTCACACTTGGAGTGTGTTCTGAGGCAGGGACCTCGTTGGCAGCCACCAGCAGCTCCTGGAACTTGGATTTTGGGAATTACCAAGCCCTCCGTGGTGAGGAGCTGCCTGTGCATTTGGTAATTGGCTTAATCACCCTGCAGGGCTTGGGGGTTACTCAGGGAGCAGAGCTGGGGGTGCCCAGGGGGTTGGAACTGTGGGAGTGGCACCAGAAAGGCCCCAAAAAATGGTGCAGAACTGGGGAAGTGCTCAGCACCAGCCCTGCAGGGTTTTCAGCAGCTCTGTGAGCTCTGAACTCCCATTTCTGGAGTTTGAAATGACTCTGCAGCACTTGGCACGTCCAGGCCCAGAGGAGTCAGAGATTTCTGGTGTAAATGTGCAGTTTTGTGGCCCAGCCAGTGCTCCCAGTCACTCCCAGTCTATCCCCAGGCAGCAGGACTGCTCCCACAGCCAGCACTCACTGTAGAGCCATTTGATTATTAGGATTATTACTGTGTTTTCAAACCACCACCTAAAATACGGAACCACTGCCCCTAGAAAAGTGGATTATCCTTTCCTCGACAACTAATTTTATTTCACTCAGGGAAATTTGATTCAGATTTCTGAGGCACTGCCACTAAGCAGCTTTCTGAGCGGAGCTGCCGTGCACGACCAAATCAAATCCGTGTAGGGAGCAGGGAAATGTTGTTGCTGCAAGTGTCCAAAGGGGTTGGAACGAAAATAATCTGATAGATCGAGCTGAAATTGAGTTCAGATATTACGGAGGGAGCTCAGCTCTGTACCTGGAAAACCCCAGCTGCCAAAAAATAAATGTTGGGGTCGCATTTTAAATTTTAACGTGGCATTTCTAGTCCTGGACTTCTCTGGGATGTCAGCCCTGTGTGTGTGGCACAGAGCTGGCAAAGGGCTTGGAGCTGTGTGAATCTGCTCAGTGAAAAACAAAACAGAAATTTAAAAAAGAAGGTGAGGGAAGGCTCTTTGAGGATCCATAAAACCCTTCCCAAGCCTGAGGTGGCAGATCCTGTCTCTGAGTGACCTTTGAGGAAGTTTGGCCTAAATTTTTGTCCAAACCCAGCTGCTCCAGGAGAAAATACCTCGTGAGTTTGCAGTCTGAGGCAGCAGCAGTTGGAATCAAACTGGTTTGACTTTTCTTACTGTAGGCTCTGAATGGATTTCAAATTCCAGGGATTTAATGATCCCTGTGGAATTCTCCTGAGCTGCTTCTGTGCTGTTCTACTGGAGATGAGCAACTGAGATGCACAAGAGATATTTAAGAACTGGAATTTCTAGAAAGTTCTACCCACATTCTTTTCAATTTTAGGGTACTGAGCAATGGGAAGAAATAAGTTTTATGACAGAGGAGGAATTTCAGCACTGACTTCTTCCCTTCTCCCCCGTGGATTGCATCATAACTCTGTCTGATGCTTAAAAGATTTAATTATTTTTGCACCTGTGGTTTTGCCTTAGATCAGTCTTTCCCTCAGCTCATGGGATTCAGGGTCTCAGGGAATTCTTGCTTTCAAATAACAAATATTTGGGGCTGAAAATATTGTTTTTGTTAATGCAATCAAATATGATTTATCTGGCTAAAACATTATGAATAGAGCCAAGCATTCACAAAGAAATACATGACAATATCTATACGAAGGTAATGCCATCCATTAGCATTGTGTGAAATATAAAATACCATCCAATATTTAAATCCAACTGCGGTGAATCCTCTGTAACTTTACTGACAGAATCTAAATTTAGGAGCTAATTAAATTCCATGGAACAGAAGAATGCATTTCTCCCCTTCCTGTAAGGACAGAGATTTGGAGTGTTAGCTGTACTTCTATTTTTATATCCTTGAGTAGACTTTTATAGAGATATAACTGTATACCTGGGTGGGTTTTTTTTTTTTAATTTCTGCATCTGTATTTGAGGATATTTCCTGAGAAAGCCTCAAAGTCCAGCTCAGACCCCTCTGTGAGGGGGTTCCTGGTGGAGCTCAGGGAGTGGAAGGGATAAATCCCTGCCCACCATCTGCTCAGAGCATCCAAAACGACTCATTTCACCCCAAAAGTCAATTCAGGCATTTTCTTTCCCGGCCATTTTCCCATCCCAGCCTCTGGCTGTGGAACATTCCAGCTTTAAGGCCGTGGTGGAATTAAGTGTGGAGCCAGGATCAGGGCCAAACACTTTAAATAATTGATGGACAGCTTGATTTCTTCAGCCTTGCTAAAATAAACCGAGTTTCAGATGAACAGGAGCTGACTTAGGTGTTCAGTTGGGGGGAAAAAAGCCCTTTGAATTCCACTGATTTCCCACAGGATTAACTCAGCTCGAGGAAAAATAACTTGAGAGGATCAGAGAGTGTTTTGGGTGGGAAGGGACCTTAAAGATGATCTGATTTTAGGACAGGGCCATGGGCAGGGACACCTTCCTCTGTCCCAGGGTGCTCCAGCCTGGCCTTGGGCACTGCCAGGGATCCAGGGGCAGCCACAGCTTCCCTGGGAATTCCATCCCAGCCCTGCCCACCCTGCCAGGGAAGGATTTCATCCCAAAATCCCATCTCCTGCTGCCCTCTGGCAGTGGGAAGCTCATTCCCCTTGTTCTGCCAATCCAAGCCCTTTTTATTCTGTTCAGGCTCTTTGGATTCTTTTGTAGGCAAAAAAGAGAGGAATCCCTCTTAAATGAAACACTTAATCTGAAAAGGAGAAAGGAGGCAAGTTGTCACTGCTCTTTGTGAGCCGAAGTTGGCCAAGTTATCCCAAGGCTGTTTTGACTTTTGTGTCATTTTGGTAAATTTTTTTTGGGTAAATTTTAATAAATAAAATAGAAAAATAGAAAAAATTGGTAATTTTTTATAAATAAATAACACAGCTGGAGTAATTGCATTTCCCGTGACACCTGCCAGGCTGTGTGAGTGTGAGACAATGCAAGGGGCAAAGAATTCAGAGTTCCTGCCCCAAATATTGTGTGAGGCGAGAAGAAAAGGCAAAACAGAGAGCCAAGCAAGCAGAACCAGCAGGAGGAGAAGCAGCTAATGAGCATCCCCGGTTTGATTGCTTAATGGGGCTGTGGTCTCGAGGCTGCTCTGGAGGAAGGATGTCCTCTGGACAAGGCAGGATGCGCAGGGAAGTGGAATTAATTCCGCAGAAGGAGCAGGAAATGTTGGAGGGATGTGCTCCTCATGTTCCACTGCTGCAAACGGCTCCATCCATTAGCTGGAAGTGGCAGGCAGGGCAGAGTTAGGCTGGGCTTAGCAGGGAGGAGCCTGAGGAGAGGCAGGGATGTGCTGGAGTTCGGAGGAGCTCTCTGGAGACTTCCCGGGGAGCAGTTCCTGGTGCTGGTGGGATATCAGTGAAACAGGACACTCCTGAGAACTCACCGATGGGACTGTTTGTTTTCACTAACGACACAAGACACCAAAGCCTTAAAAATTCTCAGAGCTGCAGAAGTGGTCCGAGCAGCCAAAATGCTTTGATCGCAAATGCCTTTCTCCCCTTCTCTCCATTTTTAATAATCCTTTTGCTCTTTGGGTCAAATTACAAGTTCAAACACTCCCTTATCCTTTTCTGCATCCGGACTTGTTTAGAAATGATAAAACTGCCTTTGGGGTGGCTTTGGGAAGGCTTTTGGAGTGATGCTGTGGTGGTGGAGAGGGCAGGCTGGCTCCAGGGGAGCATTCCCAGCTCCCAAACCCGATGTCAGGTTGGCACAGCCCCTCGGAATCCTCGCTCAGAGCCGAGTCCATGGAGCCCTAAAACCCCTGCACATGTTCACCACGCTGCTAACACAGACACAAAAGCACTGAGAGGTTTTGTTTTTTTTTTAAAGCCAAATATTCCTGGAAATGAATTCCTGCTGTTGTCACCTCATTCATTATCCTCCTCATGAAGGAAGAGGTGATGCAGCTTTTCTGCTGCGAAGGTCCCGCCGTGTGTTCATCTCCTCAGCCACTGCCACTCATCCCCTTCATGTCTGAGCCTTATCACTCTGTGTTCCAGGTGTTGGATTTGATCCATCCATCATCTGTCAGGGGCTTGTCACAGACCCTGGACACTTCCAGACGCATTTTCCGTGCAGGTCCTGCCAGAGGACAGGAATGTTAAGCAGGGAGGGTCGGGCAGATCACACACTTGCTCTGTTTTTTGCTGTACTTCATCTTCATCTCAGCCTTTTTTCAGCACTTTTTTTTTCCCCCAAAAAGAGAAGCTGAGAGTTTGGAGTGGATAATTTTGGATTTGTGAGGAGTTTGTGGGTTTATTCCTATGGATTGACAAGCACTCCTGTCTCTCACTTTTGTCATTTCCCAGATAAAAGGAGGGTAAAACTTTGCCCATTTTACTTCTTCAGTTGAACTTGACGATCGAGCTCAGGGAGAGGTTTCCATGGTGCACAGTTTCCTTTTTCCAAGGAAAACTGTTTCCCTTCGTGTGTTTGCTGCTGTTGTGTTTAATGGTCACTGTTGTGCAGGTTTAACAGTCACTCCCCACACCTTGGAGCTTGTGAATAAATTTGCATATTTTAAATCAACATTAGCAGGGAAAAATCCATTATTTGCCCAGGGCTGCTTATGATTTTTTAAATTTTGTAATACTGAAATGCAGGTTGTGCTGCAGGACCTGGTCTATTCCAGCAGCCAGCTGTGTTACTTGATAACTCAGGTATTGATTCCTTATGTCACCTGCTCCTTACTCACTTACTATATTTCATTTCTGTTCCTTCTTTTTTTTTTTGGTTTTGTAGAAGTACAAAATGAAAACCTGGTAGCAGCTTCTGGCTTTATTCATTTCCCTTTTCCCTGGTGGAGCCTCATGGATTACATTCCTTGTCTGTTTACCGAGCACTTTGCCTTTTAATAATATTATTATATTATAAAATATTAATACTAATAATAATAGTAATAATAATTTTCCTTAAACCTTTGGGGTTTGGCCTTGCTGAAGGAACTGCTTAACATCTCCCACAGCAGTGAGGTCTGGAGGTGAGATTTTGTAGAACATCATGAAACACCTCAACTCCTGGGTGACCTCACACCTCTGCTGAGCTGGCACCTCGAGGGATGTCACCCCTGGAGTGGGCACAGGTCACTGACCACGGGTTCAGTGTTTAATCCACTTACATCACCACTTGCTGTGGCTAAAAAAGGAAAAAGTGTGAAAAACCAGTCTCTGGATGATATTCCCAAGCCCTGTGCTGAATCTCCAGGTGGTTCCACGCAGAGTTGGCTGCCCCTCGTTAGAGCTGTCCCTTCAAATGACTGTCACCGGCACTTAAACCATTACCTCGTTAAATATTGCCTGCTTAAAACACATCTCGGGGTGGCCTGACAAATGGCTGGCTTCAGTTTAATGTGGAAGAGGAGCTAAATGAGTTAGGAAATGTTAATGTGGCCGTGTTCTTCCCAGATAACCAGTTGCCCTTGGGACAGTATCAATAAGTGGCATTTATTTGATATTATGGATGTGTTAATTATGCGTAGACAAAATAACGAGTAAGCAAAAGGTCAAGGACAAAACGCAGCTCCCCCAGAAACACCCATCAAAGAGCTTCTAATAGTTCAGTCATTACCATTATTGAATATTCAGTGTCATTTAAATTATGTGCATCTCGTTCCTTGCTTATCTTTCGGGCCCCGAACTGAGCAACTTCAAGGGCTGTGCGAATGTTTTGGTGCCAAAAAACTCAGCGCAGCTCCAGCAGTGGGCTGGGCTGGTTTTCTCCATACCCCAGTGGGCTGGGCTGGTTTTCTCCATACCCCGGTGGAGTGCCAGGTGGAATTTGGGGATGGATTTCCTCTCGGAGATGTGACCCTGTGATGCTTTTCTGCTGGAAATTGGAAATGAAGGAAATGAGAGGGTGGCCGGTGCTGGTTGTTAAACTGCTGAACCTGGAAACTCGATGCAAATCAAAACAAAAATGCTCTGGAGGCCGTGAATACCCAACTTTGCCCCAGTTCACTGCTCCTTGTCAATGTGCTCTGAAAAAGAGCAGGCTGGAGAGTTCAGCCTTTGCCTTTAAGTCCTAGCCGTGAGAATAAAGCCTTTTTTTTTGGCAGGGGATCTTCTGAAATCCAGCGGGTTTTGTGACGTGAGCTTGGCTGATCAATAGGGCCGTTAATTAGAATTAAAGGCTCTGCCATGATTTTTTTGCTTTTACATATTGACATCTGGCAAAACAATTAAAAAGCCAATCGGGGTCTGAAAGTTGCTCTCAGGTTACTCAGTGAGGAAGAGCAGTGAGGCCTCTTCCATCTCCCAGGAACTCCTCTCTTTTTCTGGGTGTCCAGGAAGAAAAAATTCTCCCTCCCAAACAAGCTGCTGCCGTTCACGTATGAAATATTCATGTTCTGACATCAAACCATGCTGCACATTATTTCGGTGCAGTGGGCCAAAATTAGATCCACGTTTTATTTTGCTTATAAATGCCTGTCAGAGTTGCTAAATCAGTTTGTCTGTGCCGCCTTGAAATGGTGTCAGTTTGAATTCCCTTCACGCTGCATATTGTTTTGGGCAAAGGCACGTTCTTCCTTCTCCATCCGAGATGCAGCGCCTTGTGCTCTTGAAACAAAGCTGGAAAAGCCCAATAATTAAGATTATTTTTAAAAAAACC
>VXBN01013252.1:718265-780607 GCA_013397395.1 Sinosuthora webbiana
GTCACCCCTGGAGTGGGCACAGGTCACTGACCACGGGTTCAGTGTTTAATCCACTTACATCACCACTTGCTGTGGCTAAAAAAGGAAAAAGTGTGAAAAACCAGGGAGGAAATGATATTCCCAAGCCCTGTGCTGAATCTCCAGGTGGTTCCACGCAGAGTTGGCTGCCCCTCGTTAGAGCTGTCCCTTCAAATGACTGTCACCGGCACTTAAACCATTACCTCGTTAAATATTGCCTGCTTAAAACACATCTCGGGGTGGCCTGACAAATGGCTGGCTTCAGTTTAATGTGGAAGAGGAGCTAAATGAGTTAGGAAATGTTAATGTGGCCGTGTTCTTCCCAGATAACCAGTTGCCCTTGGGACAGTATCAATAAGTGGCATTTATTTGATATTATGGATGTGTTAATTATGCGTAGACAAAATAACGAGTAAGCAAAAGGTCAAGGACAAAACGCAGCTCCCCTAGAAACACCCATCAAAGAGCTTCTAATAGTTCGGTCATTACCATTATTGAATATTCAGTGTCATTTAAATTATGTGCATCTCGTTCCTTGCTTATCTTTCGGGCCCCGAACTGAGCAACTTCAAGGGCTGTGCGAATGTTTTGGTGCCAAAAAACTCAGCGCAGCTCCAGCAGTGGGCTGGGCTGGTTTTCTCCATACCCCAGTGGGCTGGGCTGGTTTTCTCCATACCCCGGTGGAGTGCCAGGTGGAATTTGGGGATGGATTTCCTCTCGGAGATGTGACCCTGTGATGCTTTTCTGCTGGAAATTGGAAATGAAGGAAATGAGAGGGTGGCCGGTGCTGGTTGTTAAACTGCTGAACCTGGAAACTCGATGCAAATCAAAACAAAAATGCTCTGGAGGCCGTGAATACCCAACTTTGCCCCAGTTCACTGCTCCTTGTCAATGTGCTCTGAAAAAGAGCAGGCTGGAGAGTTCAGCCTTTGCCTTTAAGTCCTAGCCGTGAGAATAAAGCCTTTTTTTTTGGCAGGGGATCTTCTGAAATCCAGCGGGTTTTGTGACGTGAGCTTGGCTGATCAATAGGGCCGTTAATTAGAATTAAAGGCTCTGCCATGATTTTTTTGCTTTTACATATTGACATCTGGCAAAACAATTAAAAAGCCAATCGGGGTCTGAAAGTTGCTCTCAGGTTACTCAGTGAGGAAGAGCAGTGAGGCCTCTTCCATCTCCCAGGAACTCCTCTCTTTTTCTGGGTGTCCAGGAAGAAAAAATTCTCCCTCCCAAACAAGCTGCTGCCGTTCACGTATGAAATATTCATGTTCTGACATCAAACCATGCTGCACATTATTTCGGTGCAGTGGGCCAAAATTAGATCCACGTTTTATTTTGCTTATAAATGCCTGTCAGAGTTGCTAAATCAGTTTGTCTGTGCCGCCTTGAAATGGTGTCAGTTTGAATTCCCTTCACGCTGCATATTGTTTTGGGCAAAGGCACGTTCTTCCTTCTCCATCCGAGATGCAGCGCCTTGTGCTCTTGAAACAAAGCTGGAAAAGCCCAATAATTAAGATTATTTTTAAAAAAACCTCTCTGGGGTGGCAGCTTGGCCTTGTTTAAGGTGATAGGGAAGCTACCAAATGCTGATGCATCCTGATATTTGGTTTTCCCCATGTGTAAGTACCACTTGCTGGGTTATTTCGTGGTTGTAGGGTATGTAACAAAGTGTCTTGTGCTGATGGAAGTAGAGATGAGCTTTGAGCAGCAGATTCTGAGTTCCTCAGTGCAGCTGAGGAGGAATCAGGTGGTTCAGTGGTTGTAACTCCCCTGGGCCAGGGGGTAGCTGCATCCCTCAGGCCGGACCAGTGGGGCTGAGGAGGAAGTAGGGCAGGAAGGAGGAATTTGGGGTTTGTCTGGGCTCTCTTAAGGCACAAACCCCAAGCTGCAGCCCTCAGCTGGGACCTCATCCCTTAACTCAGGAGGCAGGGGAGTTCTTTCACTCTTGGCTTTTTTGGTGCTGCGACATCTCATTCACGCATAAATAATCTCATCTTAGTTATCCTAACGCTAAAAAAAAATTTTAAAAAGAGCTGTAGTCCCCAGTCTGGGAGATATTTCCATCAGAAATGTCCCATCAGAGGAGCTGTGCATGCCTGAAAACATCCTTTTCTGTCCTGCCCTGTCCCCCGGGTTGCTGTCTGCAGCCTGTGCCTGCGGCTCCAGCCCTGCAGGCAGCGCTCCCAGCTGTGCCCCAGCTGCTCCAGCCCCGGGGTGTGCCACGGAGACAGCACACATCTCCTCACCAGCCACTCGGGGGGATGTTTACACGGGTTTTATTATTTAAAACCGGCTTTTGAAACTTCCCCCTTCCTGCTTTTCCGCTCTGCCCTAAGTGTGCTGCAGAGGGTTTCATACAAAAGCACCACTACCTTGTGATTTTATTTCCCTGCATTTCCCTTGGTCTTTTAGTTAATTCTTTTGAGTTAATAGCAGCAGGTTTTGTGGAGCAGGAGTAAATAGTTTGTGTAAAGTAAAGGCGTGTTGTTTGTGTAAAGCAGGAGGACGTGGTTTGCTGATGTTGCTGCTTTCATACTTTGAATAACATTGATGTATAATCCATAACAGAACGGTAAAATTAATTTCATGGAATATGACCCAAACAAGCGTGGCCACTGGGGTATAAATCCTTGGGATTACCCTCAGCAGAGGCTGGGGGATGTCCTGCAGGTCCAGCAAGGAGCAGAGGCTGGATGAGCTCAGCCCAGCACAGCTCCACAGCGAGAACTGGTGAGGGGTTCCAAGACAGCATCCTCTGTCTCCTCCTTTTGAGATCCCTGAAGGATCAACTGGAACTGATGTGCCAGTTGTTTTCCCCGACCTGCTTTTAAGCTGAAACCCTCCCTGCCAAGCTTCCCCAGCCCTGGCCAAAGCCCCACGTGGCTCTTCCCAAAAAGTGAGGCCCTCGTCATGAGCTCCTGCATTTTCCATTAGGAGAAACCTTCCAAAAAGACTTTTTTTTCCCAAATGATTTCTTGATAGCTGGCGATCTCCTCAATCATTTCTTATGCAGAAATTGCTCTTGGAGGTGTTTTGCTCTGGTAACAGCAGGTTTGTCACCATTCCTTGTGTTGGATTTCTCGCTCAGGTCACCTCATTTTTTGTGTTCCTCTGTATTTTCCTGTCTGCCCTTGAGGGGTTTTTTGGTCTATTCCTTTGGGATCTGACAGTCTTTGAGCTTGAACAATGTGACTGATCTGAGCTGTGTTTTAATCCAATGATAAATAGTTAATTTTGGAGGTTTAGGTTGACAGCAGAGCCACCTTGGAGTGTCTGTCTGCGAGACTTTGGTTTCCTTCTCTGATCAGATAAGGAGCAGATATTTCCTGTAAGTCCTCCCCCAGTGTTCCAGTCCTACCATTAGGGCATTAAGTCAGACACATGACACCCAATTTCACAGTAATTCCTGAGGAAAAGCAAAGCACATGATATTTTTTTAATGGGCTTCCCAGGCCTTACTTGGTTTCTTCCTGACGAATATGAATTCCAGCGAGTTTCACCTGAATTCTGACCTTCGGATACACAAATGTCTGGGGGTTCTGCAGCAAGAACATCAGTTTAAAATCAGTTGTTCGTCACATGAATGCTGCCTCGTGTTCCCATGAAATCCCCGTGGAGTGCAGGAATAAAAACCGCTTTAAGCGCTCCGAAATTCACCTGTGCGTTTTTTCACGAACCACTTAAATCTTCTGGAAGCATTCTTTGTGTCAACATGACCCGTGCCAACCTCTTCCTCTCCAAATGGCTTTGTTTGGATCGTGTGCTGCCTGCGGGATCATCGCTTCCCTTCATCTCCTTTTCTTCTGATTGCCAAGGAACGCCGGGCAGATCCCAGAAAACTTCTCCTGATGTGCTGTACCAGGCCCTCCCGAGCAACCCGGCTGAATAAATACCCACTGAATAACTGGGGAATGCATTCAGATTCTTTTCTATTTTGATTTATGTCCTATCCTCCTACCTGTGCATCTCCCAGAGTAATTGCCAGTTTTCGCCTCCTGCGGAGAGATATAATAGAGCCGGAGAATCAGTGAAATGTGCTCTGTTTTCTGCCTCTCTGTGCCTTTTGTAAGGGAGCCTTTGTGTTCTCACACTCACCATTTGCAAACTGAAAATCAGCGCCTCGTTCCCGGCTGGCCTTGCTGGAAGGAGCTGCTTGGAGCCTTCCTGTGTCCCCTGTCCTTGTGGCACTGCCTCCTGTGTCCCCTGTCCTTGTGGCACTGCCAGCACGGGGACACCTGCACACGCAGCCCGCTCCCCTGTGTGACATCAGGGTGTCCCAAATGATCAGGGAGCTGGGAGCCAGCGTGTCCCCTGTCCCTGAGCTGGTGTCCCCTGTCCCAGAACTGGTGTCCCCTGTCCCAGAGCTGGTGTCACCTGTCCCAGAGCTCATGTCCCCTGTTCCAGAGCTCCTGTCCCCTGTTCCAGAGCCCTCCTGTCCCCTATCCCAGAACTGGTGTCTCCTGTCCCATAGCTGGTGTCACCTGTCCCAGAGCTGCTGTTGCCCTGCTCTGCCAGCAACCCCTGTCCCAGAGCTCCTGTCCCCCGTCCCAGATCTGGTGTCCCCTATCCCATAGCTGGTGTCCCCTGTCCCTGAGCTCATGTCCCCTGTTCCAGAGCTCATCCCCCATCCCAGAGCTGGTGTCCCCTGTCCCAGAGCTGCTGTTGTCCTGCTCTGCCAGCAGCCCCTGTCCCTGCCAGCCCTCAGCTCTTCCTGATGCCCATGCAGTGTCCCCGGGAGGGGTGGCAGGGTCCCCTCTGTCACCTGGCAGGGCGTGCAGGGTGGTGGCTGCTGTGTGGGACAGACACCTCAGTGTGTGAGATCTCAGAGGCTCCTGCAGGGCCCTTTGCTTCATCCCAGCAGTAATAAGGTCAGCAGGGCGCAGCGGGAGCGCTCCATCAATTAGCGCAGTCGTGCTTCTAACGAGCCATGGCTAATGACACGTGTTTAACCCCCAGGTGACACAGCCCAGCTAGCTGCGTGACCTGCAGGTCCCAGACACGGCACTGTTGTGTTTTGTAAGCAAAAAAAAATGTGATATTAATAGAGATTTCCAGTTGAGTGGCCCTGTCTTCTGCACTCGGGTTCCTCCCTGGGTTTAACGAGCTGCACGAGGACAGCGCTGTGGGTGTGGGATGCTCTGGGTTAAAAGGGACCTTAAAGCCCATCCAGTGCCACCCCTGCCATGGGCAGGGACACCTCCCACTGTCCCAGGGTGCTCCAAGCCCTGTCCAGCCTTGTCACAGTGAGGGTGGCTGTGACAAACCTTTAGGTCCCCTGATTTCAGGGCAGAGGGTGGTGAGAAAATAATTAGGAGCGGGAACGACGGTTGGCACTGGAAAAAGAACATTTTAATAATTGATAAAAGAAAATAGGGATGGTGCCCCAAACCCATGCACAGCACCCAGGAGAATTCCGTGGGGGTAACCAACAGAAGATCCAGCACTGAGGAAAACACGACAATCTTTAGGGCAGCTCTGAGGGTAAGGGTCCAGTCAGAAATTCGAACTCGGAACACAACCTTATTTGTACAACACAACTGACCGATCATAAACACATAACCTTATATGGAACACCTTCATTAACATGCAAACTCCCATGAACCTTTACTGCTCACCACAACTAGAAAGGGGGTTCCCACAGGGCTTAGAGTTGCTTCAGCTTGGCCAACTCCCACAGAGCCTGGCCCTCATCTTCCAGCTGGTCCCTCGAGGAAATGAAACCTTTTCTTGTCATCCTTCCCTTCCCACAGGAGCACAGCTCAAGCTGCAGGTGAGCTGGTGTGCTGCTCACTGTGGGGCTTTCCCAGCTCCCTCCTGAACGTGGGCTGGGCACTCTCTCACTCACTGCACGTGTCTGTGACCCCTCTCACTCTGCTGGGTTAGGCCAGGCTTAGTTTAGACTTTGAATTTAATCTCAGTTCTCTGCAGCATCAGAATCCAGCCTGACCTGTGCACCTTTGATGACCTTCCCAGCTCGGGATATCCTGTGAAGATCCCCCAAGCTTTGGCTGGCAGGAGTGTGGTAGAAAGGTGTGACACAGCTTTAAACAAACATTCACGTGCCAGAAAAGATTTTTAAAGCTATTGGAGTTTGGATTGATAAATTACTGCCAAAAAAAAAAAAAGAGTAACACGGTTATATGTTTGAAATAACAAGTTTTCTCCTACCAAAAATGGCATGTTGTGTGAGCCCACGATAATCCTGCAGCATTGTGGCTCACAGCAGGAAAAAAAAAAATACTCATAAAATTACCATTCTGCTTAGAATTCACTCTCTGAACACCCTGAAACGCCTGAAGAGCTCACGTAGGGATGCGTTCAGTGCTGCTTAAGAGAGAAGATTCCCTCAGATTGTCCAGTCTTTGAGCACTTTCCATTGGATCTCAACTCTTCGAAGCATTCATGTGTAACTGTGGGGCGTAAAAACCTCGGAAACAATTAAGACCTCAGTTTCTAATAACCCTTCTGGCACCATTTTTGCCTTTTTTGAGGAAATAATAATAAATTAGCCACTTAGGCTACCAAATTGGCCTCTTTTTGCACGGTGCAGTTGTAGTTTTAATCAGTACACGCCTTAACAGCCCTAGGAAAAATTCATTATTTCTGTAGCCACAGCATGGTGTCCTTTCTCCTTCCACTTGGACTACATTTCTTGCCATTTGCAGGACTAAAGTTTGAAAAGTTTTAATTATAAGAATGGAAAAGAAAGGCTCATAAAGCAGAAAGAAAGAAAAAAAAAATAAATCTCAAGTCTTGTAGATTTGTGTTACAAATGGTTGAGTTTGGCCACGGTGTTCTGAGGGATGATAGGAGAGGACAGGTTGGTGTTCTCTTCCTGCATTGTACTGCCACATAACTGCCGAATTTGGCATTAATTGTTAAATAATCTGCAGGAATTTTGGCTTTTAGGTCAGGTGCATTTAAGCCGAACAGCAGCGCTAAAACCAAGCCTTGAGTCAGGATTAGTGGCCACGAAGCCGAGCCTAGGCACTGCTCCACCTCATCCCAAATGGGCCCAACAGGCAGAACGAGGTAACAAAACCCATCCTCAGTGCGAGGAGAAATAAACATCATTACAAGGTCAGCGCTGCCAAATTGCAGCCCTCGCCGTATTATCAGAAAGTAATGAGAAACACCTTCAGCCTCACAGAGGAGTCGATAGAAAATCAGCAAACAGACCACTGCAGACATCCTTTTTTGTTGTTGTTGTTGTTGTTTTATTTTTCGTTTTTCCAGCAGCAAGCAGGGATGAGGTCTGGGATAACACAAACACCCCCAGGCACGCACAACCTTTAAGGAAAAGGACAAACAACATCCCAGCAATCAGCAAAGCCGCCCACTGCTGTTATTTTATGAATAGATGGTAGATTTGCCTTCCGCATGTTGGCGAAATAATGAAGAAAAAAAAAAAGAGAATTAAAAAGCGGAATTTGGAAGGCGTAAAATCGCAGACGATTTATGTTCATAGCCGGAGCCGGCCGCACAAGTGCTGGGATATGGAGTGGCGGATGGAGCTGAGAGGAGAGGGAAATCAGAAATGCGAGGGGAGACAAAGGTGTGGAAATTCCTCTCTCCAGAGCTAATCAGAACTCAGTGTCCTATTGCCAGCAGCGGGGAGAGCGCTCCGGGGATGGGAATTACAGGATAATTATGTCGGAAATAAGAGCGAAGGGGGCGTGTGCTGACTCGGAATACTGTCACCTGCTGCCTGCCTTTGTCACCCAGTGCCACCTATAAGACATCTTGCCCGCTGCTGGAGGGAAAACTCCGGGGTTAACCCTCAGCCCGTGCAGCCCTCCAAGTGTAATCGGTCTAATTCGAGATTGTAAACCTCCCGTTATCAATTAATTTACATTGTACAAAGAACTATCTGATTATCTTCGCGCGGGGCGCCGTATTTACCCCGCGATTTGGTGCTGAGTAATTAGCACGTAATTGGGGAGGGCTATTTATAGCCAAGAAAGGGGTGTATTTATGTGTAGTTAAAATAATTGCAGCCTTTTTGGGAGCGAATCTTTTTTGACTTTTCCCCTCCTTTCGGATGCGTCTAAACAGTTCGTCTGGCCAAAATTGTCGCCTGGGGCAAAGCTGGGGCTCCTTGGGATGAGTTTGGTTGAAGTTTTACCAAAAAGGAAAGTTCCTTTTGCATTAAAAAATGGTTTTTCTGTCTCCCCAGCCTGCCCTTCGTGGGAAAGGGGATTTGTGGCAGGGCTGGGCGTGTGGAGGATAAATCCCGGTGACCTCGGTGCCTGGCACGGATGAACGGTCCCCGTGTAGCAGCTCTAGCACAAAAATCTCCTCACCCCATTACAGTAATTCCTGCCCGGGGATGGCTTTATGGACGCCATCAAGGGCAATGGGGGCTTTCATGTCCAGCGCTGGTGGTGATGGTTTTATTCCCCTTGCTGCCATCCTCAGCCCTCCATCATCGCCCCTCTGGGGCTGCGCTTTGCGGCCTCCACAGCTCGGCCTGCTGGAAGAAATCCCGAGTTTTCTGAGCTTTACCATTGCAAAGGAGCTTGGATTTCCAGCTCAGGGCTTCTGTCCTCGCTGGGAAAGGCTGGAGATGGTGCCTTGGGATTTCAGCTTTTGTATTTTTCATGTATTTGTAACCCTGCAGTTCTTTAGTGTAGAACTCTCAACTCCACACACGGTGTGAGCTGCTGCTGCTTCCCCATTTTGGTCAGACACAACAATTCCTCTCCAGGCCTGGGGATCAAGGACACCTCACTGCCTCAGGCCTGAGAGATGGGAACAAAAGTGAGTTGGGGGCAGCAAAATTGGGGTGAATGACTTCATTACCTGGGGCTGTGATTGGAAGATGAAGGCCCAATATGCAAAAGGACTGAAATTATCAAAGTGTGAAAACTCATGACCCAGGGTCCATTTTTGGGTGCAGCCCCTGGGGGGCTTCATCTGCCCTAAATGTACCTGGAGACCTTTCAATAAATATAATAAATATTGCTTTTGATTCCCTTAATTCTGTCTGGCCTCTGTTTTTAGGTAGCCCCAAAAGGCATCAGACAAGGAGATGCCCCATGGTGCTGCTTGCTCAAGGCCACTTCCATTGGCATTTAGGGTCTCTAATCTGAAGATCTGGGACAATAATTGGGATTCTGGGTAGCACCAAGGAGCTCTCATGGGACAATCCCTGTGGGGCTGGACCTGCCGGGGCCTGGGTAAGGAGGAGCTTTGCTTTGCTTCAGCTGAGACCCCCGAGTTTGAGAGGATTTTCTCTCTGATCTAACAAGAGCATCTCTGCACTGCTCATCGCTGCTGCTGCTGCATTCAGCAGAGCCCCCAGCCATGGCACTGTGGGATTCGTGCAGGAACCAGTGATGTTGTGATGGCATGGGATCACCTCCTGTGGAGCTGGGCTGAGGGAGCAGCCCTGGGAGGTGCCACTCCTGTCCCACCCGAGCCACCAGTGGGAATCAAAGCCGCCTTTCCACTGATTTTCCCCCTCCTGGAGCATCTCCCCATCCCAGCATCCCCAGGCGGGTGCTGTGGCAGGGATGCTGAGTGTTTGAGGTGCAGCTGGGCAGGGTTGGGTGGGCTGGCACCCACCTGGAGCCAGGGGGAGGAGGTGGAGCTGCAGGAGCTCCCTATAAAAGGAAAAGCTGGTGGAAAACCCCAAATCATGCTGGTCTGAGCTCTGGGGCGGAGCAGAAGGGGCTCCCAGGACCTGTCCCAGCTTTGGTGAGTTGGGGGAAAGGTCTCAGGGGGATTTTGGGGTGTTGAGGAAGGTGGTGGAGTGCGAATTTTGCTTGAAGGGAGCATCTTTCTGAGGATTAGGGCTGGGTGATTCTGGTCAGGCTCTATTTGTGCCTCTGGTGAGCTCTGTTTCACAGAACTTTATTTTCCCTACCCTGATACCTCCTGTGCAGGTCCCTGGGTAAAACTGATGGTTTTATGTAGATAACACTTCAGTTTCTTGAATCTGAAGCTCCTGTGGAACATTTCTGTGTGCTGTTGCCCCCCCAGAAAGGTGTCTCCAATTGCTTTTCTCGTGGTTGGAAATAATAAAGATTATTTTGTATTGAGAACCATCTTGGAGCTGGGTCTGGCTGAGCAGGAGCTGCTTTAGGATTTATTAGCATCTTTGGTTGCAAACCATGAGCAGCCCACAGCGGTCAGCTGAGTTTTGAAGCTGGTCAGAACCCTGGAGGATATTTTAGTTAACTCCTGACCGAACTGTACAAAAGCCCAGTGAGGTTTTTTCCATTGCTGGGCTGTAGAAGCTGTGCATAAAGGAAATTTACCTTATGCCATGCAGCTTTACAGTGTTTTTCACTGCTGCTTTTGCTTTGTGTGTTGTTCCTGTATCTCCCTTCCGTGGCATTTACTGGTTAATTCCTTCCATTGTATTCCAGCTATTAATGTATTTACATTTATCTTTTTATGTTTCTATTTCCATGCGTTTTATTGAGGCTATGAAAAGAACACTGGAAAGAAAAAAGGAGCAGTTTATCTTTCTTAAACAGCAACTTTCTTTTAGACACTTGGGCCATTTCCCTGTGCCTTGATGCATTGCTCACAGCTCTGGGGATGATTAGCCAGGAGTTTTTTGGGAGTTTTTTTCCCAAAAAACTCCCTCACACTCCTACTTGGAGCTGGCCCAACCTAAATCATGAGCTGCTCTGCCTTTGAGGATTGAGCAGTGTGGCACAGAAGTGCTCAAATTCAAGTTCATCAGTGCTTTTATCCAGATGTGTCAATAGTCTGTGGGGGAAAATTTGGGGTTTGCCCACCAAAACAGGCCCAAAAAGTTCAAAAATGGAGGTGAGCCTCAGGCTGGTGGTTCCCATTCCGAGCAGCCAAGTGTGTGAGGCTGAATCCCCCAGGCAGCCTCATCCCGGGGAGTGCTGGCTCAGCCTGAGCTTGTGCCGTGTGTTAGGGAGTTTATGACCTGTGTAAAAACCATGTCAAGTCAAACAGCTGCCTGCTAAATAATTCAGCACATCGATGGGATGATGGCTTTGGAGATGGGAGATGTTGGGTTTAACTCTGTGAGGTGGAGCTGCTGCAGCTGGCTCTTGGCAGGATCCCCTGGTGTTCCATGGCGCCTCTGGGCAGGAGGTGCCAGCAGAGCTGAAAGTGAGAGAGAAAAACAGATTTGGCCCTGATGGGAATTTAAATGAAATGCATCTTTTTTTTAGTAGAACAGGCTAAAAGACCCCAAAATCCTAGAAAAAAAATGGGTTTACTTGCTGAATCCTCAGACTTTTTTAGTTTTGAAAAGGAAACCTGAAAACCAACTTTTTTTTTTCAGGCAAAACAAAAATACCTGTAAAAACTTTTATAAATCTTCATTCTCCTTAAGTCATTTGTAGAAATATATTGAGCTGCTCTGGTTTTCTTTTCTCTTGAACACTTTCCTACCAGCTGTGTTGCAGTAATAGAGACTTCAGACCCAAAGCCAGTCTGATTTATTTAGATGTAACAAAACTGTTTGATGATTTTCTGCTTTACCTCTAAGCTTCACTTGACCCCAGGCCTATTTAACCTTGACCCCAGGTGAAATAGGTTATTTTAAAAGATAAAAGGAACAAAGGGGGAAAACCAAAACACTTCAAGTTTTGAAAGTTTCCAGTGTCTGAGTGTTTGTCTTGATAGGGCTGGATGTCTCAGCTTGTTTCCTGTGGGATATTTATAAAGATACACACGACACATTTATATTTGTGAAATGTAAAAAATAGGTTTATTCCATCTCTTTACTTTATGAAACAACACATTTGCCTAAATACGTTCTTAGGTAAGGTCCTACTTTCTGTAGATCCCTTGAACGGCAAAATTCCTGTTTCTTAGTAAGAAATAAACTGCGACTTTGTGCTAAAGCAGAAGCAGTTTTGCAGTTTGGCTGTTTTAATTTGGATTTTTTTTATATCTTTTAAATTGGTTTCCTTTCTTTTGAGATCCCTGAAGTTTTGAGAGCCCTGTAAGGGGATATTTCTGCAGCCAGCTGGGCTGCCCTGAACGTCAGTGGGACCAGGCTGGGGCTCAGTGATGTGTCCTGCCCGTGGCAGGGGGTTGGGATGAGCTGATCCCTTCCAGCCCAGCCTGTTGTGTGTCCCTGTGCTCAGGTTTCTCCCAGAGGAGCTGTTGCCCACACAATGTGCTTGGCTGAGTCTTTTTGTCCTCGTTTTTGGCCTCTCAGCTGCCAAGCTCCCATTCTGACCTTCGTGAGCAGGATTTTGGCTGCTCTTGAGGGTTTTTTGGGGTTTTTTTTTTGTGATCCTCAGGCAAGTCTGTGTGTGGTTCCCAGCCCTCCTCCTTCCCTGTGATCTCAGGGAAGCTTCAGAGAGCATCACCCCAGCAAAATGAGGCTGCTGAGAGCCTTGGAAAAGTCTGGCACCCTTATTGTGTTCTTGCTGCTGAAATTGGTTGAGTTTCAGCATTGGGCACCAAAGGATCAAGGCAGGAGTGTCAGGCACTGGGAACAGAAAAGAGCTGAGCAGCTAAAAATCAAAAACTCCTGGGCTTTTAAAATGGTTTTACATGGTGTTGGTACTAAAACAGTCTGAGAATTTGGAATTGTAGAAATCCTGAGGTAGAAGTGATGCCTTGGGAAGGCTGAGCTGGAACAGAGACTGGACAGAGTGGAGAATAAAGTAGAGATTTATTGAAAGGCCTCCAGGATCCACCTTGGGCAGGACAAGAGCCTGGCCAGGGCTACGCCCAAGGTGGACCCAAAATGGTCACAGAATGGACAAAGGGTCACCAGGTCTCACACTTTGATAAGTTTTGGTCCATTTGCATCTTGGGGTTTAATTGTCCAATCCCAGCTCCAGGCTGTGAGGTCCCATCCTTCTTGTCCCTCCCTCCAGCCCACCCTTGTTTGTGCTTTTGGGGCTGAGAGTTGTCCTTGGTGTGCAGCAGGAGAAGGATTTGTTTTGTGTCCCTGCTGTGTGCAGAGCTGAGTGACACTGACTGTGAGCTCAGAGCTGCACCCCTGGGCACCACAGAACCTGGAATACATCACAGATAAAACTTCAGGCATCAGAAAGGACCATAAGGATCATCAAGTCCAACTCCTGGCCCTGAACACCCCCAGGGATGTCCCAGCCTGATCCACCTGCAGCAGCTTTGGCCCCATGGAAGGGGCTGGTGTGGCTCCTGAGGGTGCAAACACATCTGGGCTCCCTCAGAACCCAAATTATCTCTGTCCCCACGGCCAAACCCAAGGGGAAATTGTTGATCTGATCTCCCTGCAGCTGTGGAACACAATGAAGGGGAAGAAGAGTAATTTATACATATATTAGGAAAAAAAAGAAGGGATTTTGGCAAATCCTATGCTTATTACATTTTCCCCTTTCCTTTTTCTCTAATTTTTCCTGGAAAATAATCCTGCTTATTCATGATGCTGCTGCAATAATTGAACTCCTGGAGGGAGAAAAAGCTCCCCATATAAATTACTGCTTGAGACCTGTTGTGTTTTGACAGATGTCAGGGCTGGGGAGCTGAGCTGGGTCTGGAGAGGGCTCAGTATCACTGGGCTGCAGACTGATGCCTTGCTGTGCCTCTGAATGTGGGCAGATTACATTACAACCCACTTTTTTCTGGAGTTTTTTTTTCCCCCTTCTCCTAGTCATAACCTACTGTCTCTGAGGGAATAAATAGGGAAAATCATTCCCTGGTTCTTTTGCAGTGTTGCTTTGGGGAGTGGGAATTGGAGGGAGGTGACTCCCTGCAGGACAAAAAAATACTCGTGGGGTTTCAGTGTTTGTGTGCAAATTCAGGAAGACAAAATTAGTTGAATTAGGAGAAATCTGAAAGGGGCAATTTGCTTTTGTCCATGAAGCTCCTCTGATTTTACAGTTAATATTTAGATTATGCTGGTGGTGGGTATGTACAGTTAATATTTAGAGTATGCTGAATATGGGTGGTAAAGACACATGGCCCTCGCTAAAATATCTTAGTTTTTGTGAGTGTTTTGGAAGTATTTTAGACTCATCATTCAGGATTTGTCTGTTTTTTTTGTAGAATTATGTGATTTGTGCATTAAATTGATGGTGCTAAACTAAATAAGTTGATTTTTCATCTTGATGTGCTGCTTGCACTTGTCACACACCGGGGGACAGTCCCATCTTCCACCTTTATGGTTTATTTCAGATGGGCTGGTGGAAATAACAGAGAAGAAAAAATTCCTTTCTGGGTTTGTTCCTCCTCGTTGGTTTTGGGCTTGAGCTCACCTTTAGTTGCTGTCTGTTGCTCCTAATAATGTGATTTTTGGGTGAATCAGTGACTTCATTTAGAAGACATAATTCAGAAGGGACTTACTTTAGAAAAGGTGGTATTTTATTCCCAGGCTTTCAATATTTTGGGGTATTTTATGAATCCTCTGGAAGAAGTGTTGGACTGAGACACAATTCCCTAACACGGATTGCTGATTAGTGATGGAATTGCTGTGCCCAAGAAATGCTGGATGCTTTTTGCAGGGAAGGGGAAGTTTATTGTACCTCAGTCACTGCTGACATTCTCCTGCTTTCGGGAAGGTTTTTGGGAGGCTTTTGCTGATGCCATGTCAATTTTATTACCCTTGCTTGCTGTCCTTTGTGCTCACTGCTTCGAGCAGCTGAATAAGGTAAAAATATTGACGCTTTTTGGTAGCTCATGTATGATTTTCCTGCTCTCCAAATCCTGGATTTTATCACCTTTTCCAGCTGGCCTCTTAATGCCATGGTGGCTTTTTTCCCAGGTTTCCTTAGTGGCATCCAGGACTTGCTAAATAATTGTCTTAAAAATCGATAATGCAACAGTCCTGTTTAGTTACAATGCAGATTTTTTAAAAATAAGAGGTTTTTTTCCTCAAGTTGGAGTAGAGGTTTTTTGGATATCCAGTGGGATATTTTTTTTTGTTTTCCAGTGGGACATTTCCTCTCCTGGCTTTATCCAGGGCTCTTGGTGAGAGCCCAAGATCAGGGTTCATGTGACTCTGCTGGTTTTCAGAGCATTAATAAATAGGAATATAACAGGGAAACTTCAGCTCCACCCCTTTGCTCCCCAAGGTGAGGGGTTAAAAAAAATATAAAATTTAAAAAGAAAAATGCTGCTTGTGTTGGGGCACTGCACCCCAAACACCCTCCAGGTTGTGTTGAGAACCTGCAAACCTTTGGGACTTCTCCTCAAGCCGTTTCAAGCTTTGATTTTCTTTTTTTCTCCACCTGAAAGAACGAGGGGTGAGCACCTGGAAGTGGCTTTTTTTTTTTTTTTTGTGGCCACACAAAAACTTCCAACCCCTCTGCACTGCCTGACCTACTTGTGCAAACTTCTCAGCAATTCTTCAAAAGAAACCAGCTTGGAAGGCAAGAGTAGACCTTGTTTTTTTTGTTGATTTTTTTTTTTTTTTGGAGAACATGGTGCTGAGGGAGGATGTGGGCGATCCGAAATGTCTTCGGGTTTGCAAGGACGAGGAACAAATTAAGAAGGAGCAAAACAAACAATTTAATGGTGATGGAGCTGTAGCTCCAGCGAGGAGAGGCTGTGGGCGTGCATCCATTTTATCTCGCTGCACAAGATGATTCCTCACCACAGAAGGTCATAACAAAATAAAAAAAAAAAAAAAATCTCTCGCTGCTGAGTGCTGGGAGATAATTTTGCTGAAAAGTTGGAAATGTTTTATTAGCAGTAAATATTTAAGGCCTTCGTTTACAGCGCTCAGGGGGCTGTGAGTGCGTACCTTAGCTGGGCAAATAAGCCCTGAATTGTCACCTCAGAGAAAAACCCAATGGCAAAAGCTGGGAAATGAACTGTCAGGGCTGCTAATTATTATGTGTTGTGTAGACATTCATTACTCAGCGCCTGATTTGGTGGTTTTTTTGGATTTTTTTAATCAGTGACCTTTCCTGTTTGGTGCTTTGTAATTGGTCGCAGGTGTTTGGAGAGATTTCTGAGCACTCCGCAGTTTCTGCTTCTGGCACTGCAATCCCAGCAAGAAAACGTTTGATACAATGGGGTGATGGGGACAAGGAATGAAGTGGTGGTGCCCTGGCAGGTTGAGTTCTGCCGGAGCTCTCGTGCCCAGATGGGACATGGGACCCTTCTGCTCCCTGCCATCAGCTCAGACAGGCTTTGGGCCCTTGGCAAGTGCAGAAATCCAGAAGTTTTAGAAGATCCCATCAGTTTTTGTGGAGCTGTGGTGGGATTGTCTCAGAGCAGGGGCTTGGGGAGCTCACACAGCCTCAGCTCCCTGGGGACAGGGAGTGAAGTCGGGTCTTGTGCAGCTTCAGAGCTGCTACACTGACACCTCGTTCAAATGAAGGTTATAAACCTGCAGCTTTTGGTGATGGTGACTGAAATGTGGTTGTTTCCTTAAGGGGAGCTGGTACAGCCCATCCCCTGCTGCTGCTTGGAGAGGGAAATGAAGATGTTTTATGTTGGTGGGGAAAAGCCACAAGCCCCAAATGTGACTGTGTCAGGATTGTCCCTTTGTGTCACCAAAGGCTGACACGTTCAGCTGCAGTGACCTCTGGGAAGTTGATGGGCTCTGTGCAAATGAGGAGAGGATCTCTTGATCAGCAGTTTGGAGGGGCAGAGGCATCGCTCAGACAATGAAACCCAATTTAATTTGTGTCATTACTTTGCATTTCGAGTAGGAAGGTGATGAACAGATCATCCTCTGTGAGTGCAGCTCCTGGAGTTATCCTGGGCTTTTTCCTGGTACCTGAATCTCTGTGGGAAAACAGCTTTGGGAGAACACCTTTCAAACTTCCTCTCAGTGCAGTTAATAGAAGGTTTTTTTTACAGTCAGTAGAAGTTTTATTTTTGGATGGAGCAGGAAAACCCATTTTAAGTGGTAGAGACAATTTTTAGGGTTATGCACCTTACAGGTTCAGTTTAGGAATCAGCTGGTGAATCCCTTTGACCCGCATGGCTGCATGTTGGTAAGAAATAGAGACACCACAATCGTTTGGAGATGTTGTCAGGGAAATCTCAGTGGTCCTTTCATTTGTGAAGCAAATGACAACGAACAAATGGAATTGTAAAGCCTGAGAATCCAATATACATTTGTAACACTCATCCCCACTTGATGAGACCAAATAAGGGTTTGAAATATTTATTTTTTACACTTTTTTTTGGCTAGAATACATCACATGAGATGTCTATTCTGACAGCATTTTGCTTGGAAGTGAAAGCCCTCAGTCCCTGGGAGAGCTGTGCTGGGGATTAGAATGCTGGAGTCTTTCCTTCAGGAGATAGATGACACTCACAGAATGATTCTGGCTGACTCACTAAACAGTGTTTTAAATGCACAGGAAATGCTTCTGCACGTGGGATTGATATTTCAGCTCCAGAGAACTCTGGCTGTTCCCTTGAGCTCCCATGATCGATCCAGTGCAGAAACTGGTGAGCAGGAGGAAGGGCTGGGCTGGGCTGCACCTGGGGGTTATGCTGATCCAGGTGGTGAAAACTCCGAGTTCACATCCTCTGCCTTTGCTTTGGAAAGCAGCAGAGCCAGGATTAGGGCAGAGCTGTGGGTTTTGTCCCAGGAATGTCCTCTTGGAGCAGGAATAGGGTTGGCAACAGTGCAGTTTCCTCCTGAGGGCTGCTGGAAATGAAAAGAAGCAAGAGCAGGTTCAGATGCACTTGATTATTAGCATTTATTAATGAGCCCTTGGTCCTCGTGTTCTTTTAGCTCAATTGGAGAATATTGTATGGAAGGTTTGGAAGTTCATATTAGAAAACAGGAGCAAGAAAAGATCTTTACAGTGTACAGGGGGGTTGAGATAAAGACAAATCTGCAGTCTGAGGGCTCCTGGAGTGTCTAATTTGAGACTGGAGTGAAGCAGAGATGCAAAAATCTCATCATTTAATCTTGGTTAAAAACTGAATTTGGAAGATAGGACGAGTCTGTGGTTTGGCAGGAGATGGAAAACAGTGCCAGAGGAGGCTGATTCCATAAAGCAAAACCCACAACAGAGCCAGGGACGGTAAAAGGTAAAAAAATAATCAGCAAACGAGTTGTTGTGTGCTTGAAGTGACCAAGGGAGAATTTTGGGTTGAGGAATCCCAGGCTGTTGCTCAGTGATGTCCCTGTCCTGGGCCAGGCTTGGTTTCCATCCCCAGGGAAACTTTTCAGCCTGGTCTCCAGGTGCTCTGAGGAAAGATGCTTTAGGGACGGCAGGATCTGCAAATGATGCTAAAAAAACTCCCAAGTGGGAACTGCCCCTCGGGTTTCTCTGGGAATGCTGCTGCTTTCAGCTGCATTGGTTTGTGTCAATATAAACTGGGAGTGTAATGTATGGATTTCTGCTGGCAGCACAGGAGAGATCAGCACTTCTCCAGGCTCTCATCGGTGCTCCCTCTTGCCAGCTCCCAAAGAACTGCCTCCACAAAAAAAAAAAGTGGAATTTTTTCTGTGCAAATACACAGTATTACTGTGAAATGAATCCTCTCTATTTTTATTTTCTCTCCTTAAGCCGTTTTTTTTTTTTTTTTTTTTCCCTCTCTTGAAGGATGTGCTGTTCCTTTACACGAAATGAGGCTTGCACAAAACTTGAGTTTCTTGGGTTTTTTTGGAAGTTACAGCTTCGAGAACGACTGCAGTGGTGACTGGGGAGCTGCACTAAAAGAGTGTTGTTGCCTTTTCCTTTGGAGACAACTTCCTCTCCGTGTTCTGAAGGTTTTTTTTTTTTTTCAAAGCCTTCTGTTGACAAGGGATGCAGAAAATACAGAACCTGCTAAATTCAGATTTTAGTGTGCTGTCTTCTGTAGTGTCACCTGAGGGAGGGAGCAGAGTCTGTGCCCCTCAGTACCTGCTCCAGGTTGTTTTTCACTTGGCATGAAGGTGTGGGTTTGAATTCCTGGGAAGCTGTGGCCAAACCCTCCAGGCTAAGGGAGGTTTCTTTATTATTTAGCAAAATTGTTTGGGCACTGCTGATTTTGGGCGGAATGTCATTTAAAAGCTTCAGGTTTTCTAGCAAGGAAGTTCAGGGTTAAGTGCTGCTGGTGAGGATAATGCACAATTAATTTATTCACCATCTCCAACACAGGATTTTAAAGGTGGGAAAAGCCCTCTGAGAGGGACTCCAGACATGAACCCAGCGCTGCCACATCACCACCTGAGCACCAAAATCTGCAGGTTTTATCAAGAGTGTCTTGCAGATCCTGTGGGATGAAATCCTGTGCTGAAAACAGAATATTCTGAAACTGAGAATATTCTGCTTTGAGTCAGTATCTCTCTGCCAAGGCAAGACATTCTTTTGGAATTTGAAAAACTCGAAAATTTCTTGTTTCAAGAAATTGTCCATGGAAGTGCTCCTGTTGTCGGAACCTGCAAATCCCAAAGGATTTGAGTGGATACGTGCTGCTGGCTTGGTCTGTTAAGCAGACAGAACCAGAATTTAGAGGTTTTTTCAACCTGTCACCTGTTCCTTCCACCCCAGAACGATGCAGTATCCCGAGTTCTGGCTGGGCATGTGGGGGATGAGGTTTGTGCTGCAGTGAGAGCCCACCCAACGTGAGCAGCTCCGGCAGGAGAAAGCAGCGACGAGCTTGGTAGTAACCGCATTTGCCGGGGGTGTGGGGGAAGAGAAAAACCAAGATTTCGTCCAGAGTCTCCCACGTTAAGTGCCAAAAAAAGCCACCCTGGCTGGGCTCTGCACACAGGCGTGACAGGCATGGGGAAACAAAAGCCCAGAGCGTGGTGGGTGAGGTGCCGCTCCGGAGGTTGCGTGTGGCAGGTGTTCTGTGAGACACCTCCTGTGCCTTGGGTGCCCACGGGAGTTCAGGCCTGCTTGGGAGCTGGGTGGGCTCGAAATCTCTCTGTACTCAGGAGATCAGGCTTGGCTAAGTCAGAACTGCAAGTTTTTTGGGGTTTTTTTAATTCTTCTTTTTTTCAGCAGCCACAGCTTCGTAGGTGTCTAAAAATACGCGGCGACGTTGGTGTTGGAGCGTTGCTTGACTCGTGCGAGTTGTTCTCCCAAACTTTCCCTGAGTGAAGTGATAAGTTGAACAGTTACAGTAAACAGAGTAATATTTTGATTGGTACAAAACCTTTCGTTTCTTCCCGACGTCTAATTAGCGTAGCTCGGAATGTCAAATATTTACCCGCTCTCCCCGGCGCTGTGCTCACTTCGGTGGGCTCCATCTGGCTCTGCCTGCCTCGAGCCTGTTCCTCGTGGAAAAGCTTTCCCAGGCCCAGGGCTGGTGCTGGATCCCACCTGTTCCCCTCCAGGTGTCCTGAGCTGGGAGGGGAGCTCTTCCCTCCAGCAAATCCGGGTGGGAAATAGAGCTGTGCAAGCCACGGGGAGCTGGATTCCCTCTCCAGGGATCAAGGACACCTCACTGCCTCAGGCCTGAGGGATGGAAACTAAAGTGAGTTGGGGGCAGCAAATTTGGGGTGAATGACTTCATTACCTGAGGCTGTAATTGGAAGATAAACCCCCAAAATGAAAATGGACCAAACTGATCAAAGTGTGAAAACCCGAGACCTGTTGTGATTTTGGGTGTAGCCCCTGTGGGAGTTTTGTGTGCTCTAAATGTACCTGAAGGCCCTTCAATAAATAGAACAGATTTTTATTCCCTCAATTGTGTCTGGCCTCTGTTTTTAGGTAGCCCCAAAAGGCATCCCTGGCACTGGGAGTGAAGGGGTGTTTGAAATAAAAGCTGATGTGGGGAAGCACTTGGTGAATGTGAGCCAATAAAAGGTGCCCTGTGGGGTGTTTAGGTGTGGAAATGAGGCAGAATTGGGTTCTTGTGGGGAGTGGGGACAGCAATGTCACCATGGTCCACGGGTGGAGCTCTCAAGTTGGGAGATGTCAGACCACGTCCTTGCTGAAAGCTGCTGATGGGTGGGGGTGGTACATCCCTGATAAATGAAGGAAAAATATCCCTTTAGACTGCCAGGGATGCAATTCCCCAGTGCAGAATGTGGTGTAGCAGCTTTTTACATCCACAGAATCCCAGAAAGGTTTGGGTTGGAAGGGATTTTAAATCCCACCCAGTGCCATCCCTGCCACCTTCCACTCTCCAGGCTGCTCCAATCCCTGTCCAACCTGGCCTTGGGCACTTCCCAAATTCCCAGTTCTCTGGAAATTCCATCCCAGCCCTGCCCACCCTCACAGGGAAGAATTTCCTCTCAATATCTCATTTTCAGGGACTTCAGTAGCAAGCCCATTACAGGAGCACGGGTGTCCTCTGGTTGTGACGTCCTCATATCAAATTGGAATTCAAGCTACAACCCAGGACATGGGTGCTTATCTTCAGGCAAAATGTCAGAATTCTTTTTCTGCCTCTCCTACCTGGAATGTGTTGATAGTGAGAAAAAAAAAAAATCTTATATTTCCTTCTATCATTTTTTGCTGCATTTCTGGTGCCCACTGAATTCTAGTTTCATAAACATCATCTCCATTTGCCATATGTTCTCTGTGTGACCCATACCCAGCTACCAAGCATGTGAAGCTTTAGGTTTAAATATGTATTAATGTAGTGAATAAATTTCCTGGGTTTTTTCCTATTTTTTTTTTTTTTTTTAATTTTATTAGCATGTGGTTTGGATGATCTAATGGGGAATGGCTCCGCTTCAGCCTTTTTTGTGGGATTTAGGTCGGTTTGTTGTCAGCTCAGAGCTGTGCTGAGTTATCAGCGGAAGAGGTGCAGCCTTTAGTGAAGTCAGAGGTGGAAAAAAATCAAGGTTTGAGTCATCCCAGATGGAAAGGCCGAAGCCCAGGGTGGTGTGCAGGGTCTGGGGGATGGAGAAAAGCTGGGGGTTTTGGGTTCCCCCTCATCGATTGGGGGGAACTGAATCAAGCAGTGGAAAAGGATCTGAGCAGGTTACTGATGTTGTCTCGTGGCACTTGAAAAATAGCAAATAAAAGCAATCCAATCTCTTCCTCTACAAAACAAACTAACAGCAACAATTAATTTAGTGCCTTAAAATATCAGTATCACCAACGTTCCATTTGAATTTTTTTCTTCTTTCAGGTATTGGAAATTTGACTGAAGGCTACGTATCATGCACTGGAGGAGGTAACAATTCTTTAATCCCAATTCTGATGTGTTGGTGTTAATTTCCCTTTATTTTTAACATCATTGCATTGAATGTCAGAATCTCCTTTGTGTTGTTTTGTGCTTTAAAGAATTTGCCCTGGAGTTTCTCTGTGCCCTGACTGGGGGTTTTGATTTCCCTTTTTAAAAGAATATATAGATGTCTGTGTTTAAGTTCTTGGGGGTGTATATGTTGCATTTCTGCAATTCTGCATTGGAAGGTTTGTGGAAAACGTGGAACATAATAATGCCTTCAGCTATTACTGTAAACAGAAAATGGTAAATGATATATATTTAACAGGATGTATGGAAGTTACAGAATGAATATTTTTCAAAAGGATATTGATATCAATAATGTTTCAGGGTTTTGTGTTTTTTTTCTGGTTAGGCTCTTACTGTTCTTGTCAAGAGATTTTCAGAATTGGTGTTTAATTAATCATTGAATGATTGACTCTGCAATTGAATTCGTCTAAAAAAACCTGTGGCTTTTCTGAAACTCAAATTTTCTTAATGGCCTCTCAGTTTGAATGTCAAAGGGAATCAATCTTGTTAGTGGAGAGGTGGGGTTTGTTCTATAGAACCTGAAATTATCTTGAGGGGTTTTTTTTTTTCCAACATGCTTTTAAGTCTGAATTATGTTGTTTCCAAAGGAGAACAAGATGTTTTCAGAGCTTGCAATTACTTGAAAAATAAATGTTGCCTTAGTTTTAGATGTTATTACTGTATCTGTTCAGAGGGACTACAGATGGTTTCTGACAAAAATATTTAATTTCTTAATTCCTGGGAGTTTTTCCTTAGTCCTGGGTGGTGTTCACAATGAAAACTGAAGATGGAGATCAAGTAAATATTCTCATTCAGCCTGGCTCTTCAGGAATGTGCTATCTTGGTGTGAGGTTTTTCAAAGACAGCATGATAAATCCTGTGATAGATCACTTTCTAGTCTTTCTAGTGGTCTGAAAGGAGCAGCTTATTTCTTAATACAAAAGATAACTTTGAATAATGGACTCCTCATCCCTTTGGACAGTACTCCTAAATTAGCCTCAGAGCTCCTTCTCAGGTGAAATCTCATTTTCAGGTTCCCCACAGGAGAAAGGAGACGCTGATCCCCATTTCATGTGGGAAGTGTTTTCAATCTGCTGATGAAAAGCACTTCTGAAGAGTTAGGCAACCTTGATTAATTGAGCCTGAATAAGAAGTGCAGGATCAAATCTCAGGATATTATTTTTAGGCTGCAGCCTTGTGTTCTGCATTCCAAATCCTTAAATGCCAGTTTGATAGGGAGTGTGGAGGACCGGAGCAGACAGTTCTGGGCACGCTGGTAATGGTTTGCAAATGCTGACACCACCCCAGACAGGAGGATGGAAATTGCTTTCTGTTTACAGAGCCTTTAACTCTTGGGTAAACACAACTTATTAGTGAGGATGTGACTGGAATTCGGGTTAAAAGCCTCCAACTCTGGTGATGCCTTAGGATTTTAGTTTTTATATTTTTCATACATTTGTAACCCTGCAGTTCTTTAGTGTAGAACTCTCAACTCCACACACACAGTGAGAGCTGCTGCTGCTTCCCCATTTTGGTCAGACACAACAATTCCTCTCCAGGCCTGGGGATCAAGGACACCTCACTGCCTCAGGCCTGAGAGATGGGAACAAAAGTGAGTTGGGGGAGCAAACTTGGGGTAAATGACTTCATTACCTGAGGCTGTGATTGGAAGATGAACCCCCAAAATGAAAATGGACCAAACCTATAAAAGTGTGAAAACCTGTGACCCAGGGTCCATTTTTGGGTGCAGCCCCTGTGGAGCTTCATCTGCCCTTCAATAAATAGAACAGCTTTTTATTCCCTTAATTGTGTCTGGCCTCTGTTCTTAGATAGCCCCAAAAGGCATCCCTGGCACTGGGAGTGAAGGGGTATTTAAAATAAAAGCTGATGTGGGGAAGCACTTGGTGAATGTGAGCCATTAAAAGGTGCCCTGTGGGGTGCTTAGGTCTGGAAATGAGGCAGAATTGGGTTTGTGTGTGGAGATTGGGGACAGCAATGTCACCCAAGCTGCTGAGATGTCCTGAGCAGTGAATTTGTGTGCCCCAAGTCTGCCCTGCCCCGGTGGCAGCGAGCCCTGGGTTCCGGCGTCGTGCTCTCAAAGAGCAAGCACAGGGTGTTTTTGAGGGAAAAGCGGTCACACACTCTGCTGTACTTGACAAAATGACACATTTTGGGGACTGCAGATTCAGCTTTTATGCATCTCTCATCTCTGGAGGAGGGCAGGAGTTTGTATCCCACTCTTCTCAGCAGCACGTGGGCCTCGCTGAGCCAAAGCCAGGCCCTGAGGAAGCAGAGTTGGGCTTTTGCTTCTGGTCCTGTGGCTCAAAACTGGCTGTGTCTGACCAAAATGACTCCAGAAGCAAGGATTTGAAAAGAAACATTTGTGCTTCGTGGTGGTATAATTACAAAATTCTACTTGATTACCTGTCAAGCTAATTAAAACGGTGACAGGCCAGCAGTCCTCTTAGAGTTTGTAGCATCTGTGCTTTGTATCCCACAACCAGGCTTAGAGTGTAGTTTTAATTAGAATTATTACCAGCAGACAATGCACAGTTGTGCTGGAGGAATGTCCTAAAATCGAATGTGCTGGCTAAGAGCTCTGGAAAAAGAGGTTTTGATGAGCAGAGTCTGAAAAGAAGCTGGTTTCAGGGCACGGTTTGACGAGATTGGGACTGGTTCTGTCCACTGGCAGCGTCCCCTTTGCCTGGTGTGTGACTGACTGTGTCTGGCAGCTCTTGGCTCTGCTGCTCATTCCAGGTGGGAACGGGCTCAGCTGGAAGTGCTGGGGGTCAGTGTGTAAGAGGATTACTTGGATGGGCACTGAACTGCCTCCAACGTGCAGTTTTTAGATCCCTCCTTCAAAGACAAGGGTTGTTTGTGATCTCCAGGCATCCTTCTGCTCCCCAGGATCCCCAAGTGTCCTCCTGCCCTGGCTCCTCATTGTCACGTGTGTCTGACACATCTGCCACCATGTCCTCCTACTCTTCTCCCAATCCTCTGTAAATCTATGTCCTTTCTTTCCCTCTTCCAGCCTGATTCCCTTCTCCTGCTTTTCACCTTCTGTGTCTCTGTCATCCCTTTCCTTGGCTGCTTCCTTCCCCCCTTATCCTTGTGCCACCCAGAACCCCTCCGAAATTAAAACTGAGTCAGTTGTTCTAAAGTAATTTGTTCAACTGAATCACCAAAACTGCCACTTTATGGTGGATTAAATTGTGTCTTTAGAGGAAGAGCTGGGAGAGAACGTCCTGACTTCACAGCAAAGTGAAATGGTGACTTTTTGATAGAACCCTGATTGTAATTAATTATTGCAGAATCTGAATTTTGCTTGAGATTTGGAGTATTTGGGTTTGTTTGTTTTTTTTAAACTTGAGTAATATCCAGGATGGAGTCCTCACGACTTGACTTTTCTCCCTAAGATCGCGATAAACACTTGAATGAAAATTGGGACAAAGCTGTGTTCAGTCACAGCTGCCCGGACAGATCTTCTCCTTGCAAAGAGATTTTGGAAGAACAGGTAATTACCAGGTGATAACTCAAGGGATGTGCCTCATTCCAGCTTTTCAGAGTATTTGCCTTCAGAATACGTGTGAGATGTGTTGTCTGCGTTCCCCGAGTGGGAATATGGGGCTGAAACGACGCCGAGGAACGTCTGGGAAGGCAGCAAGGCTGTTAATTCCGCAATCTGACACGAGGAGTGCTTTGGCACAAAGCGAGCCTGCCCTTCTGCACTTGTTTGATATTGTAAAAGAGATTATTGTGGCCTTACAAGAAGGTTAAGATGTCGTGAAGTTTAATATACTCTGGAAATGGTCCTGTTAAAGCCGCTGCTGCCCGTGATTGATGAGGCAGGTTATGATGGGAGCTCTCAATCTTGTGTTTGTGTGTGCAAATTGCCATTTCCCAGCCTTTTCAAGGCTGCTAACTTTATCTCGTGGTGCAGCCCCATATTTAAGGATTTCATGTTGAATTAGCCTTTGATTAAGGGCAGAGGAGCTTTGATGATAAAATGCCAGCGACCAGTGGTTCTGTGGACTGGCTTGGAATAACTTATCAATCACTCTCCATGACTGAGAGCACGTTGTGGACATGAGGGTCACCCTTTGAGGATTAATTTTTCCGAGATAAACAGCTCATGGCTGTTGGATGATTATGGTCAGAAGCAATTATGGTGTTTTTAGACTGTTCGTTACTACAAGAAAGAGTCACTAGACTGAGTTTTAAGCCTCTGCCTAAATAGCTGGGTCAGGATGTGTCAAGCCTGGATTCCAAGGTGGTGTTGGATGATAGGAGTTGCTGGGAGTTCTGCCACAGGTGGGTCCTGGCAGTTTGTTTTCCCTGTTTTTTTTTTCCTCCTATTAAATGAATTTCTGCACCTCTTAGGTGAGTAACTCAAACAGCCAGCTGGCAGTTCTGTGGAGTCCCCTGTAAATAGCAAACATCTATTTTCCAGATATTCTGAAGAGCATTTCACAGCTGGTTTAGGTTCCAGGTGCCACTGCCTGTTTCTGATCCTCTGGAATCCAGGTTTCCATTTTTCTGTCCCCTTTTTTAATTCCTGCAACGCTGCCATCAGCTGAGCTGGGAGAATGGACCAGTACGGTGTGAGGACTCATGATGCTTCTCATGGCTGGAAGAGTGATGGAGCCTGAAAGCCAAAGCATGTCTGAGATAAATTCCTATTTAATAATAATAAAAAATAAGCTCCAAACACCAGTGACATGGGCAGCTGCTGTCACAGGCACTGCTTGAAAGGGCATAAGGGGAACTGTCTCATGGAGGGATTAGTGTAGTGAGGGATAAACTGCTGAATCACTGGGAGCAAAGGGAGGAAATAGAGAGTGGAGAGGCTCTGGAAAATAAATAAATAAATAAATAAAATGGCTGCTGGGATTCAATTAAAATCACAGTGGGATTTGCAGTTGGAGACGGAACATCCGTCATCCCGGATCTCGTGGTGGCTGCTGCCTCGAGGGGTGCTTAAGTGAGTGTAGAGCTCCTGAAAAATGCTGGAGTGGCAGTGCTGCACCAGGAGAGTCCCCATTTCCTCCCAGACAGATGTGGTTTCCCCAGAACACCCCGGAGTTTGGATTGCTGCTCGCTCTTCAGGCATTGACACTCTTTCATGGATTATCTGGGGTGAGAGTTGTAGTTTATCCTGCAAGGCTGGAAGAGGAGCACCCTGTGGGATTGCTGCTCGGGCTGTGGGGCTGCAAATCAATTGAGGGAGTTTTTTGATAGCTTTTTCTTTCAATTATTTGGATTGTTTAGTCATTTTAGTTATCTAAGGATGTGCTCGCGAGGGGCTGAGTGGCTTGAACAGCCTCCACTTGTGTCATCAGTGATGTCCACGGTGCGAATCCAAAAAAAAAAGCCCAAAACATCCCTAAAAGCGGCTCTGTCCTCTAGTGAAGGACACAAAACCAGGTTGGAGATGGCTGGATTTTAGTCAGAATAAATTCCACCATTTCACTTGGCTCTCAGCGAGCGTTTCTTGCTGCAGGTGGGGCAGGAAGAATGGCGGTGGCTCTGACCATTTCTGAAATGGCTTCTTTGCCATCAGATCTCGCGTTAATCATTTTGAAACGCCTTCAATGCGCCCTCAGCGATTTGAAATGGCATCAATTAACATTTAGGAAATTAATTCCCGGCTCCTGGAATATTAAACATTTACTTTACAGATGGAAATGAGGTGTCCTGACTGCGGCTCTCGTGCCCCTTTTAACCCACATCCTCGTAAGGCAAAAAGAAAACGTTAAGTTGGCAAACACAAAGGTTTGGTTTGGTGCTGGAATTGTGGCAGGTGGAATTGTTGCTGCCAGGTTTGGTGCTGCACCAGTGGCAATAAATTCTTTGCTCAGGTTCAAGGCCAGGTTGGGTAGGGCATGGAACAGCCTTGGAAAGGTGTAGGAACTGGGTGAGCTTTAAGGTCCCAAACCAGTCTGGGGTTCTGTGATGCTGAGAAATGTGGCTAAAAATTAGGAAACCCCAAACTAAAGGAATGTCTGGGTGAAACTCCTGATGCTGCCAACCCCCTCGTGGTTCACTGTGGCACACTTGGATTTTACTGCTCCTTTTCAAAAGATTTGATACCTCAAAATAAACAATTCAAACAGAACCAAAGGTTCTTCAGGAAATCTGGGATTCAGATTAATCTTTGCTTGGCACATTAAAATATTTAGTCTAATCTTTGCTAGAACTGATTTTGTCACCCTTTTAATTCTCAATAAAAATCTTTATAGATGTGATTCTGCATGAAGGTGTTGGAGTGTGAGTCACTCAAGAAATGTTTGTCTGTCTTTATGTTGGTCTTGGGTGCAAATTTGCATCCCTCGTCCCCCCTGGAAGTGTTTGACAAATGGATTCATTGCTTCAAGGGATCCATCTGCCAACTGAAGGGAAGAGAAATATTCCTTAGGGTCAATTTTGAACTTTTTTTTTCTTTGAATTTTGAGTCGTAGTTATTCAGGATCTTATTGAGAAGGAAAATAAGATGGGTTTGGTTTGTTTAATTCATTCAAACTGATCATTGTTCCTGTTTATGCCATTTTAAGAACAACATCTTTATGTCCTCACTTGGAAATACATAATTTGTTTGATTTCTCTAAATGTTCTTTTTAAATTATTATTCTCCCTGTACCGTGTTGGAAATTCTGGTGGTTCTTGTTGCCTTTGGAAGGGATCTGTGGAGGTGATGCAGGGCAACTGCCCCGCTCAAAGTTTTCTAGTAAAACGTTATTTTAGGATTTATTGAGTGGCAGCTGGCCTCGATGCACCATGTGGCATGGAGAAGGAATTGGAACATGACTCACTTTTTGTCTCCAGTCTGTAATTCCTTCTGCTCTTTCCCCAGCACTTCAGCTCCCTCGCCGCTTCTAAATCTTTTAGGAGTTATCACTTCAGTCTCACAGCCACTATTTTCATTCCTCTTCACACCAAACAACTCCTGGCCATCAGTTCCTCCCTGTGTCCCTGCTCCTATTAGATCTGTGTTTTCCCCTGTGCTGCTGACTCGCTGCCAGCCCTGAGCAGGCAGAGCTGTGGTGCTTGTCCCTGCCTGTAATCCGTGTATTTCCAGAGTTTAACTGCCCATCATTGGAATCTCCAGAACACGGAGCCGTGCAGGCAGCAAACTGCATTTCATGGGCTGCTGAAGTTAATGGGAATTTGGATCGGCTCTTTTGGTGCCCTACTTCAAAGCAGTTCAAAGATCTCTTATTTCCTCATTTTCCTCTTAATCTTCGTTCCTCTCATTCCACAAGAATTATCACAATTCTACTGTATCACCTGCTTTGATACAGGAGATCTTATCTCCAGCACAGTCCTTGAAGTCTTTTTTTCTTCCACAGGAAGCAGACGGGAGGAGAAAAAAAAAAACGTTTTCATTCTGAACAGATGTGTCCTGATTTTCTTTGTTTTTATTTAGGTTTTGCCACAGTCTGTTATCCTAGAATTAAAACACCTCGTCAGAGGATGATGATTAGAGCTACCTCTGTTTTTTTTCCCCCCCCCTTTAAAATGTCACTAGAGCATCTCTTTCACCTTTTCTTGGTGACTTCTCTGGCAGCACTGAAGCTGCAGTGGGTTGTGCTTTGTTACGCCCCTGGAACTCGAGCCCCCACTATTGAGCATCTCATATTGGTAACTCTTTGTGCTACAGGAATGTATTGCCCATAATTTCTTTTTATGCATCAAGATCTTAAACTGTCTGATATCTTCAGCTTTCCAGCATTCCAGATGCTTTGGGTGTGCTTGGGGCCGCCTCGCTCTGATTTCAGTTGGTGGAAAGATCGGTCAATTAGGGAGAAGTTCTTCTCTGTGAGGATGGTGAGGCCCTGGCATGGAGGAAATGTGGCTGCTCCTGAAAGTGTCCAAGGCCAGGTTGGACATTGGGGTTTGGAGCAGCCTGGGACAGTGGGAGGTGTCCCTGCCGTGGCAGGGGTGGCACTGGGTGGGATTTAAGGTCCCTCCCAACCCAAACCTTTCTGCAGGTGTTGTACAGATGCTGTTACCTGAGTACATTTCACCTGCTGGTTTTCAATTAATTTAGTCTGAACTCTCTTTGGAACCAAGGTGCAGGTGGTTTATTTCAGAGGGTCTCTGCCCATATTTCTGTTCTGAGATGTGAACCTGGGCTCTCCCCAGCAGCATCACCACCAGCCTGAGGCAGGAGCTGAGCTTTTCTCTCTCTCAGCTCTGGAAGTTGCTGTGGTTTTGAGCTGGGCTCAGCTTGTGCTGTGCTCTGTGTTCAGTCCCAGCTCTTTGTGGCTCTCAGACCCAGCGTGGGGCTCGCTGCCTTTGGGCTTTGCACCGGAACCTCCCCACGAGCTCCTCTCCTCTCTGCTGCATTTCCACCTCTCTGTCTTCAGAGCTTCCTGCAACTTGCTGCAAATCACAAATTGTCCTTGCTGGTTATCTTGGCTCTGGCCAGGGACCTGCACTTTGGGTTTGCTTTTGAAACCTTTCCCCCCCCTCCTCACGCCCTCTGTTTACCATCTGCGTTTTAGAGCTGGTAACACATTTCATGTATTTTTATAACCCTTCATGCCGTATTTTCAACTTGGTTAATTGCACTAAAGTTGGCTTTCTGCAGTAACACAAAGTGCTCGCAGTCTTTTTTGTTCTGTTCCAGCCTGTAGCAGGGGAAAAAAAAAAAAAAATCACCACTTCCCAGATGACTTTCATTTTCCTTCCTAAGCCATTTTCGTGTCATTCCGCATTCCGCTGCGCTCTCGGCACTAAAGCTCTTTATGCTGTGGTGTATTTTTAACTAATGATGTGTCACTGTACCAGCTTGGATTTTCTTGTATCTATTCTGTAAACAACTAAAGTTCCTTTTGAGGGGGAGGAGGAGGAGCAGAAACGGTGCCAGGGAGTTACAAGTCGTGCTCGTCTTCATGCGAGCAGAAAGAGATCAGACTGGCCTAGGACCAAATTAATTAAATGTTCCATTTAGTGGAAGATGTCAGTGAGGAATAGATAATTCTTCCCATCTGAAGGGCTTGGCTGGAGGAGAGGAACATCTCTGTGTGAGCAAGAGGCCTCTGAATGTTACACAAATGTCAGAGAAGGAGGAGGAAAAGTTCTAAGGCTGAGCCTCTGCTGGGGAATTTTATCTCCTGGCTGGGTTTTCAGCTCCCACTTTGCCATGAAGAGGAGTAGCAGCAGGATTGGGGATTGCAGGATCCAGGAGGACCAGAGCATCAAAGGATACTCAGAGGAGTTATTCCTTTTAGAGGATGGCAGTGCCAGGTCCAGGAGGGATGGGAGGACACGTGGATTTAAAGGATGAATGGCCAGAGCAGCTGGAATATTTATATTTCATGAATTGCTAATTTGAGGAGAGCAGGGTAAACTCTCTGGGATTAAAGGGACTGGGTCAAAGTAAAACAATGCATTGACAAGAAGATTTTCTTTATTCTTAGCAAAGTGTAGGAGGAAGCTGCAGTGCTCCCCTGTCTATAATTTTCTGTCATAATTGAATATAGCTGTACTTTCTGAAACTTTATATATCCATAAAATCGGTTACCTGGAATATGT
The DNA here is from genome assembly GCA_013397395.1 of Sinosuthora webbiana. Classification (NCBI taxonomy): domain Eukaryota; kingdom Metazoa; phylum Chordata; class Aves; order Passeriformes; family Sylviidae; genus Sinosuthora; species Sinosuthora webbiana. The sequence goes on from VXBN01013252.1 coordinate 749,847, forward strand.
CTGGTAAATTGCAGTGCTGTAATCTCACATGCTTTGGAGCAGGTGACTTTAATAACCATTTCCTGATGTAATACTGCCCTCTGCTTAAAGAATGCCAAACTTCATTGCAGAGTTGTGCACTTAGACCAGAACCTACCTGAGCCAAAATATACGTGGTTTTTATCCAGGATTTTGCATCATTTGGGGCTGGAAGGGGATTTGTGGGATGCAAAATGTGAGCACTCACTGGATCAACTCTATTGCAGGTGGATCGTTTTGCATCATTTCTGGTGGTGTAGGATTCTCATTAGAGCTATAAAAATAATGTGATTTTTTTTTGCTATTTTACTGTAAAATGTTTATATGAATTTAACTTATTTATCAGAGTCCTGATTAGAAGGTGTTCAGTAAAAGAGTTAAACTAATTTAGGTATCCAGGAAAATCAAAATGGCTCATTTTGGTTAATCTGCTTGAGATAAATGCCTGAAAGGTGAAGAATTACTTGCTTGTCATGTGAAGTGACTTAGTGCACTTGGTCTTGCCACTGCACATCAGAGCTGGCTTTGCCCCCAGCCCCTGTAAGTGTATTTCCTTATGGGAACACATTTCCTGTGGGACAGGAATCACTCCTCTCACAGAGGATGCAAGGAAGCAGTTCCCCACTTCACTTGATTTCTTTATCAGTTTCTGATCCACTTCCAGACAAAAGCTGGTTCCCACTGATCTTAGTTATCTACACAGCTCTGCTTTGTGTCAATATTTTGGTGGAGATTTGAACCTGAGCACAGTTAAACCTTCCCAGGGTTTGACCAGCTTGGTGTGGTCCCTGGTTCCCTCCGTGATGCTCTCGGCACCTGGGGCAGCCAAAACTTGACAAAATAAATGCATGGGAGATGCCTCAAGTGGGTTACAAATGCAGAGGGGTTGGAGCAGAATCATCACAGCACAGGAGATGTCTGGCAGGGTTTCTGCTTCCCAACACGAGTGAGAAATACCCGAGGCACAAACGTCATCAGCACTTTTGGGTTGTTTTTTTTTCCTCCCAGCTCCCTTGGTGGAGCCTCAGCTTGTGAGCACTCAGGCATGGCTCAGCCTCCACCAAGGAAAGAAACCAGCTGGGCTGGGAGAGATGAAAATATTAACAAGAGAATAATCAAGATATTGAGTCCCTGACAGCTGTCTGATACCAGGTTATCACCTCCTGCCCACAGAGGGGCTGCTCTGGGCAGGAGGGGAGGACGAGATCACAGAGCCTCAGCATTGGGAGGGATTTAAATTGGATTTTGGGGGAGAAATTCCTTCCTGTGAGGGTGGTGAGGGGCTGGGATGGAATTCCCAGAGCGGCTGTGCCTGCTTCTGGATTCCTGGAAGTGCCCAAGGCCAGGCTGGACAGGACTTGGAGCACCCTGGGACAGTGGAAGGCGTCCCTGCTGATTCAGAATTCCTTTCTCAAAGCCTGGAGTGGGTGACACAAAGTGACAGAGTTAAAGCTCGGCGTCCTATATAAATATTAGATGTGATCTGTGCTGCTTTATTAAGGAAATCTGTTTGGCATTCTGGTGCAGGGGAACTAATTGGGTCCGTAGTGAGTGCATAAATTAGGGCTGCCTTATGCAGCACCACTAATTTATGCACACGGAGGTTTGAAAATGTTCTAGACATCTTGAGGAGGGTTGTGTGGTTTTTGTAAATTAAAAAATGGCGAAATAACCGAAGAATGTACAGTTATAGGAATCTTCTTCCCAGAGGATTCCATGCAGTTGTGCTATGAGTAAAATCCTGAGAAATGCATGAGGTATTTAAGGTCAAGAGTGCTTCAAGCTCTCATCTATCAGATCTGACCGGATAATTCACAATTTGTAATTATTGGGCTAATTTAGCACGATTTCCTTGTAATGGAATGTGTGAGGATTAATATCTTGCATTTTCAAAAGGAATTGGTGAACATTTGTCTCCATAAAGACACAAAAGAAAGCAGCAAGACGTGGAGGGGTGCAGGGGCAAGTGTGATGTCCTATCCTGTGGAATATGGAAAGGATAAGATGGAATTTGTGCATACCAATGTATGAGGATGACTGTTAATGGAGACTGGGACCAAAAGGCTGTTCCTTTCTTTTATTTCCATTTAATTGATATCAGCCAAGTCAGATGTAAATCTGCCAGCTTTGCAGTCTCAGTGGGATTTATTTGGGGTGCCCCAACTCCTCACGTTTGAAGCATTTTTTTCTGTCTGGAAGCAGAGTTGTAGGTGGATTTGGTGCTTCCACACTGAGTTTCAGTGGCTGCCTCCAAGGCATGCTGCTCTCTAGACTGATTTTCACTGGGGAATTAATGCTTCCATCATCTGTGAGCTCTCTTTTTTTTCCCCACAAAGATAGTTTAGGCTTACAGAGGTGTTCTCAATATATAATAATAGCGTGTCTAGAACACACCCTTTAATTAAAACAAAGGAGCTCGAGAAGAACAAAATAAATCCACCTCTAAAATGAGTAAGTGCTCACAAGGCTTCCATTTAATCAATAGCGGTGTCGGCGGTGATTGTGAAAACTCCGTTTTAATCAGGGATGTTTTCCCTGGCACGGGGGCGGAAAAATACACTGATTAATTAATTTCTATTCCTGGAACGAGCCAGCCTCCCAGCAGGGCTAACCTGAGCAGCTTGGTGACAGGGCAGGACGCACTGAAAATGTGAAAATGCAAGAGGTCCCTGAGCTGATGTCGTCAGAACCCGCGGCCGGAGCTGATTAATGAGTCCGAAAGAACAAGTGGCAAAAACTTGAGTGCTGGGAGAACCTGGTGCTGCTTTTGATGTAGAGGGTTTATTGAACTTTTTTTTTTTGCCTGGCTGGGAGCTATTTTATGACTTTTCCGAGGAGTGGTTTTGATGTCGGGGCTGTTTTTAGACCGAGGAGTTTTGCTGTGTTTGATTTCTGGCTCCTCAGCCTGTCCTTGCTCAGCACAGGATCCTGGTTTGCTGTGCCCACAGGAGATGGGAAAGGTAACCAGCTTCCTTCTAGGAGCTATTGATGCACTAGTTGCATATAATTAGGGATGTTAACAAGGGCATTATTGTGCTAATTATTATGCCTAATTACAGGGAAAAAAACTAGAAAATTTCATGGCCACTTTCTGCTAGGCAGAACTTAGAAGCTTTCCAGAGACTAAATACATTAATTAATCCACTGTGCTTATTTAAATAGAAGAATGTACTAAAATATTTTCTGTTTCATGGGGGAAAAAAAAAAAAAAAGGAGAAATAAAAGTAAGCAACCTTTCTGGAGAAGCAACCTATTTAAATAAATAAAACTAAATAAATATAATCAGAGAAATGTTGTTTTTAATGATCCACTTGATGAAACAGCCCAGCAAAAGCAGCTGTAGGATATAAACTGGAATTGTGGGGAAGAAGAATGAAGAGGGGGAGAGGAGACAGAAGGGTTTTGTGTTGGCTCGCGTGGCAAAACTGGGTGATTGTGGAGCTCTGGGGTGTAGAAGGGTGGGCTTGGAAGGACTCAGAGTCCACCCTGTGCCACTGGGATTATCCCATGGAGAAGTTCCTCTGGCACTTTGTGTTGGGAGGTGGCCAATTCCAGAGTGCCAGGGCCGAAACCGCTCCGCAGGAATTGGGATGAGGGGGGTGATGCCTGTGTGGGGTTAAAACTTGTGTTAGGAACCTCTGACCCAAGTTTTTCCCACTTCTCCAACTCCACGGCGGTGGATGGGCTGACACAAAGTCCCACTGCTGAAGTGCACGTGTCTGAAAGCTCCTAAAACCCCCCAAAACCAGTTCAGGGCTTTGTTGGACCCAATAAAAACTGCGCTGACGTTCGGTGCCGTCGCTTTGCGTGCCGAGGATCTTGGGTGGTGCATGAACCTAAATGCTGTTATTGGACAGCTGCAGTTTCCCCTTTATTCATCCAAACCCAGGGCTGGAGGTTGAGATCCACTGAGAACGGCAGGAACCGTGAAGAACTTACAAACTGTAACTCAACTTCCCTCCAGTGCCGCTCTGGATGTCGCCGGGTTCGCGACTTTTATCACGCCGTGAATCCAGGCGGATTTTAAGGGGACAAGAACTTCTTAATTTCTTTTTTTTTTTCTCTGAGTTTATTTGCACAAGAGGGTTAAGAATTCCAGCCTCTCTGTTATTACTTGAAGGAGTTAGAACAGTTGGATCGTTTATTTGATGGGAACTTTGAGCCGGGTGTCATTGAAATAAGAACAATTTGTACTTCAGAGAGCTGCTCCCGGGTAGAACTTCGCCCATTTCCACCCTTTTCAGCCCCGCCACAATTGCTGTTTTCCATGCTGTGTATTGCAGGGAAATCATCGAGTCAAGGAGATCTTGTGCACCAACCGCCTCCAAAGCTGAGCACTCCAATCAGTTCGCTCAAATATTCATTAGGAGAGCAAACCCCTGCTGATTGTAATGAGGATTTTGTCTGCAAGAAAGCTTTTGTGACTTGGTCTCGAGTGGTGCTTTAGACTTCTGAAGAGTCTTTCAGAATCTTGGCTTTAAGATAATCTTTCCTAAAAATAATGCAAATTGCTCTAAAAAAAAACCTCCTTCCAAATTGGTGGTATTTTTCCAGTGGGTCAAATGGAACTTTGGACAGGAAACTTTATTTTGTAAGGGTTTGGTTTTTTTGGTTTTTTATTTTTGGATAAATAGATTTTTGTGTGCTTGCAGCTGTACTGCATAAATAGTCTTTGAATCACGCAGGATTAATTAGGAGAGCCATGTTCTGACTAAATTAATTGGATCATCTAAAAATTTACCCCTTTTTCTTGAAAGCCGTTCCAAAAAAAAAAAAAAAATAGAGTTTGCAGAATATTTAATTCAGTCTGGAGGCAAAACGTTGCACAGAGAAAGGGAGGCTGCAGTGAGCACTTTCTTGTTTGACTGCCTCAGAAAAGCTGTCACTTAAAAGGCCCAGAAGCTGCCAAGAAAAGTTTGTGGAGTCTCCATTTTCACTTTTTTTTTTTTTTTTTGTCTCAAAAAGGGCTTTGAATAAACCTTTAACTTTTTCTGACAGTGACATTTTTGGGACTGTGACATTTCCTGGGAGTTCTGGAGTGAATCTCCCTTTCCCTGCTGCCGTCAGCCCCAAGGGATGGGTGAGCACCCAGGGACAAGAACCAAGGCTAATGATGCAAATCATAATTAAGGCTAATTAGAGAGTGGGACTGCGGATGGAGGAAAGGGAAGCTAAAAATCTGGGGGCTCTGTGTGGCTCAAAATCCCAACAAAGTTCCTGGAAAGGGCAGGAGTGACCCCTGGGGCTCCCACTCTCACATCTCTGTGGCACTGTGGGGAAATGTTTCTAAAAATAATAATAATTAATCAAATAATTGTGCTGGTTGTGATAAAAACGTGGGAATGGTGGTCGTTGCCCGTCCCAGCAATCTCCATTTTAGATATTTGGCACTGCCAGGATGTTTCTGTGTCTTGCAAGGTTTTGAAAAGAAGTTTTCAGTCCTGAACAGAAATAATAAAATTTCTGGAATAATAGGATTTTTACATATGAGATGTGTTTTACCAGGAATACTGGTGGGCTCCCCAGGACTGGATATTTCCCCTGACTGATAATTCGGGGCCGTGCTCATGGACTGGAGCCTTGCTGAAAGAAGCAAAATTTCCAACTGGCCTCATTAATAATATTTGGTTTAGGAGTTAAAATAGGACATTGTGAGTTTTATTTTGGCTTTGGAAAAGCTCAGTGACTGCTAAAACTCGTGGCATTAAGGGCCTGAAATGTTTCTTTGCTAATGTCTTTTAAGACTAATGCCTGGAAACGTCTGTAATTCCCTGATAAGTTTTAAGGGAAATGAAGGTATTAAAAAAAAAATTTGAAGGGAAAGCAGTGTCCTTTACTTGTATAATGCAGGAGTGTCAATTAAAAAATGGCAGCTTCTGGAATGAGAACGACATTGCCAAGAATTTTTATAACTTACTGTATTAGCGAAGGCTCGGAGAAAGCATTTGTCTAAAAATGATGAGCTGTACATGAAAGCTTTCTGGGAAACGTGAGGCTTTTCCATTCTATTAAATACCTTTTAGGGAGGGATGAGTGCCTCGAAATGTTTGTCCTCTCAGTGCTTTAAAAGGCTCAGCACGTCCCATAAGTTGCTGTGTTTTATGTTATTTGTGTGTGTGTGCGCGCGTCCCTCTCTCTGCTTTTCCTGAAATTATGTCTGTTCGCGTCCATAAATCTCTGCTGCACTTGTGCTCTAATGAACAAAAAAACTTCCTGCAGTGCTCCCCGAGTTAGAAAATCCCCTTTTTAAGTCAATTATTGTAGCAACTGCTTAATGTGGGGTTTTTTTTGTTGTTGTTGTTTCTTTATTAGTTACAGAAATGGATTTGAAATGGCTCGAAAATAAAATATTAATCCATTTTCTTTTCAACCTGTAGCCCTCTAGTCTGGCACAGCCCGACGCTCATTGCAAATAATTTGGATATAAATGGGATTGTACCAGAATTTCAGCTCAGAGCGGTAATTAGGAGTAAAAGCTTTGGTTACACTCAGTGCTGGAGCAGTTGTTAAAACCAGCCCGTTGCCAATCACCAGCATTAGCAGGGATATTATTAAAGCACATTAAAGTTTATTTCAAGGAAGGGCTGGCTCAGGGTAAGACTGAGGTCTGGAAAGAGCAAGGAAAAAAAAGGCTGAACTTGAAATATTCAGAATGAAAAGCAGGGAGGGAAAACTCGAATATTTGACAGGACTTTTTCAGGAGGGTTTGTTAAAAATGGGGCAAAAAATAGGACAAAACTTTCTTGGGATGAGTATGGATTTGTAGTTTTTATTTATTTATTTATATGTGTGGGTTTGTAGCTTTTTCTCCATACATATATATTTATAGGTGTGTATTTCATATTTTTATATTATTTTTATATTTTTTTCTCTGTATACTTGGAATTTTGCTTGGATAGCAGAGAGTTTTTGTCATCCAGCACATTAAGAGGTGAGGAAAAGAAATAATCCAGGTTTTTGTGTGTGTGTGTGTGTGCACACAGGCTCAACACTGAACCATCCAGAGGAGTTGCTTGACACAGCTGGAAAAAGTCAATAAATAGTTTAAATTTTGTGCCTATTTAGCAAAAAAAAAATCTGAGTCACTCACTGGAAATACTTCATAAAAATGTGGAAATAGAGGCTGTCGCTCCCATCAGTGCCTCCAGGCTTGTTCCAGCACGCTTTCATGTGTATTTTTTCTTATTTCAAGTTATTTTCTTGAATTCAAAACAGAGCCTCTTTCCCCTGTTTCTCACCATCCCAGGCCCGGCAAATCCTCATCCTGAATTTGGGTATTTATGATCTTTGTTTTGGCAAGCAGCAGGGATGTGTATTCCCAAAAGAATCTGCTGCCAAGGATCTTTGGAGGAGCCTTTATTCTTCCTTTTTGGTGCACAAAAGTTCGCAGTGGGGATAACGCCGAGCCTGAACTCTGACTGCAGGGCTGTGTTTTCACAGGGAGGGGAAATCTGTGTAAATAAGCACTAATTACCCCTGTGACAGGCAGCAAACCCCAAATCTGTATCCATTTAGGACGCCAGGCTTTCTCTAAGCTGTTTTTTTTTTTTTTCCGAATAATCCATTTCATGCATTTATTAACCTATAAATACATTTTTATAAATCTCGATGACATTTGGGTATTTTATTAACCACAATAAATGCCAGGGCAAATTGAATTAAGAAAGCTTGTAATGTGCTTTACTACCAGTTCTCGAATTTTTGCTGAGCTGTAAATGGTCCTGGCTTTATATCCGGGATAAATCTGTTTGAGGACTACAGGGATAATTCTTTTTCTTCCTTGCCAGAGGCCCTGACCTTTGGGTTGATGGGTGGTTTTTAACAGCTTCACCTCTGTCTCATTCTCTCTGATTCGGGAGCAATTTGATTATCTGCCTGGAGCAGTGTCCCAGCATATGTGAAAAAGCCTTTAGGTGATGGTACAAAATGTCTCGTGGTGCTTGGGGGGTGTTGGGCAAAGCTGGAAGCAGCAGGATCCCACAAACACCTGGCAAAACACAAGTTCTTCCTTGTATTTGTCCCGTTCTTTCAATCACAACCCCAAAACGGGTTCTAATTGTCCCCAAAACGTGGGGAGGAGACAACAGCTGATCCCAAAAGTTGAGTTTCTTCCAGGTGAGAACCTTCCCTCTCATTTCCGGAATAAACTTGGTAGTTGGAACAGTTTTCAGTGGATGCACGAAACCAAATTTGTCTGGGTGAAGTTTTTCTGGTTTGCTCTGTGCTTGCTGCTCCACAAGTTCATCCTTTCCTATTTATCCTCCTTTTTTACATCTCCTGCCCAACTCTGAGCTCGTAATGTTTGTTTACATGCCCCCCATGCTCTTGGCTGCCAGGGATGACGTTCCCTGCCTCAAGTGTGTATTTTTCCCCCCCAAATATTTGTATATCAGAAAGGCAAAGCTGGATTTACCACAGCGTGGCTTTTCTTGTGAACCCAATTAATTTTCTCTCCGCTAATGAAGTACAATAACCTCATTATTTCGGAAAGCCACTTCAGTTTTAGGGTAGCAAAACCAGTGCCTGAGTCGTAGTTAAAATTGGTGGAGCATCCTTCTTGGTGAAGACACTGATTTAACTAATTCTGGATTAACTTTTGGTGCCATGATCGCTCCCTGGCCTTAATTTTGTGGCTGAAACACCTTTTTCCCCTGGGTGAGGCTGCTGGAGTTGAGGGGCTGTGTGAAGCTGAGAGCAGAACTGCAATTGTGTGTTCCAGAGGTGCTCCCCAGTGGCTCAGGGGGGTTTCCTGGTGCTCCTGCTGCTCCCAGGTGCAGCTGGAGGATGCTCAGGCTCTGGGTGCCACTCAGAGACCAGATCAGCCTCAAGCATCAGCTCAACAGGAAGGGGAATGAAGAGTGTTCAGGTGAATTCGGGATGTGGGGCCCAGAATGAGGAGTGGAAAGTGCTTTAGGAGATTATTAGTGAAAATCCACTTTTTTTTTTTGTTCTTTTTTGCCCAGATCCCAGGGCACAGCAGGAGCCTCTGCAGTGACTGGGGCAGCAGCTCCAATAAACCAGAGCAACCCCATTGATCTACCAGGATTCATAAATACAAACTGCAGGCAATTAAGGAGGCAGGAGGATGGGAGAGGCAAGGGCTCGGAATGAAGATATTCTGTTTTCATTTATTTATGTATTTCTCTTTGTCTCTGGAGCACAGAAAGGCCACACCATTTGTTTGTATCGACTTAAAGGTCTCATCTGAGGAGGCACCGAGCACCTCATTCATTTATAAATCCTTCCTGATCTGTTCTTTCCCATGGATGGGAGAGAAATAATGCATTGAACAGCGAGATCAGCGGCACTGAACATCCTGGGAGAGAGAGGGAGGTGTTCCAGGCTCCACTGGATTGTTTTGTTGGTCAGGAACAGTGCAAATGTACTTTATTTGCATTAAATAATCTGTTATTCTGCTGTTTTCTGAGGTGGAAGGTGGGCCAAGGGTTGGGAATTACTTCTTGCTTTTTATTACAGCAGAATTTAACTCTTGCAGGGCTGCCCCTGGCAGTTGGGGAAACACGAGCTGGTGAAGCCAGGCATGATTTGACCCATAAAATGATCTCGTGTGACATTTTTGATGTGTCTGCAGAGGGGCTGGGTTTGGAGATCGCCTTGGAATAAAGACTGGTGCCTTTCTCCAGGGAATCTTCCCCACTTATTTAGATCATTTACATGAAAAAAGCACAAAATACAAAGTCATTTCCTCCCGGCAGCTCCAGGGGTGGTTTTAGGGCTCTTCTGCTTGTTTGAAGAACCTGGGTTCTCTCCTCAAAGATGTGAACAATGAGGGATGACAGCAGGCAGCCCGGGTGTGTTTGCTGTGTGTGTTTTATTCCTGGCTGAGGGGGAGGCTGGCTGGAGACAGACACATCTGTCATCTCGGTTCTGGTGAGCACACATGAACTCCTTCGCCCAAAACGTGGTTTATCTTGTCTTATTTTATGAGTCTTCTCAGAAGTGTTGTAGGTGTTGAGGAGCTTATTTTGGTTTAAGCACTTATGCTGCTCCTCAGAGCAGTTCAGCAAAGAAATCACCTTCGTTGCTGGCAGAACGTGGCACGTCCATCATTCAGCATGGCTGTGAGTAATGTCCTCGATGATTTAAAATGCTTTTATGGGCACATTTATCTCCAGGAAAGAGCAGCCATTGACCACTTGCATACTGCATTGCCCCAGAAACCAAACAACAGCTGAATGTTCTTGTCAGACTCTGCTTTATGGGTTTGGGGTTTTTTTTTTAGAGAAATGACTGGCAGGGCCTCCCTAACATTTCCCATTCTTTTTTGTCTTTCTCCTGCCTCTGGTGTTGGGAACACTCACCAGCCTCAATTCTGCTGAGCAGCAGCATCTCTTCAGAGCATTTTCATACTCCAGGATTTATTCAGAGGGGAGAACAGAGCAGAGGCAGCGTGAGTGAAGTTTGCTTTATGGATGCACGTGCTGGTCTCGAAATGAGATTGCTCTGGGGGTTTTCAAAGAGTCCTTTTGGCTCTGAACCAGACACCCCTTGTGGGAGGAATCCCAGCACCTGCCTTGGACAGAGCCATGCAGGAGGGAAATCCTCTAAATGCTGCTGCAGGCCAGTCTTCAGCACCATGGTATTTTCAACAGGAGATTTAAAGGGCTTAAGGAAAAAAAAAAAAAAATCAGCTCCAATTGAAGGTCAGAACAACTGAAATGGAAGTACTTTGAGTGTGATAATCTCCGCTGGTATTTTATGAACTGTAGCTTTGTATCCCCGGGTCACTGTTTTCTGGCATTGATCACTGTAATCCGAAATCATTTCCCTTCTGGAAAATGCGCTGCCTGTCTGCAGTGCTGATCCTGGGAGAGAGAGCAGAGGGAGGGGAGGGATGCAGGAGCATCCCTGAGGGCAGAGATCCCTCCCTACCTGTGCCCAGGTGTCCCCCCTGCCCTGTCCCACCAGCTGAGCTCATGGAACACTTCAGCTCCCGTCAGACACTCGCAAGGCTTCAAAACAAAAATGCTTCTGGGCTAATCCAGCACACTTTGGTTGGAAATAATTGCTTTCCTGGTAGTTTTTTGTAACGTTCATCATGCTCTTATTCTGTCTTCCTTACTCCCCCGGCCTATAATTATGTTTTGAAACAGAAAATTTGTACCAAGACGAGTACAAGTGTACAGCTGTTCCTTTAGTCCTTAAATCTATGGAACACCATTTGTTGAGCTGCACCCTCATTAGCAGAGCTGTTGGCGTGAGTGCTGGGCCCAGTGCAGACTGGTTCAGCTCCATTTCTTTGGTTTGTTTGGAGCCCCTGAAAGCGGCAGGAAATGGTGACAGATTCCAGCAGCCACTTCAAAGGTTTGCAGAACTCATTGACTGAAGCACGGGAGATCTGTGAATGTTTGCAGCTGACTTTGCTGGATTTCATATCCCTCTTTGTAAGTCATTTGGTGGGTGATGAGTTGCCCAGAGAATCTGTGGCTGCTCTGGAAGTGTCCCAGGCCGGGTTGGACAGGGCTTGGAGCAACCTGGGCTAGGGGAAGGTGTCCCTGCCCGTGGCAGGGGTGCAGTGAGATGAGCTTTAAGGTCTTTTCCGACCGAAACCATCCTGGGATTCTGTGGTATCCCATTCTGGATTCTTGGTGTGAGGTATGACCAGGCATTTATTTTTTTCATAAACAAATCGTTAAAACCCCTTTATCTCTCCATAAACAAACCATAAAACCCCTTCATCTCTCCATCTCCTGCCTCCCCACCAGAGCCCGCGTGGCGGCCGGAGCAGCCGGCGGGGCACGTTCTGCTGAGCCTGGAAGAATTCCGTGACGAGTTTAAAATGTTTGAGACATCAATTTGTCCTTTTAATGAAGGCAGAGCAAGATAAATAAGGCATGTATGCAGATGTCAGTGGCACTTAGGCATGTGCATGTCAGCGTTGATAAAGCACTGAACTTCCAGAGCTGGGGCTGGATCGGGGCCCGTCTCGGCAGCCGAGTGAGGGGGCTCGTTTAGCACAGCATCATCAATTTTTGTTAGGGCCAGATATGTTGTTTTTTGTGGGTTTGTTTGGTTTTTTTTTTTTGCCTTCTTGAAGCTGGTTGGGCTCGAGAATCCATCAAAATAGAAGTGCCCACAGCTCAGAGAAATTCAGGGAGTTGTGTTTGTTCTGTGTGTGGCACTTGTGCTTCGGGTGAGGAGGCAGGAGGGAAACGTGTGCTGGAGGAATGCTGAGGGGAAAAAATTGCTTTTTTTTAAAGTGCATTATAATGAAATGGACTCTTGTTGCATTTGATCACAAAAGCGCTTCTTAACGTGATCCTCAGGAACATCATTTTCTTCTCTTGGGCAGCCATAGTTCACAGTTGCTTTGGCAGCTACATTCTATTTAATCTGTCAATTTTTCTCACATGGTGTAGCTGCTGTGGGAGAAATTGGAGCTGTTAGAGCCTGTGCTTTGATACAGTCTGGGAAACGCAAGGTGGGAGACAGCAAACCAAACACAGCACGCCAGTAATTCCCTGAAAATCGCTGCTGTTCCAGCACGGCGATTTCCCGTCCTGGGGAGCTGTCACCATTCCTCCTGCAAGGAGATGCCGTTGTTTGGATCCTTCTTTTTCATTTGTTTTGGTGCTGCCTATTAAATACGCTCTGCAGGGCTTGGAGCTTTTCCTTGGGTGTTTTTTTCTCTCTTTTTTGGTTTTAATCATTCTCTGCTGTCTGGTTTTTAATGATTCTTTATGATCTCCACGTTCTGATTTTGAGCATCCTTCTCCGTGGAAAGGTGTTCCCTGTCAGGAACTGGATGGGTTTTAAGGTCTTCTCCATCCCAAACCATTCTGGTTTGGATGAAATCACAAATCAACCTCCTCTCTGTCTGTACAGCCTCAAATCCAGCTGCCTTCATTGATCTTGGAAATATTCCTGATGTCTGGATCGAGGCCTTAAAATATTTCTGAGTAACAGCAAATTCTCTGTGGCAAGGAGCTGCCTCGTGCCATGATGCTGAAGGGATTTCATCCTTCAGGAGATGAGAATATCTCTTTAACAGAATATTTATTTCTTGGTCTCTTTCTCCAAGAAACAACTCAGTGAACCAAAAATGATTCCTCTACGGAGGTGTGAAATGACTTCAGCAGGGGGAAGTGTGATGGCCACTCTTGGCCGTGTGATTTCAAAGAGAAATGGGATTTTCAGATGGTGTTTTGGGGGACTTGCTTATGTTTTTAAGAAAATTCAGTGATGGAATAGTAGAGGAATAGGTGTATATAATATAGATAGTGGCTTATATTTTAGGAAACACTCGGTTGCTTTTTAGAATAATTAATAAACCACCTTTACCTTAAACACTTTTCAGTACTGTAGTTTTTCTTGTGCTTCCAAACCCAAATAAAAGTGACTTTTGCAACAGCTCAGTAAAAATGCAGCAAAACCAAGGCAGCAGCAAGCAGTAAATCCTGTGCATTTATTCAGTGTACATTTCACAGAACTGGTGCCAAATTCAGCATCTCTGGTGGAGCCTGATGCAATTTCCCTGAAGTTAATGGAATTACCCAGGTCAGGATCTCCCTTCTGCTCCCTCTCTGTGACCCCTTGCTTGTCTTTGCTCCAAAACTTCCCACCGCTGTTCTCAGATGACTTCACGTGTCTGGAACTGCTGTGGATCCAGGGATTTTTGGGTCTTGCTGCTGACCTTCCCAGTGCACTTCCATTGATGTCCCAAAGTTTAGTGGTAGGTTCATTTGATGCAAATTCTATTTTTAATCTGCAGTAGTATTATCTGCTAGTATCCTACTCCTCCTGCAGCACCGACTGGCATAAATCACACCGAGGCAATTACCAGCAGGAGCTCAGCTCTGCTCACACCACAGCGTTTTCAAATTGTCAATGCAGAAATTGGCACTCAATTTGCCCTTTTTGCAGGATATTCTGGGTGTGTTTTTCGTTAAAAAAGCACTAAACATCCCCACTGACTAGATAAGAACGTCATTTACTGAGTTGTCCTGAATGAACGGGAGGTTTTCCCCCTGCTAAAATATTACATGGGCACAAAGAAGGGTCAGAATAACTTTGAAAGCTTTACAAATCCAGATAAATCAGAGATTTTTTTTTTTCCTGTTTAGGTTGCAGTATATTTTTGCCAGCTAAACCAGTCTTTAATTAGGTGTTTTCCATGGACTTGTCACTTTGGATATTCCTCCTGTGCCAGCTCTGGTTGTGTCTGTGTTCTTGCAAGGGTCACTCCAGCCGGGCTTGGAGTTTGAGACCTTGCCTTGCTTCATTCTGCTGCTGTCACGTTCCAAGGTGTGTGATTTGTGCCTGGTTTGGAGTGGGGAGAGCAGAGAGGGGAAGAAGTGCACTGAGGTCAGAGGGAAGGCAGGGCAGGAATCGGATCCCAGTGCATCTCACCTCCCATCCCCTCTGTGGCTCAGGCACTGTGCTGCTCCTGGGGCTGAGGCTGCTGCTCCTGGGGCTGAGGATGCTGCTCCTGGGGCTGAGGATGCTGCTCCTGGGGCTGAGGATGCTGCTCCTGGGCTGGGGCAGCTCCTCTGGAAGCCCCCGTGGCTGTCAGGAGAAGCAGCCATGTGCAGGGAAATCAGACTTTTCCCTTCTGATCTCACATCAAGCCGTGATTATTCCAGCCGAGGCTCTGGTGAGAGCAGCCCCAGGAGTGTTGGCTGGGCCCCAGGTCCGGGGGGGAAGGGGCACAGTGAGCACAGAAGCAAATTCGGAGTGTCTGAATGAGGCTGCAGTGACGCCTCGGTACCCTGAGGAGTTACTCAGCCTGGCTGAGGAGATGCAAAGGGCTCTGCTGCTGTCCACTGCTCCTTTCAGCATTCCCTCCCAGTCCACGAGGGTTTTTCCATGGGTGGCTGGAGGAGGAGGGCACGAGGCTGCCCCCAGGGACCACTGGATCTGCTGGGACCAAGCAGCTCCAGCTTTCCAAGGACCTCTGTTGCCAGTGGAGTTCTGGTCCTTTGCACAGCGTGGATTAAAGGGATTAAAAGGAGCGTTGGGATGTGAGCTGCAGCTGTTGAAAGGGAAGTTTAAAGGTCCCCATATGGAAATTTCGTGGTCCCAGTGTGACATGTAATCCTCCTACTCTCACACGAATTGAATTGTCGTCGGGCACGGATTGATCCCGGCTGCTGGGGGTTTAATCTTGGCATTTACATGGAGTTCTTGATGCTGTTTGTGCCAGAACGTCCCCAGACCCTCCCAGATTCCTCCATGGTATCTTGCTCATCATCATCTCCTGCCATCGTGGGAGCTTTCTGTGCATTCTCACTTCTAGCACGATGTTAAGGTCTATATATTCAGGAAATATTGTCTATTCTTCTTCTCTGAAGCCCTTTTTTCTAATGGAGAGAGGTGATAGCACAGGGCTGCAGGATAAAGGAACTGGTCCTGCCGAAATGAATTTTAATTTGTAGCTCCCTGATAATAATCTTGTGAAGAGCCCCTGATACACTTCTGGTATAATATCTCTGATAAAAGCTCCAAGAAGGAACTCATTTGCTGCACATCCAGGCAGGCCTGTTACAGTGCTCCAAGTCCCAGGACGTTCCAGACAAATAAATAAATAAACTCCGAGATGAATCTATTAAGTGAAATGAATTCAGCACAGAAGGAGCTGCTGCACATCCTGGGCCTGCTCACTCCGTTACAGCTGTGACATGGCTTCCCAGATGGCACAATTATCTTCCTAAAATATTGTGGAAAACTTCCATTTGTCATTTGGATTAGTGCAGTGAGCTTTTCCCTAAACACAGGCAGAGAGCTGTGCCTCTCTGTGTTCTCCGTGGCGGTAATTAGCAATAATTCACTCGGAATCAGAAAAACACTTTGCAGGGACAGGGAACAAGCCAACTTCGTCCATTTCCATTTCTGAAATCGCCGTCCTGCGTGGCTGTGTATCAAATCTTTGACATCAAACCAGGCCTTTACATGGTTTTCTGTTTTCTGTGGAGTATTTTACGCTCCCCTAATTGGACTGTCAAGGATTTCAGATGGTGGGCATGTTTTCAACACGCGCTAGGCTGCAATATTTGCGCTAATCTGGGAGGATAAAAATGAGGCTGTTTATTCTTTTATCAATCAGGAAGCTGTAGTAGATGATGTACCCTCAGCACAGGCAGCATCAGGCCCCTTTTGAAGCTTATTTATGAAATTATAGAAATATCTAGTCATGCCTGAAGTATAAATGATGATCCAGTCCTAAAACATGAGGCTGTTTACATTTTTTGAAGGGGTCAAAAAAAAAAGAAGTGCTGAAAGTAAAGGTGTGGGGCTAGAAAAAGATTTCTTTTAGGAAGAGATAAAAAAATCCATTTATTTCTTGTTTTGCCAAATCTCTTTTTTTAAAATTTATTTTTAGGACTTAATCTTTGGAAGCCTAAATTTGAGGAAAGAAAAGGAATCTATAATAACAGAGCACTGGATGATAATCTGCCCAATAATCCTTAGGAGAAATTTGGGGTTTACTTAAATTTGCTTGTTACCTGCTGAAAAAAATCAAGCTGTCTTTTTGTTCCGTGATTATTGTTGCTTGATTATCGTGTTCCCAATTGAAATATCTCCAAAACTGTGGGAAGTGATGCCTTAACCAGCAGCAGTGTGACACCAAAGTGGGGGAGAAAATAGGATATGAATTTAAGGACTCTCACTTAGAGAGATTCTGCTGGTGAATGGAATCTGGGTTTGCTTTTCTTCTGTATTTTTTTTAGGAAAAAAAAACCTGTTTCCATGCAGCTCCAGAAGGAGAGGTCTGGATGATGGGTTTACTATTGCAGGAAGTAAATACCAATAAAATAAAGCACTTGTAACTAAAAGCAAAGCCACTTTAGTGCCAATAATGGAGTAAAGGGAGCTCTGGGAAGGGAATGACCTCCTCCAGGAGAGGAGGAGAGAGGGCAGGGCTCTGCAGGGAATTCCTGCCTCGGGGAGCACCGAGAGGCAGGAGCCCAAGTGCTTTCAAGTGCTCAGGAGAGGAGATTATGAAGCAGAAGCCTCTTGTCCAGACAGACACACTTGACATTTTGCTGAGTGAAATAGAGCTGCTAGGACAAAATAGCACCGACTGTGTTGGAGTTATCCAGTCCTTAAATTTGATTTTGAGTCTGGCAGGGAACTGAAGGCACTGAATTAGGTCGTTTTCTGTCTGTGGTGAGCCTGGGATCAGGAGGGGGGAGAAAAGGCCTGACTGAACACCTCGAGTTTTGCTTGAATGTCTGGGACTGGGAGGTGCTTGGAAGCAGTTTTCATTTGGAAAAATAAATCATTCAAAATGAAATTACTTCCTCCCCTCCATCACCACACATTTTGGTTTTCATTGGGAAGAATAACTTTGAAGGGTATTAAAGAACGGCTGGAGCTGGTGAAGACCCCCTAGAGACCTTCCAGTCCACCCCAGTCAGAGCTGGGGCAGCAGGGCAGGTTGGCCAGGGCTGTGTCCAGCTGGGATTTGAGCATCTCCAAGGATGGAGAACCACAATCTCTCCGGGCAGCCTGTTCCAGTGTTGTGCCAGCCCTGGGCAGGCTCTTTGCTGGGCTTGATCCATTGTTTCCACCCCCCATGCAGAGTTTTTTGGGTTAATCAAGAGCAAAAACCGCATTAATGTGGTTTGAAGCGTGTGAGGGACTGGCCATTCTGGAACAGACGACCTTCATTCACCGGCAGGAAGTTTCCTGGAGGAGAAGGTTGTCCCAAAGCAGACTGGGTTTATTTTTGGAGCCTGGGGTGGGTTGGCAGGAGTTGGGTTCCCTCTGGAACTGAGGCATTGACAGGACAGGAAAACCATTCCACATCCAGACTTATTTATATCCTTATTGTAGGAGGGTTGGGAAATTACACCCCTGCAAAGACCTCTGGGTCAAATATGGTGATAGAATTTGTGAGGACTTTCGTTTTCCTTATCCTCCTGTATTCCATCCTGTATTCCATCCTATATTCCTATTGTTCTTTTTTTACTGAATTTTTTTTTTGGATGATCTGATAGAACTTCATTCTCCCTGGAAGTGGTTCCGTCTCAATCAGTCAGTGGAGCTCCTGGGAGGAGGAGGTTAAATGTTGTGCCAGTTGGTTTCTTTGTGTCCTGGGCAGTTTTATCTTGAGGGGAGGGATCACTTCAGCGTCCAGGTGGTCACCTCAAGAGCTTGTTGCCATGAACTGACCCCCTGCAGCTGCCACACGCCGTTCTCAGCTGCCATTTCCACATTCAGGAGCAATAAACACAGGTTTCCATCCCTGTAACGAGTTCCCTGCTGGCAGAGTGCAAACTCCAGGGTTTCTTGTTATCAGCAGATAATCATATTCCGGCGGGCGGTTCTTATCTCGCACCATAAACGTCCCGAGGATGTGATTATCTCCTGATGCCCCTCCAGCCTGCTCGGCTTTGTTGTTTCCTCACAGAGCACAGCTTGCAGTCCCCGAGGTTGATTTTCATGGTGGCAGCGAAGGGATAAAAGTGACCGTTTCCTTGTTGGGATCAGGCACCAGCTGCATTAAAGGCCCCAAACACCTTGAAGCAGGTATTGAAGAAAATAAATGTATTTAAAAGCCTTCTCCTTCAGCTTGTATTTCAATAGCTCCCAGGGTGCAGGTGGAATGAGGCAAAGCTGGCAGGAATTCTGGAAGCAAACAGGCTTTTTTTTGGTATCTAAATCATCTCTCCTTCCCATTGAAAACTTAAGATTGGTTCTTTCAAACCTTTCTGGCACCGCTGGGTTTCCTGAGGGCGCCTGGAATTGAAGGTGACAATATAGAGTTTTAACCACGTGAAAAGTTGTGCACTTGAGTAAGCAATTGCATTTCCAGATTATCTTCGAGAAAATTTGGGTCTCACTAAGCAGGCTGTGAGTAATGACAGTGCGTTAATTACTCTATGATGAACATTTTTTTTTTTTTAAAGACTAAAGAACTAAGCTCGGTTTAAGGATGGATGCACAGTGCTTGGCAAAGCACAAAAATGCAGCGGTCAGCAGCGTGGAAAGTTGGGGATACGCTGGAGAAAGCCAAAGTTATTTTTGAGAGAAAAAAGACAGGAAAAAAAAGTTGTGAAATTTGTGCAGCAGTTGGCGGTGACAGCAAATGAAATGCAATGTATATTCAAGCATAGAAATGTATATGGAAGCAGAGTAGCACTGATGTGTTCATGCAACAAATTATTAATACTTTTGAATAGCCATAAATATGCTAATGCTGCAGAGGGGTGCATGGGGGGTTAATATGGTCATTTGTGGTGGGGTCAGGGAGGTTTTAGTGCAGGAAGTTTAGGTTTGGGACACTCAAATCTCTGTTTTGTGCACTGTATCAATATAAAGTGGGTAGAGGCCATGAGGAGTTTAACCTGCAGCACGTGTGAGATGTATTTGAAGGATACGAGCGCTGAAGTGATGGAATTTCAATCACTTCAAGAACTTTCTTTGAGGGAGAAAAGTGCAGCAGTCATTTCATTTTCCTCATTGCACTAAACAGAATTTTTATTCATTCCATAACAAGCATTCTGTGCCTGATTTCACCATTTCCCTCAAAAAATATCACCTTTAAATTGTTTTGGTTTTTGGTTTTTTTGTTGTTTTTTCTCAACATGAGCTTTGATGTCCAGATCTGGGTACGTAAGGGCGTAGCAACAGTTTTGGAAAACAGGTTAATTTTTCTCTCCAACATTTGTTTTTTTTGGTTTCTCAGACCTTTTTGCTGAGGTTCACTGCTGAGTCGAGATCTCTGATAAACTCCTGGCCCTCGGGGCTTCCTTGAAGGTCAGCCCACAGGAGGGATTTGCTGTGCATGGAACCCGCTGGGTTATGGGCTAGGAAAAGTCACCTGCTCCCTCTGGGACCTTCCCCAGGCATGGGAATTGTTGCCTGGAGCCCAAATAATGTTTACTGTGCTGCAGGAGGGGGAAAAGCAGGTTTATGGGATGTAGCAGGCAAACCCATCCGTGTGTTGTTTGGAAAGGAGCTCCTGTGCTGGTGTTGGGAGGGGTGGAAGCAAAGCACAACCAGGAAAAGTGAATGTTAGCCTGAAGGTCCTGGAAGCCTTAATGCCAAAAATAACAACTGGTTGTGTGACTGGGGCCAGAAAGATCAAAGTCACCAGGCTTTGTCATCCCCAAAAGAAGTGTCATCACTCTGCATTCCTTAATGAGCCAGGGTGATCAGGGATGGATTTTGGAGATAACACGGCCCCAGGACCAGTTCAAGCCCCTTTCCCTTTTCGAGTTTTGAGACTGAGATCAGTGCACATACCAAACAGGTGGAGAGAGAGCTATTAAATCTACCCAGGTATTTGGTGGGTAAAAAAAGAAGAAAAGAATGAAAAAGAAATCAATAGTTGGAGTTGTCTCTCCTTTGGCAGACAGGGGTTCTTATTACCAGAGATGCCGCGGATCAGACGTCAGCCGGGGCAGGGAGGGGGGTGAAGAAGTTGCTCTGCTGTCAGAGAAGACCTTGTGCTTTTAAGCTTCAATTCTATTATTGATTACAACATCTCTGTAATAAATCAGGTACAAGTTTGCATTTAATTTTCAAAGCCCGCAGATTCCGTTTGTTCTACGACTTCTGAGTGACAGAAATCTTTTAATGAATGTTGAAAGAATTGTTTCTTGGGTAGTAACCACTCATTCATAATTGTCCAAGGAATTCACTTGTGTTTAGAACTTACCATGTGTTGGATTAATGGAAATTTCTCAGTTGTCAACATTTTTTCCCCCCTGGATTTCTTTTATTTTTTTTTTTTTTTAACCAAGATGTAGAAAAACTGATTCAAAGTTTTATGAAGTGCTTGTTTGTCATAAAGGGACACCTTATCCTGGTGTTGTTTTATAGACTGGGGGGATTTACAGAACAGTCAGCCTGGATTTCCAAACTGCCAGGTTGAGGAGACTTCTCTGCTTGCATTTGATAGAAGAAAAAAACGCCTGATTTTTCTTCCACTGTGCATTTGGATGGTCAGGATTGTATCCATCTGTGCTTTTTGATTGGAGATACCAAGTGATCAGAAGCAACGTGTCCCCCCTGTCCTCTTCCCATAAAACTCTGGGGAGAATTAAAACTTCCTAGGTAGTAAATTCTTACAGGATACACCCATCCCGTGGATCCTGTGGGATGGGTGACCTGGTGTTCGGATCCAGGGAGCACAGCTGGGATGTGCAGAGGGACCAGTGACTGTTCCAGTAGTAGAAGACTCAATTCCAGTTGTGTGGGTTGGGAAAGGAGCTCCCAGCCCCCCCTCACCTCCGCTCAGAGCTGTTTGGTAAAGTGGGAACACGTTGGGAACAAAGATCAGTGTTTAAAATGAGATGCGCCCAATCATCCCAAGGGAAGTCTAATTGCTCTTCCAATTATTCCTTACTCTGAGGAGAACTTGCTACCTTTCAGAACTGAAAAAAGAGATATTTTAGTTTTTCACTGCTACTTTCCTTCTTCATCAGTTTCATCCTCTCTTTGCTAGAGCAGGAAGGTATCACAAGGGTCTTCCAAAATACCCCACAACGGATAAACGATGGAGCTGGAGCTTTAGATTCCCTTTTCCTGTGGACCTGCTTGGCTCCTGTGACGTGAAATGTCCATCCTCTTTAATTAATGCCATCTTTGCCCCCCAGTGATTGCTCCAACTGCACCTTGTTTGTCAGGGAGAGAGAGCCTCAGGCTTGGGAAGTGCCTGCTGATGTGATAGCAGAGCCTGTTTAATGAACGCCACTTAACGGGGTGAAGCAGTTTGGGCTAGGCATGATTAAGTTTGTGATCAAGAGCTTGACGAAGAATTTGATAGTTGATGTTGATTAAGAATATTGGATGGTAATTAATGCAGAACTCCTGTCTTTTACGTGTCTGGAGAATCAAAGCAGCTGGAGCAGCGCTGGGGATCAGTGGCACTGCCAGCTCACATGGAGCTCTTTTAGCAATTTATCCCGCTCCTAAATTGCCTGTGGACAGCAGCAGGACAGGGGTCCCTTGGTTAAGTCCATCTCTGTTAATTATCACGGGGACCAGAAATCCCAGGAGGGTGAGGCGGCTCAAACGTCTCCAGGATTCAATTTATTTCTTGAATAAATATTATAATGCCACACTTCAACCACCTCTTCGCTCTGCAATTTCTAGTGCTGGCAGAGCGAAAGTTTGGGATCACAAACGTGTCTCTTGTCACTTCCAGTTGGCACTGGAGGTCTGCAGTGTAATTAAACTCGAGTTCCTTCAGGGTCTTCATTTAATTTTAGAGAGAGAGGACCTTGCCCCATATGCCTGGGTATGGGTGAAAACAGCCCCTGGAGTTCAGAGGGTTTGGATAAGGCATCTTTTGGGGTTTATTTTTGTCTAATCTTTTTTTAATTTAAAACATTTCCCACTCTTATTTCCACCACAGAAGAAAAGGAGTAACAGGATGAGACCTACAGCAATACTGAACGGCTGTTTGCCCAAAGAGTGTGGGTTTCAAAATAGTATAAATTAGGTATTATTTGAAAAAGAAGCACGTTTCCATTGTAAGAGAAACTCTGGGAGTCCAAATTCTTGGTTTTCAGCTAAATGAAAGCAAATCTGAAATTGCTCTTTACAGAGTTCTCCACGTGGCTGCAGAACCTTCATATTTTTTTCCTCCAGATAAATTAAAAATACAAAGCCTTATTATGTGTTTGCGCTAAAGAGGAATGAAAACAATATTTTATGCAAATGCAAAGCTGACATAATTGAAGTGAAATAACTCCAGACATTAATTTGGCTCTGTTTTAATTTCACAGAAATCACACTTATCAAAACCATACATTTTGAAACAATGAACCTCTTCTCTCAAATTAAAAATGAACAGCTTTTACATAGCACTAAGTCACTTGATTTGGCTCCAACGCAAGGGCTCATAGCAGAAGAGAGGAGAAAACAACATATTTTTTAAAATCAGAAGCTTGTAGGGGTTTTTATGGAGAGGGGAATGAATCCACAGTTGGGTTTTTACGGAGAGGGGAATGAATCTGTAGAGATGTGTTAGAGCACCCTGTGAGCACAGTGCCTGCTGGCTTAGTCCCTGCCCAAGTAACACTTTGGTGAGGTGAGCTGGGGGGCAAATGATCCCAAATCTCCTCTAAAACAACACTGGAATGGTGTAATCACTGAATCATGGAATGGTTTGGGTTGGAAGGGACCTAAAGACCATTTTGTTCCACCCCCTGCCACCTTCCACTGTCCCAGGCTGCTCCAAGCCCCATCCAGCCTGGCCTTGGGCACTTCCAGGGATCCAGGAGCACCCACAGGTTCTCTGGGCACCCCGTTCTCTCCCATTTTGGGTGAGGACACCTTCCACTGGAGCAGGCAGTGGGATCATCCGTGGTGTTTGTTCCACACCAAGGAGGATGGTGCTGGTGTGCCAGGCGTGAGGGCAGCTCCATTCCCTGTGCCACTCCCGCTCATTCCCAGCTGGATATCAGGGGGAGTGGGAGCTCAGAGAGCTCAGCCTCCCTCTGGGGAGCCCAAATCTGTCACCTCTGCACCCAGCAGGGAAGTTATGGAGAGGACAGCGAGGAGCAGTGAAAGGTGAAAATGAAGCCGTGGCCTGGCTGCTCCCAGGAGTTATTCCCGGTTTTTCTGCTTTTCCGAGGCACAGCCCGGCTCTCCTGGCACGCAGCCCCCCACTGCCCTGCCCTGGGTCTGTGCTGCTGCCTTCTCCCTGCTGCTGTTTGTGGGCATCTTACAGCAGAGTGAGAATTGATGTGGCATCTTGAATGCATAAAGAGTTCTTGAGACACGTCCAAAGATGATTTTCCTGCTCCTGCTCTGGGGCTGGCTTTGGCTGTTGGCAGAGCAGACGTCCCTGGCATGACTCGTGTCGTGCTGGGCTCAGTGTGACTCATGTGGAAAGGCAGGGAGGGATGTTTGACAAGGACCTGCAGGGACAGGACACAGGGAATGGCTTCCCACGGACAGAGGGCAGGGTTAACATGGGATTTTGGAAGGAATTGTTCCCCTGGGAGGGTGATGAGGGGCTGGAATTCCCAGAGAAGCTTTGGCTGGATCCCTGGATGTGTCCAAGGCCAGGTTGGACAGGGCTTGGAGCACCCTGGGATAGTGAAAGGTGTCCCTGCCCGTGGCAGAGGGTGACACTGGATGGGCTTTAAGGTCCTCCCAACCCAACCCAGTCTGTGAGGAATCTTTGTTTTGTTTCAGACAAGGTAAAAATCAAAATGAGTTCTCCACTGGTGAGGTTAAGTCCCTCAGGACCCTTGATATAGGAGAGGAAATTTCTCTTAAATCTCTGAGTCTCTAATTCTGTATTTTTTCCCCCTCTGGGTGGTAAAGACTGTAAAACCACCCCATAAAGTACATAAAACGTCAGAGCAGTGCTAACACCTCACAAGGGCAGCCTTGATGCTGACAGGCCGTATGATCCTTGCCCTGATTTTTCTCATATTTGTCCACAACCAGTTTACATATGGAGCCTTTGCAAGAAGACGAGGACCAAAAACACTGTGCAAGTTGACTGAGTAGAAGTTTGGCTTTCTGAGGCTTTCATGTATCCCTGACTACTCTGAAACATCTACTGTTGGAAGTACAAGATTGGAGCTTTTGTGGCCTAATCAACAGCTGTGTATTCCCCCTCCCCTTATTCTCCTCTCTCCCTTTAGACTTATGAATTAGTTTTCCCCTTCAGCAGATTGTTTTTTCTTTATCTTTCCTACTTAGATACTGTAAAAAGTAATTAAGATAATCTTATCAAAGGAACATGAAACAGAAATTTAACTGATTAAATTTCAGACCAATTAGTCATACAGACGCCTTTGTGTGGACCTTCTGTGGATTTTGCATCGCTTGTACTTTCCATTTCCTATTTTACAACTGCATGAAGTTAGGAAATTGCATTCCATGGAGATGGTAATTAACTTTGGTAATTAAAATACCACCTTCCTAGCAGATAACCAGTCAGCTTCGGGTCAATGACAATTTTTTGATGCGACGCATTTCATCTTACAGAAGATTGAAATGTAAGAAATCGCAGGAGCAATTTTTTGGGGAGAGGACAGGGGGTTGTTGGGTCTAGATCTGGATTATTGGGTTTTAGTCTGCCAAAAGGTGGTTCAGAGGGGACCTTGTGGCTCTGCACAACTCCCTGACAGGAGGGGACAGCCGGGGGGATTTGGGATCTGCTCCCAGGGAACAGGGACAGGAGGAGAGGGAACGGCCTCAGGCTGGGCCAGGGGAGGCTCAGTTTGGACTTCAGCAGGAATTTCCCTATGGAAAGGGTGGTCAGGGACTGGAACTGCCCAGGGAGGTTTGGATCCCCATCCCTGGAGGTGCCCAAGGAATTCCTGGAGGTGACACTCAGTGCTCTGGGCTGGGGACACGATGGGGATCAAGCACAGCTTGGACTCGATGGTCTTGGAGATCCTTCTGAACCTAAGAAGTTCTTGTTCCAATACCACAAGTATTGCAGGGTGAAAGAAATACTTGTCCCAGTATGGGGAAGTGGTAAAAAAAAATTCTGGGTGAAATAAAATGGCAAAAAAAGTCTGAAAATCCACGATATAGAGGCGCTTTTTTTTTTGTCATTAAGCACAGAGAAATGGTGAGGAGGGCTGAAGGGTCTGCTGAACGTTAATATCAGCAGAGATCTGCAGTTGTTTGGAAGTCAGACTAAAAACTTTCTGTATAAAAAAATTGCAATTAAATATTTTCACAGATGTCATTATTTTCTACAGATGTCTGCTCGCTCTCTAACTTTAGAGCCTCCTTTGAAATAAAAGAGAGATTAGTAATGAGATGAAAGTTGGCTTTAACTAAAAAGAAATTAGGCCCTTAAAAGGAGATTATTAATTACAGCTGTCTTCAAATAAGACAGAAACAAGCCTCGAGGAAGCAGATTATCAGTGTTGGTAATAACTGAGCCCAAGGTATGTGCACAAAGCGCTCAAAGCCCTGAAAGCCAAGTGTTGGAAGAGCAGGTGGGGGGATGCAGCTGGGGAATAATCCTCTTAACCTCATCAATACTCACCCAGGGCGCAAATGAGGGCTGGGGGGGTTGAGAAAAGCCAGTCTTGGCATTGGAACAAAAGGAGATCAAAGCCCCTGGAGTTGGAAATTGGCTGTGCCCAGTGCGAGCAGCTCCGCTCCCCAAATTTACTGACGGATTCACTGGAATCTCTTGATCAGGGCAGAATAAGAAATGAGCGGATTATTAAATATTTTAAGGAACAAAATATTTAGGCTGTGGTTCAAAGCTTTTTTTTTTTTTTTTTTCCTTTTTAAATCAGTGCTAAATCAGCAGAGACTGGAAGTTTAGAGCGTGATTTGTCATCCAGGGAGTGGCTGGGTGGAATTCTATCCCTGCTCAGTGCCTGGGATAGACACCCAGGAAAAACGTGGCTTGGGAAGAAACTGGATTCAGTCTCTGGTGGATCTTTGTGTCATCATCATCAGGACCCTTTGGGGCAGTGTGGGAAGAGCAGCTGGGTGATCTGGGGAGCATCCTGGGGATCTGGGCTCTCATCCCAGGCCATGTCCTGGCTGGATGCACCCCTGGGTCTCTGCAGGCAGCACATCCTCACCCCACCCTGGATCTTGCACTGCAGGGCCAGGCCAGCCAAACAAATCCATTTTTAAGTTGATGTCCCTAAATATAGAACACTGCTGGGCTCATGCCAGTTTCTTCCCTCCAAGCCCAAATAATTTTTTTTTTTTTCCTAATCTTTGCTAAGAAACTACTTCACCTCAAGAAAGAAATACCATTTTCCGACTCCACTGGAGGAGAGCTGTCAATGACACTCATTCCCATCCGCTTTTCATCTCCCTTCAAAAGCTTACGACCTGTTTAAGTGGGACATTAGAATGGGAGAAACTCTTGACTGGATTTTTTTGAACCTCGGGCTCCTGCTGTGAGGAGCCCTCTCTGGAAAAGGGGGGGTTACCTGCCCCCAGGTGTTTGGGGAAAGAAGCTTCAGTTTGAAGCTCTGCCCGGTCTGGGGAAAGGAGTCACACTTCAAAGGCAGCTGCTGCTTGATTTATGTTCAGAGCTGAGCTTTCCCCCTTGCTGATGCCCCAGAGGAGTTCCTGGCCATCCCTAGAAGAAGGAGGGTAAAATCCCAGACTGGGAAAACCTGGAATGTCACGCTCCTAGCTCACCTCTCCCACTTTTAAAGGTTTTTTTTTTCTTTGGACAAAAGGCGTGGGATTGCATGGACAGTGCTTTCATACCACTTCTCTCCCGAGTTTCTGCTCTGCACTGAAGTTATCTGCCATGAAAAATAGGGAAAGAAATTGCAATTAGTGACAAGATGAGTGAGGGATTTGACTCGTGCTTATTACCCAGACAAGGTTCAAGGTAAATGACGTAGCCCAAGACAAGGAGAAAAGTTAGGCTGAATACAAGTCATTGTGACAAAATCAAGAGGTTTTAGAAAATTATTAAACCTTTCTGCAAGTGGAAGTTCGGGGCTGTCACGGTGAATATTAATGTCTCCCATAAAAGAGGTTTTTGTTCGTCAAGTCCAAGATCATACAATCAGCAGAAATTCAAAATTAATCTTTACGGTATGATAAAGGACCAAGGGAAGATAAAAGAAAAGATGTGTCTGAAGGGAAAAGTCAGCCAGGGAACTAATGCCATCATATAAAAACACTCGAATATCTGTGGCCCCTCCTGCAATCTGCTCCCTGTGTAAAGTAATGTTTTACTTACCAGGATTGGGAGGGGCTTTGTGATTTTTATTTGATGAATGGGAAGTGCATGGAATCCTTAATGGTGGTTTCCCTTTTTTTCCCTTGCACGCAGCCTTCACCCAGAGTGGAGAGTTTGCAAACCTCCAAAATCCCGCAGTGTGATTTGGGGGTGTCATACAGACAAATGGGGTTAAATAATGAAGGCGTTGGGGATGATTTCAGAGTGAACCTGGAAGGTCCAGAGCCCAAATAAAACACTGAGTAACATCAGGGACCTCACAATGATGCTCCCCTGGCTTGGTGCTCTCTCAGCTGTCACCAAGCCACCCTGGCAGTTTTCTGGGTGCTTTTATAGTCCTTTGTGGGGGTCTTTTCCCCTTCTTTCTGGTTCTAAACCCCTCAGTTGACTTCTAATCTTTCTGGCTTCCTGCCTAGAAATGTCCATCCTGGTGCCATTCTGTGCCACCACAGCTTCCTGCTCTGATGGGTCCCTGCTTTGGTGTGGAAATTCCCACATCCCAGAGGAGTTACAGCATCCTCAGCAGACAGCAGCAATGCCTTAATGTCAGAGTTTTGTTTTTCCAAACCTATCCAAGCTCCTTTCCTGATGGGAAGATGCCCAGAACAATTGGCACCAATAAATACCAGCATAGCAGGGTGAGGTGGATCCTGATGAACAGCAAATATATTTGTTCTTAATTCTGCATTTGAGCTCTCAAGCTGAGTAACACCACAACAGATTAATTATTTGCAGTGCTGGGTGATCAATCCCTTCCAGGCTGGCCTGACAAGGAGGGGAGGGAGTTGGAGCAGTGGAATGGAGCTCCCAGAAACAATCCGTTCTGTACCATTTAATTTGGTAATAACCAGTAATTTACAGCTGGCCTCTATTGCCTTAATAGGAATCCTAATGAAATGGAAGCTCTTCTGGCTGAATTTAGGAAGGTCAGCGATGAGAGTTTTGCTATCAAGTGCCCACTGTGTGTTTTTGGCGGGGATAAGACGATGCCAATAAACTGAGGATGGGCTTTTTATTAGCCTGGTCTGAAGTTCAAACTAATGGAGGTTGTAGTTCATGTATTGCTTACCAAGCTTCTGGACAAACCCTCCTGTGGAGATGCGAAATGTTTTGAATCATGCTGTGATGAAATGAGCCTGGATGAATCCTGGCTGCAGAATTCATGGCAATGAAGAACTGTGGTTTTTTTTTTTTCTACTTGTTTGCACTGGCTGAAAATTCAGCCTGAATTAATGTTTTGATGTAACTGAAGCAGAGATTGGTAGTAAGGAACCTCCTTTCATGCCATAATGTTTTTATATTTGAACTTCAGCAATTCTTTTTTTTTTCATATTTGACCACCTGATCGTTTTTTAACTGTAAACAGTTTTGCTTCCCCAACCACTTGAGCTTAGGGACTCTTCCAAAATCTAACGGGGTGTTCTGAGGTTTTCAGGAGCAAGTGGAGAGACCTTGGAAATACCTACTCACCCCATCACCTGTAGAGCTGAAAACATTGAAATACTAAAAGGAAAGTATTTTTCTAGATTTGTAAAATCAAGATTGGTAAAATCAAGTGAAGTGTTCTTGATTTGTAAAAGTTTTTGTGGGCGAACCATAGAAGATCAGGATAAAACTCCAATTCTGTGGCGCCGTAGTTGCGTTTCCAACCAAAAGCAACTGGGTAACTTAGAATAAAACGACTTTGCCCTCCTCCACCTTCCTGTAAAACACGAGTAAGTCTCCGAGGAGTCCCATCTGACTCTGAGAGCACTCTGCGTGTGCTTCCAGAAAATCACTCGTGTGAGCGTTCGGTGGCCGCGGCTCCGCAGGGGCCGGGAGAAGGCCGGGAGTGACGCGGCTGGATTCTTTCCAGCTGCATCCATTCCGCAGCGGGTCCCTGTGGTTGTGCCGAGGGAAGCCTTGGGGAGAGGCTGTTTTGTGGAAGAGGAGCAGTGCAATTATCTCTGCCCGTGGGAGGTGGGAGAGCAAAGAGCTCAGAGCCGTGCGCGAGGCCCTGGGGCCCGCGAGGCACCGAGGAGGACGAGGCCGCGCTTTGTTCTCCTCGGACAATCCCCCGTGTCCAGGTTTTTTGAAGGGAGCAGTAGGTGCAGGAAGGATTGTTTATTGGAGCAGTGATAATCCAGCGGGATGTGTGTTCAGTGAAGGGCGTTTCTCCCTGCGGAGCTGAGGGCTCGTGTGGCAAAGCCCGCGTGTGGTGCCGGAATGAGCCGCACCGTCCCTCGGGATGGGATGTTCAGCCAGGCTTTGCTCTCTCCCTGGAAAAGTCTCTGGAGCAGACCATAATTGAGATGTGCACACGCACACAGCAGCAAAACCACTTTTAGTGCAGTTCTGTCTTCCTGGAGATGAAAATCCCAGCCCATGTACACAAATTTCCATGCATAGATGAGGCCCAAGCCTGCTGGGAAGTGAGGACATCTGCATGGCATCCCTTCTTCAGAGTTTTGTTCTGACCTCTTAAATCTAACATTATCCACTGAACCTTCTTTTGTTAAATACTTGGTGAAAGCCTGAGGTGCTGGTTGTGTCCAAGTGCCAGAGCTGATGTGGTTGTTGGTCCTTCCTGAAACAATCCCCAGGTGAACATGAGCACTGAAGGGTCAGTGGGTCAATATGAGAATGATCATGTGGATTTCCTTGCTTTTTTTTTTTTTTTAAGACATGGAGATGTCACACCTCTTATATTCTGGCCAGACTTCCAGAAAAATGGTGTGCTGTGGGTGTAAGGAGGGAGAAAAAAAAAAGAATGAGTTTGTAGTGAAAATGCCAGGAAAATCTGGGATGTAAGACGTAAGTGCCCACCATGGCAGGACTGTCACCTAGGGCAGAACAGGTGAGGGTTTAGGATGTAACAAATCCAGTGTCGATTTCACATTGTTTTCCACAGGAAAAACAGCCCAGCTGCTTCTCTTTAGGTTTTGCACCAATTTCAGCCATAAAATTGGCTGAAATCCTTCTAAAAATTAAACACAGGAATAGTCAGTGTGCTGGGAGTGAATGCCTTGTGTAATCGTTGTTTATTAACATGAAACCAGTGCAGTAATGGTGCTTTACAAGCCACACACCTGAGTTAGCTGCAGGGAGGCGTTGGATACAGTGGTGTGGGAGAGACCTGTGC
>VXBN01013252.1:780676-976774 GCA_013397395.1 Sinosuthora webbiana
TTTTTTTTTTCTACTTGTTTGCACTGGCTGAAAATTCAGCCTGAATTAATGTTTTGATGTAACTGAAGCAGAGATTGGTAGTAAGGAACCTCCTTTCATGCCATAATGTTTTTATATTTGAACTTCAGCAATTCTTTTTTTTTTTTCATACTTTGCCACCTGATCATTTTTTAACTGTAAACAGTTTTGCTTCCCCAACCACTTGAGCTTAGGGACTCTTCCAAAATCTAACGGGGTGTTCTGAGGTTTTCAGGAGCAAGTGGAGAGACCTTGGAAATACCTACTCACCCCATCACCTGTAGAGCTGAAAACATTGAAATACTAAAAGGAAAGTATTTTTCTAGATTTGTAAAATCAAGATTGGTAAAATCAAGTGAAGTGTTCTTGATTTGTAAAAGTTTTTGTGGGCGAACCATAGAAGATCAGGATAAAACTCCAATTCTGTGGCGCCGTAGTTGCGTTTCCAACCAAAAGCAACTGGGTAACTTAGAATAAAACGACTTTGCCCTCCTCCACCTTCCTGTAAAACACGAGTAAGTCTCCGAGGAGTCCCATCTGACTCTGAGAGCACTCTGCGTGTGCTTCCAGAAAATCACTCGTGTGAGCGTTCGGTGGCCGCGGCTCCGCAGGGGCCAGGAGAAGGCCGGGAGTGACGCGGCTGGAATCTTTCCAGCTGCATCCATTCCGCAGCGGGTCCCTGTGGTTGTGCCGAGGGAAGCCTTGGGGAGAGGCTGTTTTGTGGAAGAGGAGCAGTGCAATTATCTCTGCCCGTGGGAGGTGGGAGAGCAAAGAGCTCAGAGCCGTGCGCGAGGCCCTGGGGCCCGCGAGGCACCGAGGAGGACGAGGCCGCGCTTTGTTCTCCTCGGACAATCCCCCGTGTCCAGGTTTTTTGAAGGGAGCAGTAGGTGCAGGAAGGATTGTTTATTGGAGCAGTGATAATCCAGCGGGATGTGTGTTCAGTGAAGGGCGTTTCTCCCTGCGGAGCTGAGGGCTCGTGTGGCAAAGCCCGCGTGTGGTGCCGGAATGAGCCGCACCGTCCCTCGGGATGGGATGTTCAGCCAGGCTTTGCTCTCTCCCTGGAAAAGTCTCTGGAGCAGACCAATAATTGAGATGTGCACACGCACACAGCAGCAAAACCACTTTTAGTGCAGTTCTGTCTTCCTGGAGATGAAAATCCCAGCCCATGTACACAAATTTCCATGCATAGATGAGGCCCAAGCCTGCTGGGAAGTGAGGACATCTGCATGGCATCCCTTCTTCAGAGTTTTGTTCTGACCTCTTAAATCTAACATTATCCACTGAACCTTCTTTTGTTAAATACTTGGTGAAAGCCTGAGGTGCTGGTTGTGTCCAAGTGCCAGAGCTGATGTGGTTGTTGGTCCTTCCTGAAACAATCCCCAGGTGAACATGAGCACTGAAGGGTCAGTGGGTCAATATGAGAATGATCATGTGGATTTCCTTGCTTTTTTTTTTTTTTTAAGACATGGAGATGTCACACCTCTTATATTCTGGCCACACTTACAGAAAAATGGTGTGCTGTGGGTGTAAGGAGGGAGGGAAAAAAAAGAATGAGTTTTTGCAGTGAAAATGCGAGGAAAATCTGGGACGTAAGACCTAAGTGCCCACCATGGGAGGACTGTCATGTGGCAGAACAGGTGAAGGTTTAGGATGTAACAAATCCAGTGTCGATTTCACACTGTTTTCCACAGGAAAAACAGCCCAGCTGCTTCTCTTTAGGTTTTGCACCAATTTCAGCCATAAAATTGGCTGAAATCCTTCTAAAAATTAAACACAGGAATAGTCAGTGTGCTGGGAGTGAATGCCTTGTGTAATCGTTGTTTATTAACATGAAACCAGTGCAGTAATGGTGCTTTACAAGCCACACACCTGAGTTAGCTGCAGGGAGGCGTTGGATACAGTGGTGTGGGAGAGACCTGTGCAGCATGTGGAGTGAAATGTGTAACTTTTTATTTAGATTTTTATGAATTCCTGAGCGTTTTCTTCGCTGATGAGAGCTGAGGGCTATTGTCACCTCTCAGGACTGACTCCTGCGTAGCCATGAGTGAGCCCTTTTCGAGCAGATTAGTGAAAGTCTTGCAGCCCTGAACACCGCGGGTCAGGGGCGCAGCAGATGCTGTGATGTTCAGACATGTTCCAATATAGTCACTTTTAATGACATTTGAAAGAGATAAGTGGTTCTGAGGACACGATGGGGTGACATATGGCACGGCAGATATGGGTTTACCTCCCACAGCTTGTCTTCATCTTTGACCTGAGCAGAGGAGAAGGGAACCTGCCTGGGAGGAATATTTGAGTCTGGCTTTTTGCATTTTTATTTCATCTGGGGCTAGCGTTTTCTTAGAGTGCTGATCCCTGCTGAAAATTAATCATTTCTTTAATGTCATTGGAGCAAGAGTGTGGGGAATAAAACCTTGGGGTGTGAAAAACTCAGTGTGTGAGTGGCTCAGCACCAGTCCTTATCTGAAGGTTTGAATCCAAACTCTGGCCAGAACATGAGTGGATTTGAAGGCAAGAAACACTGCCAGTGTTTCTGTTGATATTTACCCCTTATACAATAAAAAATGGAAGTTTTATCTAGTACCTTTATTCACATATAGGAGCATAGAATCCCAGAATGGTTTCGGTTGGAAGAATCAGAGAATCCCAGAATGGTTTGGGTTGGAAGGGTCCTTAAATCTCATCCAGTTCCACCCCTGCCCTGGGCAGGGACACCTTCCACTATTCCAAGTTGCTCCAATCCTTGTCCACCTGTGCCTTGGACACTTCCAGGGATGGACCCTTTAAAGTTCAGCTAGCCCAACCTCCAATATTAACACTATTGTCTAATTATGGACTCATTTTAATGAAGTAATGGAAATTGGAAACTGGAGGTGGTACCTTAGAGATCCTAATTAATCTTGAGTCTCTGTTGAGGAACGTGTGTTGCTCTGTGTGTAAAAGGGGGACCACGAGGATTCTGGCTCCTGGCAAAAGAACAGAATCCCAGAGAAAACATAAATTCTGGAGGCTTTTAGTTTCTCAGTGATAACCTGTAAACACGTATGAAAACTGCCTGTGTATACATTCCCAAAATTGTCCTTTCCCCCCCGCCACATCTTTTTCCATTACAAAAAGCCGTAAAGAGCTGATGGAAAAGCTGGATGACAGCAAATAACCAATTCTCAATATCACTTTATGTTGCTGTAACACCCAGACGCCAAAGGAGCTGTATAAACACCTCGGAAAGCACAATCTGTCTTCAACAGCTTACAAGTTAAAGGGGATTTTCTTTTTTTTTTTTTTCTTTTTCAAAGACATAAAAGGTAAATTGGTGTTCTGCTCCTGCTGAAAATCACCGAGCTCCTCGACTGACGAAAATCCCACCCAAAGCCCCTCTCGGTTGGCGTGAAACAAGTGAGATGTGCAGTAAAAGATCTGACAGCTCCTTTTTTCCCAGCTGTTTTCTTTATAAGTCACTAATCTGCCTTCTTAAAGATTATATGTGATGCCGAGAACATATTAGTGGGTGGGTCACAGAGCAGAGGACTCGTAAAAAAAGAAGGGGAAGGGGAAAAGGCTGCGGCCGGCTGGTTTCCATCTCCCTGGCTGAATGAAGAAAGATGTTTTTTTCCCCACTGCTCCTCTATCTCCCTCCTTTCCATTTTCTGCATTATGTTTCCTCCTCCAGACTGTGGCAGTGGAGCTGAATGCTGATGAGACCATCGGCAGCCTGTCCCCAGACAGAACTTTTTAAGGTCATTTCTCTTGGTTCTCAGTTCCTTGACCTGCTCATTTCTCTTCCCCCAACCATGGGAGGCTGCCCAATTACACACTGTTATTTTTATGGTACTTGCTTGTCCTTCCCAGCTTTAATCTTCCTTTATTGCCAGGAACACTCACAGTCTCTGTAGTCCAGTTAGAGCTGAAGTTGGTAAGAGAGAGGTTTTAAATTGACAGTTTCAAATGAACAGTGAGGAGCTGGAGGAGGTTTTTTTTCTGTGGTGAAAGTGAGTGAGGAGCTGCTCCCTGTGCAGGTGAGCACAGCTGGCACGGAGGATTCCTTGGGATCAGAGTGACCTTTGGAAGGGAAGGTAGCACGGACCTGCATGTAGCTGTCAGCCTGGGCAGGGTTGTGTTGGGTTTATAATGCTGGAGCTGCGTGTACAAGGAATATTTTTAAGGCTCAGCCTCTTTCTTCATTGCAGAAAAAAGTCTGGTGTTCGTTCCTGTGTGTTGTTCATTTTATTCCAAATTCTGCAGCCCTCATGGGCACAGTCACTTGCTGAGGATCATCAATTATTTATTGTCTGGCTGGTCACAGGGAGTGGGCAGTGGTCACTTGGAAGAAGAGGTGGAGGCAGAGATGGCAGCTCTGAGCATTGAAACATGAGCTCTGTTATCCTCTGACGTGGGAGGTCCACACTCTGTGAAACAGCATCATAAACTGCTGAAATAAATTCCCTTAGATCAAATTCACTTCCTTGTTCCAGCAAGGACAAGCTCAGCATCAATAAAAGGAAATTGCTCTGAGAGACAATCTGCAAGTTATCCGTGTGGATGTGTCAGAGTTCTGCGGGGTGAGATTGGATGTGAGGATGAAATCCTTCCCTGTGTGGGTTGGGAGGGGCTGGGATGGAGTTCCCAGAGCAGCTGTGGCTGCCCCTGGAGGTGTCCAAAGCCAGGTTGGGTGTGGCTTGGAGCACCCTGGGACAGTGGAAGGTGTCCCTGCCCATGGCAGGGGTGGCACTGGATGGGCTTTAAGGTCCCCTCCATCCCAAATTATTTTAGCATTCCACGAACTTCCCCTCTGCTGGTGCAGCGATGCCACTTCAGCCCCATCAGCCATTTGCTCATCTCCTAATTAGCTCTTGCTGCAGCTCCTGCTGGATTTCTCAGCCCTCCCAAAGTGCAGCCAAGCTCCAAATCCCCCCCCAGGCCTCCGTGGAGGCAGAAGGGATGAAATCCCTCCAAGGCCTGGCTGGCCTGGTCCCAGCAGAGCTGCAGGACCGGTGGAATTGGCCCCAGCTCTGCCTTTCGAAGCTTTCAGCAAACAGGAACGTGAATGAATCAGACTTTTAGGTATTTACAATTCTCAAATGCCCGAGAAGCTTTTTAAAGGTCAATCTAATTAAGACAAAGTTTGTTTGTACCAACATAAAGTAGCTACTATTATTGGAAATTCATGCCGAGGCAATATATGGCATTTTACTTACAGTTTAATTTTTAGTTTTCTATTCTTAATTTGGAAAGAGCAGAAATGATCTTTTGGTTCCATAATGTCTTACTTAAAATGACATTTTAATCTATAATGATTTTTTTTTTTGCTACAATTAAAAAGAGATTCTTTCTTCCTGATGCAAAATAATTAATCAAAGTTTTTGCATGAGAAGGATTCTTTTGTATTGGAAATAAAATTGCCCGGACTCATAGCAGCCACATTATTTAGTGGGTCTGGTTTTGATTGCCATCTTATGGGAACAAAAGCCTTTTTTTTCTATAATTTAAGGATGCATTTAAATTCAGTTTGAAAGGCTGAACTTCATGATGTGTTGCCCTTAAAGGCTATAAAAATTGAGATCTATTTGTGCGTCTCCATAAGAATATCAAAGTGAGAAGTAAATCAGTTTTTCCTTCTCTCTTCATATTTGAGCAGTTCTGCCCTTGTGTCTCCTTCAGACAATCCTGCTGCCCCAAACTTTGTCCGAGTGAAGGAAACTTAGACCTTACAGTCCTTAGCAGGCTAAACTTCATTTTTATAAGGTATGAAATAAGGGAAGGGGCCAGGGAGGAGATAACCAGTATTATTCCATGGACTGCTTCCTTTTTAGTGGTTTTCTTGTAATCCCAAAAGCTCAGAGCCAAGTGTTCAAAACATGAGTGGGTTTTGTGCTCTGGGTTAGTGGGCAAGGGGGAAATTGGGACAAAGTATTTACAGTTTAATAAACCAAACCCCAGCCCTCTCCAGTGGAGTGTTGCTGCCAGGATTGTTCCATTTCCAGCCTGGGGAAACGCCTCACTCTGCTGTCGTCCTACACAGGAGGAGCTGCTGCCTCCTCATAAATCATAAAAAAGTCCTGGAATGGCCCAGGCTTGGATCAAAAGTCCTCCAGTTCCAACCCCCAGCTGCCCATTTTTGTTACGTGCTCGACTCTAAGTACTTTGATGTGCGGACTATATAAGTTAATTGCTATTTGCAGGCCCATATTCAGTGATTCCATAGTTTTAAAAACAAAAATAATTTTTAAAAAATCTCCTTTAAAGTACCCTAAGACTAGGAGGAGACGTCAGATATTTTCCCGTCAGTGTTTCCTCCCTGTGAGCTGCGGGCAGAGCTGAAGTGACTCAAATCTCCGAACTCTCAGATTCCCGATCCGCTCTGCCCCACGGCGTTACCGAGCAGATAAAGATTACACGGAGCAGATAAAGATCCCCCTGATAGCTGCGTTATCTGATAGGCACCGAATGGCGCTGCGCTCCCCTTATCGGAGCATCGGGGACACCAACACCCTTGTGAGGAGCACAGAGGACACTAATGGGATGCCGAGCGTCTGTTCGGAGCCTGCCTGCTGTGTTTGCAGGGGTCTGGGGTGAGGGTTTTGCCCGAAATTCCACTCCAGGACAGCTTGGAGAAGTGGGAATTAAACCCACAGAGCTGTTCTGAATGAACACCCAGCTGTAAGGAGCCCCACGTAAATCTGGCTCCTGTGAATGGGGCATAATCAGGTACCTAAAGCGGGTCATAAATAACCACCGGGGAACTCGGCACGTATTGCCTTTGTTGGTTTCTGCAGATTCTGAAAAAGAACGTAAGTGCCGTGTGGATTGTAGTGCAAGAGTAAAAGGGGTGTTGAAAGGCTCTTTGTTGTTGGTAACCTGTTTGTTGTTCATTTACTTCTTTTCACGCAGCCAGACGCGAGGGAGGTTTGTGCAAGGAAATCCAATTTCTGTGTCTGCTGTCCTGGAGGGCTCCCGGGGAGGGACGGGAGTGGGAATAGCCCCAGTGCTGGCATTTGCAGCAGCAGTTTTTGGCCACCTGCTGTTACCCAGCTTCCTCTTATTTCGGACTGACCATGACTTATACCCTGAGATCTCTGTTCTGACATCCCAAATTCCATCTCCTGCAGCTCAGGGAAGTCTGGAGAGCAAGAGTGGTCTCTGCAATGGCTCTGGGGAGGAGGAAGGGGCTTGAGAAGGCTCTGGGGAGACCTTAAGAGTATTTTCCAGTGCCCAAAGGAGCTCCAGGAGAGCTGGAGAGGGACTGGGGACAAGGGGGACGGAGGGGCAGGACACAGGGAATGTCTCCCCACTGCCAGAGAGCAGGGATGGACGGGAGATTGGGAAGGAATTGTTCCCTGGGAGGGTAGGGATGTGCTGGGATGGAATTCCCAGAGCAGCTGTGGCTGTCCCTGGATCCCTGGCAGTGCCCAAGGCCAGGTTGGACATTGGGGCTTGGAGCACCCTGGGAACAGTGAGAGGTGTCCCTGCCATGGCAGGGGTAAAATGAGGTGAATTTTTAAGGTCCCTCCCAGTCATTCT
Source organism: Sinosuthora webbiana (assembly GCA_013397395.1). NCBI lineage: Eukaryota > Metazoa > Chordata > Aves > Passeriformes > Sylviidae > Sinosuthora > Sinosuthora webbiana. Next base: position 788,213 of record VXBN01013252.1, read on the forward strand.
GTGATTCTGGTTCAGATAAACCTGTCCTGTCTGAAGCATTTCCAGATAACGATGTTAATTACCCAAACAAATTGCACAAGAACATGAGTTGAATACCGTTAATTTTAAAAGAAGCATCAGAAGATGCGTACTAATTTCCGTCAGTACCCTGATTTTCTGATCAAGTGCACAGAAAGGAAGGAATTGTTTTCCTGTAGCAGGGCCCTGGTTTCCAAAACATTCTGCATCAGGGACGATGACAGGAATTGCTTTTGAGTTGTTCTGGTAATAACGACTGCAGATCAAATTATAATAAGGTCAATCTCTCGACCGTTTCGCTTTAAAAAAAATCAAAATGAAATCCACTCTTCTCTTTGGACATACGTTTCAGCTCCGTGGCGTGGCATTTATGTGGAAAATGATACAAGGTAAGACATGGAGTGCTGTTTAGAGGAAACATTGGGAGATTATAAATAGATTAAAGATTCATCTGACAGAGGAAATTTTCAGTGCGCGTTTCAAACTGGACGTGGCACTTTGCCAGTCTGCCTAATGTTCTTCTCTGAGCAACAGCGGGGTCAAGTGACGGACAGCTCTACCTGGATTCTGAGAGTTTGTACTCAAGATCTTACTGGAGGCTCCTTGGGCTTGGAGCAAAGAAAAAACTGGAAGCCAGCAGCGACTTTTAACAGTTGTTATGCATGCAAAAATGTCTGGGTTTAGGAAGAAAAGTTACAACAGTGCAGCTGCACCTCTGCCAGACCCTGTAGCTGGAAAAGATGTGCCCCATGTCATGTCCTTAGTCTACAAGAGATAAATTTTATTAAAGCTGCAGATTTGAGGGAGTTTTGAGCAGCCTGGCCTCGTGGAAGGTGTGTGGAGAAGTTAATGGGCCTTATGGGTTTCCTCCCGTCTTCTTCAGTTCTCTGCACAATTCTGTTTTCGTAGGGAAAATACAAAAAACACATTTAAATGGTCTGGGGGAGTGTCAGCTGTGTTTTAAAATTTACATCTGTGTTTGGTTTTTGCATTCCCTCCTCTGACTTTGATTTCACCTTCTTACTGAAAATGAATATTACTGCCCTGGTGTGCTGTGCTGATTTATTTAGCCAATACAAAAGACAACTGTGTTCAAAACAGGATTTTTATTAAGCTTAAATAATGATTCATTTGAAAACCATCAAAAAAATTGTCACAACAGTTGCAGCGAGTACAAAACTCTTATTTCCAGAAGTTTCTGACGGTATTTTAAACTGCAATTGTAATGGTGTGATTGATGGCAATGCCTTTAAGCTACTGAACTTGCTTTAGGGGACTGGTATTTACATACATAGTATTTGTTATTTAGGATGTGCTTTTTCATGCTGAGAGAGCCTTGCTCGTTTTCAGTGCTGGCTTTTAGGACTTTGGGCTAAATTAAAATAACTGGATGACACCAGAAATGTTCAGAGGTGCTTCAGCACAGCGGAGGATGCTGTCAAGTGATTTCTGGGCTTGCTCAGGTGCTTCTTGGGAGCTCACTGAGGGCCTAACAGCTTTGGGAAGAGTGATTTTGCTGTTGAAACATTTGTTTTGAACACTCAGACAAGTGTGTCTGGCCTAGGAAAGCTCAGCTTGAGGAGAGGGTTCTTTCCTGTGACTGCTGAGTTAAGAAATCCTGCACGGTGCAAGGCGCAGGGTGTTGGTGCAGGCTGATCAAATCCAGCGCTTGTCAGAGGCTCTTAAACCACACACCTGCATCTTTCCAGTGATCTTTCCTGCACCTTTCATCCCGGGGAGTGGGGCTAAGTGCAGTTGCAAAGTTTCTAGTTAGGGCTGAGTGAGAAGCGGGAGCGTGGCCGCCCTTGTGTGCGCGGGGAGCGCTGGGAAACCTGCAGGAAAAAACAGGGCACAAACAAAACTGCCAGCGAAAAAAAAACAGCCTTTGATACAGTTCTGCATGGAAATTCACCTCGGGTCAGAGTGTTGGAGGCTCAGGTGGCTGGAGCTCGGTGAAGGAGGGGTTTCTGTGATGTCTCCGTGTTAAAGGAGCGCGTGTGTCTGTGTCCTGCCGTTCGCTCTCTCTCCAGTTAAACTGAGCTTTGAGCTTTTCCAGGAGACACCAAGGAGGTCTCAGATTCCTCAGGAATAAGCTGATTTTCAAACTGCTTTGTGGCAAATCGGCCCTCGCCCAGCAGCTCTCTGGAGTGGCTCTCTGGTGTGAGCAGAGCAGTCCCTTACCGGCCAAACGCGATGTGGGGATTTAATTCAACAGCTTGATTTCAGTTCACTGGAGTGCCCCAGGGTGCTCAATATTCCCATGTGGTGAAAGTTGTTGACTCCTCTTAGCGTCAACAAACAATTTCCATTTGAAATCTACCTTTTACTGACAAATCAAATGGTTTGCTATCAAAATAACAGCTCCAAGAGGTAACTCAAGTTCTCTGGATGAAGTGCTCACAGTAAGTCCCACTGGTTTGTTTTTAACACAGAACAGTGTCTGTGTCCATCCACTTCTTCTCATGCTCATTCCCACTTCCAGACTCTAACATTTGGAGTTTTCACGCCTGTTTTGCTGTTGAAGTCATAAAATAATGTTGCTGGAGGGAATCTGGCGGTCATCTGCTCCATCTTCCTGTTCCAAGCAGGGCAGGTTGCTCAGACGCTTTTCCATTTTGAGTTTTGAGCATCTTCAAGGACTCCATGACCTCTGTGGGCAACCCACTGCAGGATTTTACCATCCATTGTGGGAAATAATAATTAAAAAATAGTAAAAATATTTATCAGTCTAGCGCAGTAATGAGTCAGAGGTTGGGATTGTTTGGCCTGGAGAAGAGAAGCTTTGGAGTCAATCAGTGCAGCTTTCCCAGGACTTTAAGGGAGGTGACAAGAAACATGGAGAGAGACTTTACAAGGGCAGGACAAGGGGGAATGGCAGGGTTAGATGGGATATTGGGAAGAAATTCTTCCTGTGAGGGTTGCGATGGGCTGGGATGGAATTCCCTGGATCCCTGAAGTGTCCAAGGCGAGGTTGGACAAGGCTTGGAGCACCCTGGGACAAGGGAAGGTTGGATGGCACTGGATGGGATTTAAAGATCCCAACTCATTCCATGACGCTCCCAATAATGTTCTCATGCTCTCATCTTCAGTGTAAAGTGGAGTAAATTAACATCAGGGTTAACACATGGAGCAGTTGCCTCTGGTAGATCCTTAGGGTTGTTTTCCAAAAGATCACTTTTGGGGTATTTTGGATCGTTTTGTTTTGCCGCAGAACGATCTGCCGCGATACCTTTTAGCTGCTGTTTGCGCTGAGGGAAACTCGTGGGTGTAAATATTTCTGTGTAACGTGGCCAACCACGGGCAGCTCCAAAATTCCGTATTATCTGCTTAAATAACTTCCTATCACGAGATGTTGGAGCTCAAGTAAGATATAATTAGATAGTGGTAATGAAAAACTGCTAGATTATCGTGTGTGATATGGAATGAACAATTTTCAAAGGAACTTAGGCTTTTAGGAAGCTCAACTTCAATTTAAGACCTAATTATTTCCACAGTTATGAAAATTTTGCCCTTACACATTTTCCTGAAAACCAAAGCAATAAGTTCCTTTCTTCTTGGCAGCGTTTTTTTTTCTTTAATTTGTTGTATTCTTAAAAAAGATTAAACGGTCTAGCTGCATTAATTAAAGTTTTCTGAGGTTTTTATTTGGGTTATGCAATAGCCAGGAATTCCACAGCCCCTCTGAGTATGAGCGTCTCCTCAGTTGGTGTCTCAGGATGAAGTGTTCTAAATAAAAAGTCAATTAAAGGCCACATTGGACTAAAAAACTTCTGAAAGCCCCTGGATCTTCCTGTATCTGTAGATTACTCCTCTATTTGGGTTTTTTTTGGGCTGTGTCCTTATCCTGTGGAACATTTTTAGGCCCTTCTGAAAACGTCAGCTTAGGGTGTGCTTGGTAAATTGAGAGAGAAATCGTTCTCTGAATCATCTTTTTTTTTGTTCCCCTGGAAGAAATAAAATAACAAAATTGGATTCCTTTACTGATCCTTGTCTTTTAGGTGGATCTCGTTGTGTGCTTGGATCAATAAAAATGTCTTTAACAATGAGAGGATAAAGCTACAAGGGGCAGAAAAATGAGTCCATTCGTCAAGGACAGCATGGAAGGAGGGCTGTTGTACAGATGCTCCAAATATTAACCTGTTGTGTTGCACTCCCAGGGCACTCGAGTCCCATTAGTGATAAATATTTCCACTTTTAAATACCTCCAATTTTAGTAGCTGCAAAAGCTATTTTTATACCATAAAACAAATGTATGTTCAGAAATGTCCTCCATGTGCTCGTCTCCCAAGAAGCGTTTTTCTATCCTGCTCCATCCATCCTCTCCGAGTACAGAACAGTTTAATTTGCAACCTGAAGTGTTAAGTTTTAATTTTTTTTTTTCCCTTTTGCTCAGTCTCCTACTTAGTCATGCATAAATCAGAGGAATTTGAAAGAACTGGTAAAAAACGGCTGGATCCTTCTCGAGCTGTAATTTGGCTCCATGAATTATTGATCGGCAGACCAGGATAGCACCAGCTCTTTCAGAAGTCGCTTTAAGTGTACAAGGCTCACCTTATCAGCCAAGATCTAAGCAGTGGCAGTAATGCAATTCTTCCCATTTAGCACTTTGTGGTACGTTGAGAAGGAATTGGATATTAGATCATTTAAACTCTCTGAAATACAACACAAAGCGAGGAAGTGGATTGGGGTTTTTTTCTCCTTTTTTCTATTTTTTTTTTTTTTGTGCCTCTGCAATAATTTCAAAGCAATGAATACACGTGGATTTCTCAGGGGCTTGGGCTGCTGGAGATGTTGAAGCTGCATCACTGTGAGGGAGAGCAGCAGCTCAGAGAGCTTGAAAGGGAAAGGTTTTAACAGCCCGTGGTAGAAGAACAGAAGGAAGCTGTGGTAGCTCGAAATTAAACCCAAATGGATGCAAGGTAGCGTTGGCCAAACACTAAGGAAGCTGGGCTTGTAAGTAAAATTTATTTCCTAAATAACACAGCTCTCCAGGTAATTATTGCATAAATTAAACCAGGTTTTAATTTACTTAACGACCCTCATCTTGTCCCCTAATTTAGCTTCTCTCTCTCCAAATAAAAAGGGTATTTTTGTCTCTTCTCTTAAATGATTTCATGTTTGACGTAGTCCTAAAGGTTCTTTTCACAACTTTGCCCTGCTCTGATTTAATCTGCCTTTGGCAGCTGCAGAGTCGAGGGTGGCAGCTGATTTAATTGAATCCCATCTTGCAAAATTTAAGGGGTATGTAATGGGAAGTTGAAATATTTCAAGACTTTGCTAATTCTGAAATTTCACTGGAACGTTTTTAGTACTTCAGCGGCGCCGTTCTCCGTCTCCGAAGATAAGTTATTAAAATGAGGAGTCTCTCTTGCAATACATCATCATCTATTTTTAAAGATATTTTTAGACTTCTAAACAAATGAGGAGAAGGGTGTGAAGGAGGTGATTAGATCCCGCTCTGTGTGGAAGTTTTGAGGAACCATTACCCTGCAAAATTGATGTAAAGCAATATTTCAGGGAGAGGTCCTAACGACATTCTAATGTGAGCTGTACCTGAGATTGTTTCCCAGAACCGAGATAATCTCGCTGCTGTCGCGGGGCTCTGATTTACAGGAGTCATTTTGCTCCCATCTGTTGATGTGCCAGACAAGGCAGGGTTAGGAACGAGCAGTTCAGCGACTCTGCTCGCAGCAAAGTAATTAGTCTGAAAAAAAAAAAGTCGGATTAAACGTGGCAATTCCCAGCCTGGTTCTTTTTTTTAGTGCCAAAGGCGAGGGGTTTGGTCGGTAGCGCTGCAAAACAAAGTTGGAAACCTTCCCTTAATTTTCTTGTTCATTTTCGTTGTCGTTTCACCTTAATTTTTGGTGCAATATCCATGCCAATCCCTGATTTCCAGCGGGAAATTATTAATTATCTTATGTCTGTGTGTTTGTATGAGGCCATAAATGCACTTGTGTATGGACAGGTTTAACAACTTGGTTTGGGGAAGCGCTTGTGAGGCCAGGGCTGGTGTGGGGAGCTGTCACAGTTTCCTGTCCCTGTTCCCTATTATTTGGGACAGTTGGTGAATTTTTAAAGTGATTTTTTAAAAAAAAAAAAAAGACTTGTGGGAAGGTTTGGACTGGGGGCCGTGGTGGGAATTGTGGTGTCACCTCAGTGCCAGGCGTAAGACATTGAGGGAGCAGGAGGAGAGGCTGCCCAGTTGGTTTCATTTGGAATAGGAAATAGGTTTTTTTCATTGTTAACTGCATAATCCTGCTCTGGTGATGCTTAAAATGTGAAAATAATCGTGGCACTTCCTTCATCTCTGCCCTGTGGAGGGAGGGAGTGCATGAATTCCTCAGCCCTTCCCAGGGTCCACGCTCGCACACAGCACGTTGCCCAAGCTAATGTCACAAAACCCACTAAAAATTATATTTCTGATGGACTTAAACTCATTTCCTGACTCCTGCTTTGGCTGTGCTGTGCTAAATGGGATTGAGAGCACAGGGAGGTGGACAGGGGCTGGTCCTGCACGGGTTTGGAGTGGTGGGGCTTGGCAAGAGCTGGCCCTGGCAGCACCTGGGACAGCCACCGTGGCCTGGGCATCACCAGAGTCTCAAAAACCTGAAAAAGCCCTTTCAAGGCAAGGAGGGAAGGGAGGAGATTAAAGATCCAGTTCTTTATTGGGAAGCTGTAAAAATTGGTGTGGCAAAACTGGCCCCAAATGTGCCAAAATGCAACGGGAAAGCTGCTCCAGGGGGATCGGGAGCACCTTGTGCCACTGAGCCTCCTGCAGAGCCAGACCTGCCAAGAAATAACACCAAAGTCTGTGGGCTCTTAAAAGGATGAAGGCAGATTTGGGTGGCTTTTTCTCCTCTGTGCTTTTAGGGGTTCAATTTTTTTTCTCCTTGGAAAGCTGTGAATTGAAGGGGTGTCACACACTCCTCGCAGCCCGGCTGTGGAGGAGAAGAGAGGAAAGGGGGGTGCTGAGGGCTGGGCTTGCAGGTGCTGCTGTTCCAAGGCTTTTTTTGGGGTGGGCTGGACGGACTCAGCGAGGGGAAACAACCTCAGGTTGTGCCAGGGGAGGTTCAGGTTGGATATTGGGAAAAAATTTCATCACAGAAAAAATGGTCAGACATTGCAGGGAAGTGGTGGCATCACCATTTCTGGAAAACGAGTGGATGTGGCACTTCCCAATGTTTAATGTTCATGGGGGACTCAAAGGATGGACTTTATCATCTTGGAGATCTTTTCCAACCTCATTGAGTTGGATTCTGCACGTGGAGCTCGGCAGTGATGGAGCAAAGCCTCGCTGGAGCAGCATGGGTTTGATAAAAAGCTGGTTTTGACTTCTGCATCTGAGCCTTGTCACATCCAGTGCTTGGCTGAGGAATGGTTTTGAAGCTTTGCTGTAAAATCTGGCATCTTGAGGGGGTTTATAACCCAATCTGGGAGCTGGGGATGGAGCAGAGAAGCGAGGAGGGAGGAGTTGGTGCTTGGGGGGGTCACCAAGTGCACCCCCAAGTGAAAACATGACAAATCATTGTGTGTAGCTGGATGTTAAATCCCACCAAAATCAGAATTTCGGGCAAGTCTGGCTGTAGTCTCAGGGCTGCACAGCCTTACTTTGCATTTGGAGCAAGAAGTTCATATATTTCAGGCGGCACAAAACATGACAAAACACTTATTGCTGGGAGTGGAAGTACAACAGGAAATATATGGCCATTATCCAGCTGCAAGTTTCTCCATTTAAATGCAAACAAAACAGGAAAATGAAAAGCAATTTTTAGTTTAATCAACTTTCATGAGTCTGCTGGGAAGCCCAGAAGGATCTGAAAGGAGCCGCTGGGACCTGTTGGCTTTAAATATGGATTTTGAAGGCTGCTCGGTAATAGGGGGGTTCTGCTGGGCTTGGCTTAAAAATTAAGCTTTGCCAGCGACAGCTGGGCCTAACTGGGGGCAAAGCCAGTCAAATTAACTCTCATTTCAAGGGGGGATTGAGCCATTGTTTTGCTGAAAACGTGTCTGACGTAAGAGCTCTGTTCTACAAGCAGCGAGTTAAAATAACAAATTTATCCACTGTGATTGCACTCGTTCTCTTTATTTTAGTACAGGAGAGGTGATAAAAATACACAACTGGCTCCAATAGTGGAGAGATTCCCCCAGAGGAGACCTTGCAAAAAGTTCAATTCCATGCAAATGCCTCTAGTTATTCTGCCCCTTAAAAATAATTTAAAATAAGTAAGTGTGGGAGGGATTAATAATTATTTGATATCACCGCATCAAACACTTTATAGAGCTGTTGCAGCTCTCAGAAACTACAAAAAAAGGTGTGTGTTACAATAATTAAAAAAAAAAAATCAATGTAAGAACTGAGGGGGTGCAAAAGGCTGAGTGGAATTTATATATTTTTTTTCCAGTCACTGGGGCGTTTCTGCATCGATGTCCTCAGTGTTGGGTTTCTCTGGAGACCAATTACAAAGGTTCACAAGGTTGTTTTTTTTGTTGTTTTTTTTATTTTATTTTCCTTGCTCCTGATGTCTTTTTAATGAGGCCTCCTAGTAAACAGCAAGCATTATGCTTTCCTGTTGGATTCCTGTCTGCCGCCTTGCAACGTTTATTACTAATACATGTGGGAAATGAGGTATAAATTAAATATTAGGAAAATGTACTTTTAAAAAAACAGAAGTACTCGGAGGCAGGGGGGTGGAGGATATCTTATAATTGTCATTGGAGGAGTGGGAGAGGAAGTCGTGCCAATATTTTGCTAATGGAAGCAGAGTGAAGGGGACTGTTAAAGCATCCTTGTGGGTTTGTGTAATAAATAGAGCTGATAGATGCACGGAGCTCTCAGTGCTCGTCTCTGGGCTTGTGGGTTGGTGTGAGAGAATCTGAAGGATGGAAAAAAAAAAAAAACAACAAAACTTTAAAAGACTGCTCGGTTCTGTTCTGCTCCTGCCCTGCCACATCCTGGTGCCCGCAGCATCCCCTCGGATCATTCCTGCCCTGCACCTCCCTCTGCTGCTTCCCCTCTTCAGCCACTGCATCTTCCAGATTACAGTGATGCTACAAAATACTCAATAATCACCAACACGGGCTGATCAAGCTTAATAACCAAATCATTGTGAGTGGCAGAGCCCTGTGTGGAGTCCCCAGCACGCTGTTGGGACACTGCCTGCTGCAATATTGCTGCCTTAGAAACATCCCCAGTCAAGGCCAGATTCCATAATTGCTTCAGGATGTTGTGTCTCTGAATTTGAGTTGCTCGCTGGTTGCTTAGTTCATCTGTTGGCAGAGGCTGCTTGCTTTAAATCCTGGTTTGCTGGGACACCAGGCTGCTTCCACCGGCGCTTGGAGAACCTGTCCTGCTCCTCCATGCTCTGGTGCCAGCTTGGCAGCGAGGTTTGTGGTGAGCAAATCGGGGTTTGGTTTGGGGTTTTTTTGGTGTTTGATTGGGTTTTTTGAGGGGTATTGTGTTTTTTTTTTAGCAGAACTCCTGGTATTTTCTCCAGGTGGGCTGTGGGTGATGGCTGATGATGCCCAGGGGCTGCATCTCACCCGTCCCCCTTTCACTGTCCTGCTGGCACATCTTTCACATCTCTGGCAGTTTTTGTGGGGGGAAATAGATGAGTACATTGGTAAAGCTCCTCTGTACCTGTGTGTGTGTGGATATGTGCATCAACCCAAAATTCGTGTAGTAACCGATGTATTTCTGGCAGGTTTGTGTTTGGGGCAGGTTTCTCACCATTTCTCTTTCATTGCCCCTGTTGGGGTGGAAATCTTGGAGAGCTCCTGGCCCTGTCCTTGCTCTGGTGGGAAGCGACCATGGGGAGGCAGTTGTTCATTTCAATCCTGTATTTGGATTCCTCTGGGTCTGGAAGTTGGTTGTGGCTGCTCCAAGGACAGGGCTGCAGAAAGTGCTTACTCAGCGCGTTTCTCGATGTCTCTCACACAGACTTTTGCTGCATTTCTTGAATTTGCATCTGTGATTACAACTTCTGTGTGCTGCAAATGCAGCTCCTTCCTCCTGTTCCAGCAGCCTTGGAGTGTGTCTGCAGAGTCCTCGCGTGGGTGTGACCTGGCACATCCCTCGGAGGCGCACAGGGAATTCAGCTGTGAATTCTCTGTCTCTCAGCTACATCATCCTCTCCAAAAAAACCTTTCCAGGCTTTTTCCTCCATTGGAGGAGAGGCTCGCTTGTCCTTTGCTGCTGCACTGAGAGGTGTCAGGCTGGTGGCACCTCTCTAGAACTGAGAATATGAAACAGAACTTTGATGGCTTTCATCTTGGATCTTTTAAGTAGCTGATTTCATTCCGGCATGAAAGCAGCCGGCTCCGGGAGCTAATCAGGCTGCATAATGATGAAAAGGTCAAAATGAAACGGGGAACTGCCATGATTCACAGCAAAGGCTGGGTTCAGAGCACAGCAGACCATTGTCAGAGCACAAACTCATCTTGATTTTTCAAAAGGAAACTTGGTTTCCTGCTTTTTCCTGTCCTTTTCGCTGTGCACTCATGGTGTTACCCAGGGATGCTGTCCAGAGAAAAATAAGAAGAGGGAGTAGCTGGTATCTCCTGTGAGGAAAATTTACCCTGAGAACAGAGAGGTCCCTGATTATGTTGAAGTAAAGCTGCAAGGGGAATGTGCTCCAGAGGAGTTTTCCATTCTCCAGGCGAGGCTGGCAAGAGATTTTGTCCTGTGAGGAGAGTGTGGTGGTGTTACACATCTGAGTGTGGTGTCACGTCCATCTGAGCTCACTGCATCAGGCAGTGAAAATAGAAAATGAATTCAATTAATCCTTGCTGGAATGGTTTGTCCTCTTCATAGTGACCCTCTGGAGCCACCTTTGGAAGCTCTTCTGTTGCATCTCCTCTGATCTCTGATGAGGAGGATGATGATGATGGATGTGGTGTTTCAAGCAGGGGGTTGGAACTTGATGTTCTTTCAGGTCCTCTCCAACCCAAACATTCTGTGATTTTACAAACTCCCATCCGAGGTGCTGAGCTGGTGCTTGGTGAAGTCCAAGCAAGGACTGGGCTGGTGAAGTGGATGTCCCTATGAAAAGTCCAGTCTGGAATGAGCAGCACCTTGGCCGAGCTGGGATCTTCCCAAACTCTTCCGAGATGTGGGGCTGGCATCTCCTCCACAGCCAGGTGCTCACAGGGACTCGTGGTGGCTTTTATCTTTTCCTTCTTCCGTGTGGGATTTATTTTTTTAGTGTAACTACTCAAATGAGTGCAGAATGAACCTTTTCAGGAGCAGAAGTAGCTTGATTTATTAAGTGGAATCGTAATCCAACATGAAGCATTTGATTACTCCTCGCGTGCACTAATCCTTTTTTTTTATGAGATCAATTTGCCCCAAATATCTGTACATGGTATTTTTTTGGCAGCCTTCTTCCTTAAGACCTCAAAATGGTATAAATGATGAGCTCCAGCTGTTTCTCATTGTGTGGTTTTATTTTCTGACACACAAGGTACTGGAGTTTAAGCTTCTCAGATTTTTTTTTTTTCCCCAGTAAGTATTATTTAATAGCTCTTGCTGCATGAACATTGATTTTAATTTTACCAGAATAAGTGCATTAAAATGTTTACAAGTTGTTATTTATTACCAGCTGCTTCACGAACGTTTGGAGCTGGTGGTTTTATTTATTTCTGGGTACGGCATAATTAATTTCATGTGCTTATCTGGAGACTTTCTTGTCAGTTATTCATAGCCTGACTACTTCGTCTGCAATCTTCAAACCATTTGCTCTGTGATGTGAAATATTTCAGGGTGTTCTCGCTTTAAGATTTAGAATAATGCCTGGTGGTATTTATAGCAGCTGCTGCACCACCTTTTATCCTCAGCCTAGGGGAAGGTTGGCTTTATCCACCTCGGGGAATCAGTTTAACTCACCCCCCTGCCATGGTGGTCTTGTAAATGCAACAACAAGTTGCATATCGTGAATTATGTGTCTATGGAAATGAATTTAGAAGGAATTTACTCCTGTCTGTGGGTGTGTCTGTGTGTGGGTATCTCCTGGGTGTGGGTGAGAACATGCTCCCTCTCCATGCTGAGCTCGGGTTAGGAAAATCCCTTCATATTCAGCTCAAAATAAAATAAAAATCATTAAAAGCTAGCAAAAGACATTTTTTTTTTAAACTTGGTCCTTATATGTGATTACAGTTTATAGCTGAGCATGTGGTAATTACAGAGCTTAATCAGCTTTTGCACAGATATCAACCACTTCAGATATTTTGGAGTTTATCAAAAACACCGTGCATCCATCTTAAAGTATTTCCAACAAGGGGAAAAAAAAAAAAAAAAAGGAATACTGCAGTTGACAGCTGATTATTTTCTCTTATTTCATTATTGTTGCCAGTATTTGTCATGTATCAACCAAATGAAGAGATGAAGTGAATCCCAAGGAGATCAGTTTGGTTTATTTTAGATAATCCTGTACGGCGTCTGTCCCCGGCAGGATTCATCCTTCCCTCCCTTCCTGGGAGAGTGCAGCACAAGGATGGACAGACGTTTGTCTGTCTCACCCATTCCCAAACATCCCCAAGGAGTTGAATTCCCAAGCTCCAAGCCCAGGAGGGTTTGAGCAGCCTGCCGTGAGCCCCAGCAGAGCCCACGGGGTTTGTCCATCTCCAGCGATCACCGTCCGCAGCTGCTGATCGGGGTAATGAGGTGGGAGACAACCCAGGGCATCCCAGGCCCGGCTGGGAGGGAGGGCAAGGCCTTCAAGCCCTTCCTCAAAGGAAATCGGATTAATAAAATGGACAGTCAGACCTCAGAGAGGCTGAAAACGACAAATCAAACCTTCTCCCTTCGGCTGTTGCAGAGAGGAGGAGATATTTCCCCCTCCTGTGTCCCCCATGGCAAAACCCACCCGTTAAACTACAGCTGCTTTCCCTCTGCTTGAGGATTCCTTCCCAAATCCCAAACATTGGTCATTTTCTGCATGTTTATTTGGTGTTTTTCTCTTTTTTTTTTTGCAATTAGAAGATGTTTTGGGATGTCGCGGCAGTTTGAGTTGGTTTTTTTTTTCATGTAGGAGGAGTGAGGGGAAACTTGTTGGTGCATGTTTTGATCTGCTTTGCTTCCTCCCTAAAATGAAACTTGGCAATGTGATATTTGGAGCTGATGGGAAGGAAATTCCTTCTGGTTCTTCTAATCCATTGTGCAGACTGTGAGGGATTTCCTGCCAGGGTTTCCTCACGCTTCTGATGTCATAACAGAGAAAAGTGCTCCCTGAGAAAAGTCGTCGCCCCAAAATCTACCTCAGTGGTATATTTATAAAAAATACATGAAAACTTTCGAGTGGTTTTCTAGAGGAATTCAGGGGCAGGGATCATTCAGGGAAGGAGGTTGTGGGATAGCCTGAAAGGCCTTTGGAGAAGGATTTGTCTCTCTGGGACCAATCCGAACGCTTGCATTGATCCTTCTCTCATGGAGAAGGGCACCACAGGCACACATCCGTAAGAATTCAGGGAATCATGTCCTAGAAAGTAAATTCTGTCCTGAATGCTGGGATTTTCTGGGACTTGATGGGATTTTAGCAGGGGGGGAGCAGAACCTGGCTTTTCTCTCCTGTTTTACAACTGGGGGCTGGATCCAGGTGGGCTTTCCATGGGACGCTCTCCCACCAAAGCAGTGCCTGTCTCTCCATCTGAAGGAAAGACATAAATGTGATTTTATATCATATTTCTGATGAATCCGTGTGGCTAAGCAGTGCTTCCAGCTCACACAAACTTTCCCACTTGGAAGAATTTCCTGCCTGGCATTTCTTCCATAACTCCGTTTCAAAGCCGCTTTACTGAGAAGGTTATTCTGGTAATTTTTTTTTTTCCTTTTTTTTCTTTTTTTGTGCTGCAAATAAACTGTATTTTGAAAAACAGCTCCTTCCTAAGGGCAGCCGAGTGTCAAAGGCAGAGTTATGGATGGTGTCAGCTGCGTGTGGAAACACACGCTCCATTTATTCATCCCAGCTGTGGGAGCTTGGCTGCGCGAACGCCGAGTGCCGCCCGTGTACCTGTCACTCCAGAGCTTTTAATGAACATTGATCATGTTCAGCCAGACGTTGATTTGAATCAAGTGGATGGAAAGTCATTTTTAAAAGCACAGTGGGAAGTTTTTTTTTGGTTTTGTTTTGTTTTTGTTTTGTAGCGGCGTTGAGTGTTTAGGATGAACCTGGAAAAAAAAAAAGCATCACCCCGGCTTTGCTGGATGAGAGAGGATCTGCACATCCAGTCTGGTCATCTTGGAAGGTTCATTTATGATTTAAAGTAATTTTTCAGCACTCTGTGTGTATTTATATTTACTTTTACAGAGAGAATTATTAAGGTTGGAGAAGACCTCCAAGATCAAACCCCAAGATTTTTAATTAGTTTTAAAAACCCCTCTAGTTTTAAAATTGCCTTTAAATATTCCCTTTGGGAAAACAGCTCTGGTTATTTATGCAGAACTGGGTTACGTAATTTGGGGGGAGAAAACAACCTTTATCTCTTTGCTTGGCTGAGCAGCCTGGCCCACCAGACTCCTTCTGCTGTTGGAGGTGATGGAAAATGTGAAATGTGGGAGTGCTGGGCTGCCAAATTCCTCCTGAGAGGGATGGATGTGGTGAGCTGTGCCCTGCAGCACTGGGAACAGACAGATGGGACCCATTTAATGCCCAGCACGGTTCAATCCCCCCCAGGAGCTGCTCCCTCCATTGCAGGGCAAAGTTGGCTCCCATGGGAAGGACAAAGTGACCCCAGGCTGTGACTCAGCAGAGATTTTGGGAATCCCAGGGAGAAGAAATCCACTGTATAGTGTAAAAGTGCCAGGTTTGTTTCATGAAATGTCCATTTCTGCGTGGGCTTTTTGGGTGGAAGTCCCGAAAATAGAGGTGGTTACAGTGGTTGCTTAAAAACCTCATTTTATTGCAGCTCTCGGGAAGAAAACCCATAAATAAAATCTTCCTAACCAAATTCAGTGCAAGTTTCCCACCTGGAAGAAACAGCTTCTTGGCAGAAGGAGGAAACCCTGAGTATTTTTATGGCAGTAAAAACTGCACAAAGTTTAGCTTAAAACAAAGGCTCCAGTGGAGTCTGCGAGGAAATAAATTGATCTGCAGGCTCTGCATTTGTGGTGAGCAGAGTAAAAAGAAAGAAATCCATAGGTCATTTCTGCAAGAATAGAGCTAATCTTAGCCAAGGAGTCACTTTAAATGTTGTTTACATAACGATCTTGGAAGGTGCTGAGCTTTACAATTTAATTGTGCATTTGAAGGTAGAAACCTGACAAAATGGGTGGGTTCATTCCTTTAGGGACTAAGAATACAATGTGAGAGACTCTAAGCTTGGATTTATTTTTTTTTCCCCCCCTTTATTTTCCTTTTCAAATTATTTTAACAATAACCCTTTGACTCTGGGATGTGTGGAAGACAGGGAATATCAAAGAAGAGCAATCAGGTGCTAATGCCACTTAACCAACCTTTGACTTGCAGCATCTGGTCTGTTTTTATTCTGATAGGAGCAGAATCATCATTCCCAATAATTTGATAAGTGTTGTCATTTTCCTTTGAAGAACTTATTTTAATTTTTTTTTTTTTTTTTTTTTTTTTGGTGAGCACACCTGCTCCCTCGAGTGTAAACCAGCAAATAATTTATGCAGTGAAAATCCCTGCCAGTTTTTAAGTGAGAATAAACAGTTCTGAGATCCTCGTGGCTATAAAACTTGATGGTTTGCCCACAGATATTCTCCTCTTTTTTTTTTTCTTTTCACTGTTGTGCAGTGGTGTCAGTTTGAGATGTGATAGCCGGATCTTTGGGATTCTTCCAAAGAATCCTTAAAAAAAGTTCATCAAATTGCAGCTCTTCCTTAGTTTTGAGCTGTTGTTGTGTGGGGTTTTTTTCGGGCTCCTGTTGCTGATGGAAAAAGCACAGGATAAAGCTGCCCTGGTGCTGGGAGATCGCTGGAGTGGGGAATCTTCCCGGTGGGGCTGGAGATGCCTTGTCAGGGAACGTTGTGGGGATGTGTGGAAATCGTGTCCCGCTTCAAAGCCTTTGCTTTCCACCCAGAGATCCAGCACAGCAGTTTCTTGTCCTGGTTTCCCTTTGTTTCACAATAACTCCTCAATCCCTTCAGCACCCCCTCACACAGAAGTGAGGGGCAGAAAGTCCCCGTGGAGGTCTCTTTCAGTCGTGATTATTATCCACGTCTGATCCCTGAGGGTGATCAACCGAATCTCCAGCTTCTCAATTCTGACATAAAACCTTTATTTTTGTGCCTACTGGGTTTGCTGCCATGAGGACGAGCTGCCCTTCCCCTTTGGGGGGGCGGATTTATGAAAAGATCTTTTTGACGATTCTTGTAGAACCGATGTCGTAAAGGAGAATTTTGGAATCCCTGGCATGTTCCGTGTCTTTGGAAACACGAGGCTGTGCCCACAACTTCTCTGTGTTTCCCTGTATTTATTTCTCTGTATTTCTCTGCATTATTTCCCATCCCATCCCATCATGGATTTTCCAAATCCAAATGATCTTTCAGAAATGTTATTTACCATGGAATTCGGCCCTGCTTGAGGCAGTGTGGGCAGCCAGGAGAGGAGGAGATGGATGGGGTTTGTCTCCTGCCTTGGTGGAGCTGATTGAGGCTTTTGTCATCCCCCAAAAAAACCCCTGACAGGGCCTGGGTCGTTTTGTGTTCTGCTCCTCTGCACTGGTGTGTTCCTCCCCTGGCTGTGTTCAGTGAGAGAGAGAGGAGAATATTAAACATCGATAAACGAGCCGCGCCACATGTGCGATGTTCAACACGCAGAGGTTGTGAGAGGAAGCTTTGCCGTTGTGTAAAATGAAAGCAAATATTCTGGCCAGCTCTCCAGGTCTCTCCAGAAGGTCAGAAGGGAGGCAGAGATCAATCACTGATAAAGTTGGCCTGTGGCAGTGGGTAGACGAGGCTGTCAAAGCAACTGAGAAGCAATAAAACACACAGAACTGCTGAAACGCTGTCATTCTTAGCGATTTCTGCCTAAAAATCTTTCATTTCTGCACCCTGAGGCTCCCAGTTCTTCAGTAGGCCGGAGGGGTCTTGGACCCTGGGTGTATTTTTTTTAATGCCTTGTGTAGTCTTTTGCGGAAAACAAGTCGGGAAAAGAGCCTGTGAAGAGGGAGAACCTTCCCTTTCTTCTTCCGTGACTTTCTGTGCCTGCTGCCAGAGGGGGAAAGGCTTTTAGGCAGATCCTGCAGCAGCAGCTAAAGGAAATTATCAGTTAAGTACACAACGAAGCCCACTCAAGTATTTAATATTTGATCCATGAGGATTGAAATTGCGTTTTCCTTCCGAAGTTCAGCTCGGCTGTTGTGGCTGGGGTTTGCAGAGTGCAGGTGTGCTCACCTGGCCTGAGCAGCCCCATGGCCAGGCCTTTAAAGAAAAGAGAAATTCCCAAATTTTCTTTGCCTTGCTGGGAATTTCAGGAGTCTCAGGGAGAGCTGGGGAGGAAATTGCCCAAATGATGTGTCCAGGTGTGAGATGTTCCATGTTTCCTTTCTTACCTGACTGACACAGGGCTGAGAAAGCCCTGAAATGTAAAGAGGATTTTGGGTCTCCTCCCAGGCCCCCAGATATTCACAACACAGGGTTTATTTTCTGTTTGATTTTCCTCCTAAATCCCAAAGGAATTAGAAGTTAAGCTGAATGGGGAGTCACAAGTGCAGGCACCACGCGAAATACAATTTTTAAGTCTTTTCCTCCAATGAGCTGCTGGAGCGATTTATTTGCCTAAGTAGCAAAACAGTGGAAATATAAATGACAAACTACTGGCACAGCACAGAGAAAATGTTATTTTGGAGTCCTCTCTCCTTCCGAGAGTTGATTTATGGGCTCCTTTCTGGCTGCTGGGGTTGGCCCATCCTAAAGACGGGAGGAAACGGTGCAAGAAATGGTTGAGTTTGTAACAGGAGCCCGAGGTTTCTGTCGGCCTTAGTGATCCCCTGCTCCAAAACCATCCTCTCCCCTCCACTGAGTTTGTGAAGTAGGGAGGGGATTTGGAGAGACAAAAATTCACAGCTAAATGATGATTTCACAAACTCCCTGCGCGATGTTTAAGCGCTGCCGCTTGTACTTAAAAATGAAATGGTGCAACGAGGAGTTGGCTTCAAGAGAGACAATAAATCAAAGTAAATAAAAAAAAATAAAAAAAAAAAAATTCGACTTCCTTATGCCTGGCTGTCAAAAGTTTTGAGTGAATAAACCAGTTTTAACGTTGTTAAATGCAGTTCACAGCATCTTCCCTGTGAAGTGCTGCTTAAAACAAACAGTTTTTCACTGACGGCATAAAAATTGTTTCCCTAACATGCCCAGAGGTGAAATGACTGCCTGGAGGAAATAAAGCTGGCAGATTTTTTTTTTTTTTTTTTTTTTCTCTCTAAGTGCAGAAAGTCTCGGGGCTGTAAAAGCTGTTGTGTGGTTTAACTAATTTCCTTTAAACTGACAGGAGCAGCAAAAGCAGAGGATGTATTTTCCCTGGCGAGCTGATATTTGGGGTTGTTTATGAGCTCCTGCAAATTGTCACTTCAGGAAAGCAAAACAGGAGGGAGGGCTATGCAGGGCAGCAGAGATCAGCTGGGTGTGCAGACTGCGTTTTGTACGGGGCCTAAAAATAATTGTAAGCCAGTGTGGGAAGTGGCATTTTTGCTAGGGCTGAATGAACTATCCCAGAAAAAAAAAAGAAAAAAGAAAAAAAATCCATCCTTGAGCTCTTTGCTGCTCTTTGCTCCATCCCTGGGGCGTTTTCCCCGCTCGAGGTGAGGTTCTCATGGTGAACAAGTGAGGGAGGGATTTTTATTTCCCCAGGTGCCAGCAGGGATCAGAAATGGAAATCAGTGAACAGTGAGAGACCAGACTCTGGTAAAACCATTCTTGCCAGAACCCAGTAAATGCCCAAATATCCCCAGAGCTGCCCTGCTCATCCTTCCTCTCTTAGAATGGAGAGTGTCTGATGATGAACTTGCATCCAGGAGTGTGAACCTGGTTAAAAACTAAATGGGAATGATGAATTCTTGGCTGCAGCATCTGCCTGGGTATCACCCCGCTCCCTGAGCTGGGTTAGGGGAGGAAAAGCAGAGCATTCCCATCCCTCCCATTCCTTAACCCCTGTTTGAAGTCTCTTTTCTCACTTCAGGCATAAGGTCTGAGTGTTTGGAGGTCATTAAGAGAGGAGACACACAACCACAGAAACCACCTTGATCTTTTTCTTGAGCTGCTGGTGAATGCTCTTGGACAGGGGGGAAAAAAGGAATTGAAGGTCTGATGGTCTTTATAGGGATTTAACATGAGAAATGTGCATTTCCAGGGAATATTGAGGAGGTGAAGGCTGGAGCTCCGTGACCCAAACAGAATTTGGGAGGTTGGGAGGTGTGCTGAAATAATCAGTGAGAAGAATTAGAGCAGTGTTCTGCTGAGAGAGTATTCCAAGAGAATGTTTAATCTCAGTAAATGACCACTGAATAATTCATTCACCTAATTTACAAATATTTTTGTGGGAAACACTTGAGGTTTTAATCAGGCACTCCATAAACAACGCGTGTGTCTCGGTGATGGGAAGTTTAGTGGAAATTTGGGCGTTTTGGAATATTTTATTCACATTTAGGAGCTATTTCTACTCTTGGGGGCACCTGCACAGCTCCTGGGAAAGGAAAGTGAGGACTCCCCTTCCTGATCCCTTTTTCTCCATGGAGAGCTTGGATTGGAGACTTCACCTCGTGCAAAATATTCCTTTTTCCCCTTTTATTTAAATCACTGTTGAGATGCCGTGTATTTGTCCATGGCACAATCTTAAAGGGGTGTTTTCGTGTTACTTTAATCCTTAAAATGCATTTCCAGATTTTAAAGGACTTTTAAAACCTTTCCAGAAGGTTTTAGAATCTGCCTTAGATTGTCCACTCGCTGCTTTTCCAACAGTT
Organism: Sinosuthora webbiana; assembly: GCA_013397395.1. Classification (NCBI taxonomy): domain Eukaryota; kingdom Metazoa; phylum Chordata; class Aves; order Passeriformes; family Sylviidae; genus Sinosuthora; species Sinosuthora webbiana. The sequence continues at coordinate 808,145 of VXBN01013252.1, forward strand.
TTCAGTCTTCCCAAAGAAATCTAAGTTTCAGTGAAGTAAATCCCCAGTTTTCAAGGAACCACCCCAAAATTCTCTTTATCACTTGTTCTGTCACTCCCAACACACCTTGGCAGGAGTTATATAAATGCACAGTAATCTTTGCAGGAAACCCAGATCAGTTTGTTGGAACATGTGGAGAAAAATAATTGGATAGAAATAAAATACTATCCTCAAGATATTTTTTTCTGATTTTTTTTTCCCTTTCCCCCTTCCAGAGCATCCATATTTTTTGGTCTTTTTCTGGTCTTCCATGCTTGGATTTGAGTTGAGTTGTGCCTGTGTTGTTCCATTCTGGATTTTCATTTAGGTGCCTAATAAAATCCCCGTAGGTTGTTCCCATTTCTTGCCCTTTTCTATTCTAATAACAGGAGTTCTATTGTGGAGGAGGGGGGAGAAAATAAACAATTAAGACAAATGAATTAATTCCCGTCTCAATATCGCGTATTAGGAGAACAGTTCAGGGGAACAAATGCACATGGATTTGAAATTTTGAATAAATATTAACAATAGTTACAGCAACAATGAAGGAAAAAGTGGGAGTAAGGGAATTAAAGTGACCTTGAATGCAGGTACATTATTACTGTATAGACACTGTTTGACTTTAATTTTTATTAATGTGGATAATGGCTTACACGGGCCTTATGGCTGCATTACCAGGGCTCTAAAATTTAATTAGATTTTTAGAGCAGCTGTTAATGTCTTCTCTAGGATTATATCATTCAGGGGGCAGCGTCAGGAAACTTCAGCCATTTCATCAGGCTCAGAAGAAGCTGAAATGAGGTGTTTTGTCCACAAAACTACCCTGAATTCCTGAGTCTTTCTCGTTGAAAGCCATTGAAATGGCATTTATTTTATCCTTGCACTGCAGGGGATGGATAACACAGTAAACCACGGAGAGAAAAATGCTGGCTGGGAAATATTCTAAAAAGGTTCTTAGGATTTTGGAGGTTTGTTTCTTGCTTTGGTTAGACCCAAGATTCAGAGTCGGTGATAATAATTTGGAAGAATCCCATTTTTAAGTGAACACAAGGCAGGAATAAACATCCCCACCATGGTGGAATGTGAATATCTTAAAAACCTGTTTGGGGGAGAATTGTGGAGGATAAAAAACTGGGATTATCTGATGAGTACTCAGAGGTGCCTCATCCAGGGTGAGCTTCAGTTGGAAAGCAAACCCCTCTCTGTAAAAGGAGAATTTTTGGAAGGTTTTGCTGCTCTTGCCTGTTAACGTGCACCTGCTAATGAGGAGAATGAAGAAAGTGATTTTTTTTCTGGCTTGGTAAATGCTGAGTTTTAGTATTTAGCTCTCAGGGTGGTGATGAGAGTGAGTGTTAATGGTGCAGGGTGGAGACGTGAATGGATCAGGGGATGAGATGTGTTGGGGAAAGAAATTATAATGATGAATGACAGTGACCTAATTTATGAAACAATCCTCTGGTATCGAGCAATTCACTAATTTGTAATTAGAGGATGAACTGGCCGAGAACAAAACCAATCCTGTCAGGATCATCAAAAGCCATCAGGAATTCCTGTCAGAAATCAAATGCCATCAGGGCTTCCTGTCAGAAAGCAAAGGCCAGCAGGAATTGCTGCAGGTTTGCAGCTTCTCACACAGGAATCCAGAGCTGGAAATGAAGATCCAAATCCAGTTCCATCCCTTAATGCCAGAGTTAGCCAGCAGAGGGGTGAGGGAAGTGTTTCTGGAGTGTCAGGGATTCTCTCTGAACCCTGAAGGGGAAAGATCCCAAGCAGGTTTGGTGAAGGTCAGGTTCATGGAGAGGTGCCTGTGGAGCAGGGATGGGGTTTGGAGGGAGAAAACACCTGAGAGCTCCTGGGGCAGGCACTGGTGCTGCTCCTTGGTCTGCTCTCCGTGCCACAGACTCGTAGAAATGAAGATAAAGAAGGAAAAGTGGCTATTTTAATTGTTAGAAACTTCATTCTTGGTGAAATACGGCTCCTAAGGAGCTCACAGAACCTGTAGGGAGTGACTGGGGCCAATCTGTTGTTGCTGGAATCCCGTAGAGCAGCTGGAGATGAGAGGCAGATGGGTTTTGATGGTTTTTATGGATCCTGAGGAGCGGTGGGAGCATCACCCAGGTGAGCTGGGCTCTGGCAGGGACAGCAGCAAAGCTCCCTGAGGGGTGGGCTGGAACCAAGGGCCGGGATCCAGCCAGGATCTGCAGCAGAACCTCCCCCGGGAGCTGCTGATGCCTTCAGGTTTATCCTTCATGTATTTCAGGTTCTGTGGTGCCCAGGGGTGCAGCTCTGAGCTCACAGTCAGTGTCACTCAGCTCTGCACACAGCAGGGACACAAAACAAATCCTTCTCCTGCTGCACACCAAGGACAACTTTCAGCCCCAAAAGCACAAACAAGGGTGGGCTGGAGGGAGGGACAAGAAGGGAGGGAACAACAAGAAGTTGCTGCTCCTCACTTAGGGATTGACAGATTCATCAAATGGTTCTTCAAAACCAAATCCCAGTGCTTGGAAAATTGGGAATTTCTTGGATGCCTCTGTCTTTAGGTACTCATGGATTTGGTTTTCTGTGACCACCCCTGGCTGAGCCTCGGGAGGTTTGGTGTAAATGGATTAAGGGATTTCTGTTGTTTCAGGGTGAGCCCCGTCCATAAATGGATCCAACACCTCTGGAAAGTGTCCCTCGTCCCTGAGAGCCTTCCTTGCATTTCAAATGTTAACAAAAATCATTCTTAAATCAAAGAAATCTTCTCAGTAGTTCGTAGAATTTCCAAAACCACGGTTAATCCTAAAGAGCTTTTCTATTTGATGCTTAATAGAGCTGAGTTAATAATTCATAATTTAATGTATCTGATTAATTTTGCCTCTTTTTTCTCAGAACGTCTTCAAAGCACAGAACAATTATCTCAAATGTACTTATTCAAAATGACTCGGTGACCTCCCTTTTCTAGATCACTTCTTCCTGATTCAATTTTTCATAGCAGTGCACAATTTCTATTGGTTATCGTTCATTATTTCCCTGCTAATTGAGTAATCACAAATCCAGCTTAAAAAAAAAAATAAATAAATAAGGAACAACCCTCTGGCAAGAAGAGATACTAAAAAGGGATTAAAAATTCCTTTTGTCCAAGGCCTTGCTGCCTTGGAAAAACCTTCCTCCAGCTGAGGAAGACCCAGTGTTCATTTAAGAAAAAGAAATCCAGTTGTCCTGGGAATTTGCAGTGCTTTTTTTTTTTTTTTATCCAAGCGATGATCTAACTCTATAAATTGTACAAAGATAATTAACCCGTGCCAGCAGATGCAACACTCTTAATATCAAGAAGTAGATTTGCATAATATATTGCCAAGTGGATGTGTTTATTTCAGTAAAGTTCAGGAATCACACTGGAATTACACCAGGGCTGGGCTGCCCAGCACTGCCCGTGTCTCATTATGGGCAGATTTTCCCCTTTTATTTCAGCCTGCTCTTTATTTTTAAAATATAAAAAAAGCCCCTCAGTAGTCAAATAGAGGCCTTAATGTGCTGGATTCATTAAAATTAAAGATTTTATTTGGCTGTTATCTTTCTTCCACTCTCCATGGCAGGCTGGGGTGGTCATTTGAGGTGGCCATGCCAGCCCAGCAAAGCAGTTTGTTAATGAATTTTCCACAAATTAATTTTCTCCATTACCACGGCCTCGATAAACATGAGCAATTATTTTATGTGGGCCAGGAATAAAAGAGAGAATTATAACTTATTGGTCTTTAGTTTGTGGAATTAAAAGTACTTTTCTTTTGGCCTTTTTTTCATTAGGGGCTCCTCTAAATGATTGCAAATAAAGGAGTGGGGGGAAAGCAGAAAGTGCTGGATGCAGCAATTTTATATTTAGGCTGTTGATTTCCCCTGATTTTATTCCCACATATCACTGAATTTTGTTGTACTGATACCTTTAGGTGGCTTTTTTTTTTTCTGGCTATTTGTATTCACATTTTAATAATTTGGTCCTAAAAGAAGCTTTTTTTGTCTCCAAGTGAAGCAACTCAAAGGTATCAGCACCAAACCTGATGAATGGATACCCCACGGGTAAGAAAATTGCATTGGCTTAATACCTGGGGCAAGTGAGGTTCAATCTCAGCAAAAGAATCCACAAGGAGCAGGATTATCATTTGAGGAAAAAAGGGGATTAACACTTTCCTTGTAGCTCTGGGGGGAGGGAATTGTCCCCAGTGCCTTTGTGGAGGTTCAGAACCCCGTGTGAGGTGATTTCTCGTGTGTGTGTTTCAGGAATATTTTTATTTATAGAAATGGATGGAGTCAAGCTTTATTAGTTCACTAATAAAGGGAAAATTTGGGTCACTGAATCACGGAATGGTTTGGGTTGGAAGGGAACTTAAAGGTCAGGGACACCTCCCACTGTCCCAGGCTGCTCCAAGCCCCAATGTCCAGCCTGGCCTTGGGCACTGCCAGGGATCCCTCTGGGATTCCATCCCAGCCCCTCACCACCCTTAGAGGAAGAATTTTGTCCCAATATCCCATCCAACCCTGTCCTGGAAGTGATGAAACATTGGGCAGAACAGCCCAGGCTGCATTTGCCTGCCTTGCTCAGGTGGTTTGGGGGTGGGGCCGTGTGTTTGGTGTCATAAATCCACAACACACCTCACGCTCTGCTGGGATTTGTGGCAGTGATGCCTTGGGAAGGCTGAGCTGGAACAGAGACTGGACAGAGCTGGAGAATAAAGTAGAGATTTATTGAAAGGCCTCCAGGATCCACCTTGGGCAGGACAAGAGCCTGGCCAGGGCTACACCCAAGGTGGACCCAAAATGGTCACAAAATGGACAAAGGGTCACCAGGTCTCACACTTGGATAAGTTTTGGTCCATTTGCATCTTGGGGTTTAATTGTCCAATCCCAGCTCCAGGCTGTGAGGTCCCATCCTTCTTGTCCCTCCCTCCAGCCCACCCTTGTTTGTGCTTTTGGGGCTGAGAGTTGTCCTTGGTGTGCAGCAGGAAAAGGATTTGTTTTGTGTCCCTGCTGTGTGCAGAGCTGAGTGACACTGACTGTGAGCTCAGAGCTGCCCCCCTGGGCACCACAGAACCTGAAATACATGAAGGATAAAATTTAAGGCATCAGCAGCACGTGGAGTGAGGCTTCCTGTGGACCTTGGGCACTGTCCCCACGGCCACCCCGATTTGGCCACCCCAAATCCAAAAAGGATTTTGGGATGTCTTTGCCCAGAGGAGGGAGCAGTGCTGAGCCCCAGCCCTGCTGTCCCGCCTCTGCTGATCAAATAATGCCAGTTTTGAGCACAGAATTTGGAATATTAACCCTAAAATCAAGATGTGTGGATATGGAAATAATCCTCCTCCTTGCTCTGTGTGATTTTGAGGAATATAAGAAACCCCACAAGGGATCATAAAGCTATTTTTACATAAAACCCGACTGCAACAACTTCAGGTGTAATTGGATCGTCTGCTGAAGGACTTTTTGCTGTTGTTCTTTATTTATTTTAGGCAGCCTTCTTTCAGGAAATGCTGTTCACAAAAGGCAGTGTCACGTAATGTTAAACAGAAAATGCATTTTCCGCGTTCACCTTGAGGGATTTTGGAAGTTCCAAATGATGAAAGCTGTAATAGCTTCCATTTAGAAGGCTTTTGACAGGAGGGAAATGAAAAACGAGGAGGGAATGTTTCCACAGAAAGTTATCCCGGCTCCTTTTTATAAACAAAACACCCCGACTGTGTAAACCAGAAATAACAACTTTTTTTTTTTTTTTTTTTGGACCGCTTTTTTTGAATGCCTGCCTTGAAATACTCTGTCCTAAAGCTAATGAAGGACTCGTGGGGATGATCTGCTCAAAGAAATTCCAGCAGCCCACACAGCTCCCATCTGCTTGGAACAGAAGCACAGCCTGCATCAGACATTAATAACAATGTTTAGCTTGAGGGGGGGAGAAGTGAGGATATTTTGGGCCAGTTTAGGCTGAAACTGTGGCTTAATTTGGGACTGGGTGTGAATTTGGTTGTTTGGAAAAGCTAAAAGTTCGGGCTGGTGAGAAGTAAATTTTGCTTTGCATGGGATTTTTGTTGTTGTTGTTGCTTATTTTGTTGGTTTTATTTTGTTTTGGGGGTATTTTGTTGGTGTTTGTTTTTGGGGGGGGAATTCGTGGGGTTTTTTTGTTTGGTTGGTTGGTTATTTTGGTTTTGGGTTTATTTGTTGTTCGGTTTTTGTTGGTTTGGGGTTTTTTGGGGGGGGATTTTTTTGGGGGCGCATTTAAAGAAATTATTCGCGACACTTCCCCTCGTTTCCAGCAGAGCCAGAGTGAGCGGGATGGAAGGATTTAAAGCAAAGAGCACAGCTTTAAGAGGCTAATTACAATAATCCCACTGTAAACTTCCTAATGCTCTCGGGGAGGGAGGAGCTGTCTGGCTTTTTCATTTTTTGCTGCGAAGTTTTACCATTTGAGAGCGACTCAGTCCATCGGCTCCGATATTGTTCCGGGCAAGGTCAGGAGCATCCAGTGTTGCAGGTAGTTTGGAATTGGCTGTCTGCAGAAAACAGCAGGGAATTCAGTCCATTCCCTGCACTGGGATGAGCTAAACCAACACTCCACGGAGCCGCTGGAGCGTGGAAAAGGTTGCTAATCTCTCTCCAGTAATTATTGCAGGTGCACCCTGCTCCTACCAGAGGGGACACTCGGCACTTGATGAACTTAAAAATGTTCCTAATGGGTTTTTTTTCCCCTATTAATAAACCCCATTTTGACACTCAGAGGCTTTGCGTGACCCCAGGGGGGAGGATAGTCAGGAAAATCTTGAGAAGTTGTTCTGATAATCAGTGATGTTCTTGGGCGGTGGGGAAAAATTCCAGCAAAAGAGCCTGAAGTGTGTCAGGTTTTGTTCTTCCCGTGTCGGTGGGAGCGGGGAAATAAAGACGTGGACAGCTGGAAATCCAGAGTTTGAAGGTGCTTGGAATTCGTGTGGTTTGAAATAAGGGGTCGCTTTCACTCTGGGAACAGAAAATGATTGCTCCTGAGAAAGTTAAATCCAGAGAATTCAGATTTTGGTGCATGGGGAAGAGAGGGAGGCCAAGGCACAGCGTTGTCTCTTTTAATCATAATTTAATCATAATTTCCTGGGCGAAACCTCTTCCCTCAAAGCACTGTTTATATTTGTTTTCAGAGTACTTTGCATTTGATACTCTGGTAATTCCCCTCTTTCCTTCCTAGAGATGACACTCTCAATTCCATCAGGTTCTATTGAATCATTCTCTCCGTCCCGGGCATAAATTAATGGCTTTATTTCCTTCTTGTAATGGATCATAAAGAGGAAATCGGCTGTAATCTATTTATGTGATGTAACCTCTTCAGAGGTCTTGGTTTTTTATTCTTATTTTCAGATAAACCAGTGGTAGTTGGTGAACGGGAATTGCTGTCCAGCTCCTTTACCTGAAAAATTATTCATTAGCTGAGACTTTGCATCTTTGGATTCTTCTTTTAGATGTAGAACATCGAAATAAGAGACCCTTAAACAGTGCAACAAATAGAGACAAGGAGATGTTTTGTGCTTCGTCCAAGCACAGGGTTGTGTTTGGATGGGATTTGTGTTTATCCAGGTTTAAATGTGGTTTCCCGATGTTCCAAGGGCTGGCAGCTCCCTGGCTTTGTGCTCCCTGCCCAGGGCCAGGCAGGTGACAGAGGTGACACAGTCTGACCTGGAATGATCTGGTTTCTCAGTGTTTGACATTCAGACGTGTAATTAAACTCCTTTAAATGCTTTGCAGTGTAGCATTAGAACATGCCAAGTGTCCTTAATGTAGAACAGCTCTGGTTGTGTTTGTAAATAATGTGTTTGTAATTAATGGACTTCATTTTGGGTTGGAGAAAGTGGACAGGACAAGATCTAGAACAATTTTTACGAGGCTTTCTCAGCCTCTGGAAGGGGTTAATTCTCCTTGTCCCTTGCAGAAACACAGAGCATTGCTGGCTCTTAGCCACCCACCAAGGTTTTTACCAGAACTCCTGTTTTCCTTGGAGCCTCTGGGGTGTCACTTTGACAACCTGCAAAGTGGAGGGGGAGCTCTGGAGGGGCTGTGGGTGGGTGGTGGCACGGAGTGAGTGTAGCTGGGGGAAAAAACTGTGAAAATTCACAGCAGGAGCAGCCTGGAGGGGCCAGAAATCCACACTTGAGCCTGTGGTTGTGCAGCCAAAGCTGCTGATCCTGGGGCGTTCAAATCCAGGCTCAAGGAGCTCAAAGCCAGGCAGGTGAAGCTTGACCTGAGCCTGTGACGTGAATTGCCATCATTTCACCCCTAAATGATGTTTTTAGCATCAGTTCATAGCCTGGTTTTGCGTTATCAGCTTTAAACCACCGATGCTCCCACAGGGAATCGGCTTCAAGGTGGGAATTTCAGCTTTGCCCCAGACCAGCTGTAGGCAAAGTGACCAAGGCTCAAAATCTTTCCTGAGTCGTCGGCTGCAGACAAAGTGTCCGGGCAGGACGAGTGGGAAATGGGCTGTGTTGTCTCGGATATCAACAGGCACTTCCAGGGGATGTCTGCGAGTGCTGAAATCCAAGTGGGATTTCATGCTTTATTGTTCCTCGATCTGTTCCGTTTCCAGGGGAAAAAAAAAATGTACTTTTCATTCTCCTGAGCTTTGCCAGTGCTCTGTGGGCTCTGAGGCTCCAGCTGGGAGCTCTCTGGCGTCTCCATTTCCATCAGCAGTAAAGAATCCACAGGACAAATCCTCCCTGATCTCCCAGAAATTCAGCCCCTCTGAGCAGCAGCAGGACACTGGGGAAGGATCCACTTGGCCTGAGACAAGAGAGGAGGAGAACTGAGCAGAAAAGGGCAAAAATCATTTTTAAAACATGACAGAGGAGGATTCGTGTTTCACATCTGCCAATCTGACTTATTTCAGGACCTTTAAATATCTCTAATGGCTTCTGGGGATGGGAGATTTGTGGGTTTTTATGAGTGCTAGGAGAGAGTTGTCTGAATCAATGACAAAAGCAGCTCCAGCTGCTGTCTGGACTCGCCTCAGGAGCCAGAGTCTGCAATTTTTACTCAAAACTTGTTGCCAGGCAGGAAAATTTGCAGGTGTGGATGCTCTGCAGGTTGTTGCTTTTCCACATTGCCCTGATTCCAAGCCGTCCTTCTGGGACCTTTCCTTCCCATCAGGGCTCAGGGACAATGTCCTTGCAGGAATTCACACACAGGAGGCAACTTTGCCAGGAATTTCTCCCCAGTAAAGAGGAGCTGTGGATGCAGGGACAGGTGAGGTCTTTGGAAAATGCTGTCACCTCCTTTGGTCCCTAAGGAACGACCCCAAAACACAGAGGGGCCACTCCCGACGTGGAATTTCGGAGGTTTCCTTGGCCCAGCAGACCTTCAGTTCCCTCCTGCCCCTGCTCAACCCTGGACTTTGGCAATTCAAAGACCTGAGGCAATTAAATTGTCATTAATTATCCACAACACCACGTCAGCCAGCACATTCAGCAGTCACTGACACCCCAAACACCGCACTCAGCAATGACCTGGGCTGCAGAGGCTGAACAGTTCCCTACCCAAGCTCTTGTTTGCTTGGGAAAGTGAGCAGAAGTGGCTCCACAGGATGTCACCATGGAAGAGTTCACAGTCCCTACACAGCCCTGGTGGGTGGGAGGCAGCAGCAATCCTGACTGTGATCCCAGGGCTAGAACAGCAGCTTCACTGGAAGTGGCTTTTAGGGAGGATGGAAACATCCGACTGTCACAATATTGCAGGAATGGAGTGTGGGCACCATCCCTGGGAACGGACAGTTTGGGATTCTGGGATAAAAAGGCACAATAAATAATAGAGAAGGGACAAATCATTCACATTCTGAGATCTGCTGACCTGCAGGAGCTGTCCCTGGGCATGCAGCTTTGCCTCTGCACAGATCATTCTCTGTTCTGAGACATCTGCAGACTGACAAACTGCTCTGTGTGGCTCCATGGAGTGATGAACCAGTTCCCTCTCAACAGTTCAATATTTTGTGATCATCTCAGGAATGTTTTTTGGTTGGGGTTTTAATGGCAGAGAAATACAGGCAGCGTTAAGAGGAGGAGCTGCACTGAGCATCCCTGCTCTGCCTTGGATGGCTGTGAGCCATTTGGGAAGTCAACAGAGATGGAAGAGAGAATAAATCTACCCTTCCATGGGAGTCTAAAATAACACATAGGGTAATTTTCCTACTTTTTCTGAAGCTAAGTGCTTTTTTGTGGATCTCCAGCCCGGGTTTTTCACTCCTGCAGTACATACTTGGAGCTGATAGCTCTCATCTTTTATGGCAGAAATTGCTGAAGCTGAGTAATTAAAGTTATTCTTGACTTCTCTTATTTACTGGAAACGACTGAGCTGAATCATAAAATAGACTGAGGGTTGTACTTCGAATGGTTTCCTGGATACTTTGCTCCTAGCAAGTAATTCCTTAATGGCATATCCACAACAACAACAACAACAAATGTTCTGGGGTGGAATCTGACACTTGGCTTGAGCTCTTTATTCCCTGCAGTGATCCCTGGTGGATGCACACCAAGGAAGTGCTGCTTTTCCGTGTATTTGGCTTTCTAAATATTATTTAAAATATTTAGAAATATTATTGTTATTGACGTAAAAATAGAGTTTGGGCTTCTGTAACCACCTCATCCTCTTTTTTTTTTTTTTGGTGCACTCCACAACTCCACCTTCCCATCTTTTGTAGGTGCAGTGTGAGGGCATCACCTAACGGGCAGCACAGTCATTCCCTGGGGTGGCATATCTGAAATGAAGGGAAATTCACAAATATGGGTGGCTAAATTTAAAAAAAAAAGGAAAAAAAATATTGCCCTGCAATGAGGTTCCACCAAACTGCCCCCCTCCTTTTGGTTGGGCTCGTGTCCAAGAAGTAAAGGAGCTTGTTGCTGGGGAAAAAAAAAAAAAAAAAATAGTTATTTTCTCTCGAAACGTGAACTTTTGTGAAAAAACAGTTTTTTGTGAGCTCAGAATGGAGGATGTTAAGCCACTAAAAAAAGCCCTGAGAGGCAGAACCACATATTGTGATGCTTGCTGTAGTTTATTAATCCACAGAAGTGTTTTTATTTTTCCTCATCTTGTTCCTGACTTGTTTTTCAGACTCTTAGAAAGGTTTAGGTTTGGAGGGGACCTCAAAGATCATTGAGTTCCAACTGGATATACACCAAGTTCCAAATTGGTGTCATTTATTAATCCCAGGAATAGCTTTTCCTCACCTGGATCCCTTTAATTATTTTTGTTTTCATTTTCTCACTCCGAGACTCTCGGAGAGCCCAGGCTCCTTCAGGCAAGGACAGAAATGTCACTGCAAAGCTGATTTGCTCCCAACAGGAAAATCCACCCTTGATCAGAGAGACCAAAACTGAAAAACACGAATTTGGGAAAAAAAAACACGGCACTTTTAGCAAAGTTTACTGGGGTGTAAAGTTGCTTTTAGGGGAGAGTTTTACTTTTAGGGAAGGAATTATTTTGCTTTATCCAGGTGGGGTGTGGGAGGGAGCACAGCCAGGGTGATGCTGCCCAGAGGAAGCAGCAGCTCCTGGGGAGTTTTTCCCCAATTTCGTTGTGTTTGTGTTAATAGAAACAATCCCTGTCTCCCACTCAGCCTCCCCGGGCGTTGCCACAGTGCTCCAATATTGGGAACATCCATTGCTTTCTCCAGCCTTACAAAATAAGGGCTTTGAAACGTTGTTAGATGAGATTGCTGTGGCTTGTTTGGCGGCTTCAGAGCTTCCTTCTGCATCCCTTAATGCAGCTTTTTTTTTTTCCTGTTTTTTCCCCTCTTCTCACAGCGTTCTCTATCAGAGGATCCATCAATTCCTGTTTTGGTGATGGTTCTTATACATAAGGAGTGATTTCATGATGAATCCCTGCCCTCTCTGCAATAACACCTCCCTTATTGCATCGAATTCCACCTTAAAGGAACCATTGAGACATCACAGGATTTAAAGTTCCAAGTTTTCCTGCCTGTGCTGGGCTGGTTCCAGGGGGATCCATCCCACCAGGGACAGGCAGGGCTGGCAGGAATCCTGCTTGCTAATTACTGCCACCATTTGGGAACAAACCCGAGTCACGGGGCACCACAGTGAGTCCAACCCAAGGAACAATAAAATCTCAGTCTGTGTAATTGCAAAGCAAATGAAGACTGAATAGAACTAGGAGGCAATTAAAGCCTTTATTTTCCGTTTTATTATGGAATAAATACTCCAGGATATTTTCATTCGCTTCACTTTTTTGTTTGCTCACGGGGTCTTGCTTGTTAATGTGACTGGGATGTATGAGAACTCCTTAATTAACCTGTTTTTGTGGGCATCTCGTGGTTTCTATGAAATATGTGTGCTGACAGCTCTGGAACAATAGTCCAAATAGAAATGGCAGATTTGTAAGCGTCGGCCAGCTAAGAACTGTTCAAGAAATGCAGTTTTTGAATTATTGGAGCAGGCTTCTCTGCAAATTGGAATTCAATTTGGTTAATTGAATTCACTGGATCTATGGCCATTTGCATAAAGTTATAATAAGAGCGTGGTTATCTTTGCAAAAGCTGCAGTTTCGGAATTTTACATTAAAAAATGGAATAATACGATTTTTATTTTGTAATGGCCAATTGCACGGGCACAAAATTGAAATATGTGTTTTGCTCTCGATTACAAAGAAGTTCAAATGCAACAATGCCAGGCAGGCCCCTGTGGATGCTGTGGGGATTTTATGGAAGTGGGATGTTGGTCTCTTTGTCCTTTCCTGTGTCTTTGCTTTATTCCAGTCTGTGTCGCATAAAGTAAATTTGGTTTTGCTAAAAGGCCTGGAATCAATTCCTTAGAGCAGGGATGGCTCCCGTTTCCTCTGTGCTGAGTCTGGGATCTGTGTCCTTGGGCATCCTCTGCACTGGGGGTGAGTCCTGCAGGAATTTCCTTCAGCAAATCCCCCTTCCAGGCCTTTCCTTGCCCCTTTCTCCCCGTCTGATGCAGCTCTTTGGGTGTAAATTCAGTCCCCACACTCCCAGGGCTTTGTGGCACTCCTGGGGTGACACCAGGATCCACAAGGACCCCGGGGAAAGAATCTGTTTGCTTAAAGGTAAAAGTGGCCATTAAACATTTGTCACGTTGACCTTAGGAACTGGTGAGTGTGATGCTGAAATAAAATAACGTGTAAAGCAATAAACCTGCAGGTTGAGGAGGAGGGAACAGCTGCTCAGCTGCCCTCACTGCAAGAAAATCCTGAGCAAATGTTTTCTGTTGGGGGTCTTTGAAGTGGAGACTTCAGGAAGAGTTTAAACAGAGATGAAGTTGAGGTTTAGAAAGGTTTAGAGGTTTAGAAAGGTTTAGGTAGAAGGGGAAGCAAGGTTCAGTTCCATCCCCAGCTTCCAGCAGGGCTGCAGAGCCTCAGCACAGGCAGCATCCTGATGATTACAGGGGTAATTATCCACTCATCTTTTGTGGGGACGGGCTGAGGGGCCGTGAGCAGAGTTCATCCTGCATTGTGCCTTCTCCCCCGGGTGTGTTGGGAAATGAGGATGGCTCCCGAGGCAGGAGGTGCTGTCCCTCCCTCCCTCCAGCACCTGCTGCTCCCCAGGGATGCAGGGCAGGGAGGAGAAGCCTCCTGCACAGCCCAGCTGAGGCCACAGCAGCAGGGACAAGGCAGGGACAGCAGCCAGACGGGTCACAGAGCACCCCTGGACACCCCAAATCTCCTCCCCTGGCTGCTCCTGGGCTTCTCTCGTGCTCTTGGCTGCACTGAGCTGGTGAGGCACAATCCTCTGCTCAGATCTCAGCTTTTTTTTCCAAGGCTCAGCATTGATTCTTTGAGGAATTTGCCCCTCCTTGGAACCAGGCAGTTTCTGCAGGAGTTCAAGATCTCCTGGTGCAGGATGGCACCGGGTCACCTCCGAGCCCAGCAGCAATAAAACTCCTCAGGAGGGAGCAGGAGCAGCTCAGCCAGGTACAGCAGGGACAAAAACAGGAAAAGTTGTTTGGCTTGAGTAGGATTTTTCTGGCTGTTTCATTCTCAGGTGGAATATAGAAATTGTTTGTGGAGGGAGCAGCTGTCACTGGAGTGGCTGGGACACGGGGGGGACAGTGCAGTGCCTGATGCTCTCCAACTTCTGACCTTTGTGCCTTTAATATCAATTTCTTTCATTTAAATGCTGAGCAGTGAGTTAAGAGAAGGATGTGCTTTTTGCCCAGGAAGACTTTTCACGTTGGTTCCTTGGAGTGTTATGAAAGCAGAAATCAAGAGTTGTGGGATTAGTGGTTGAAACCTTTAAATATTTGCTTTTATTCTTAAAAATACTGAAAAATCGATGGCTGAGGGCTGCACCTCTCCCTTGATCCATGTGCTGATCCTTCCTGCAGCCTCCTGGATCCTGCCTGGCCAAGAGCAGCAGTCGATAGCTCTAAAACCAACCTCACATTTTGGGTCCTGCCTTGGTTTTTTTGCAAGTCCTGGCAGTTCCTGAGCATTTGTGCTGACACTGAGGATTGACAATCACGGTGGTGCTCAGGGGAGTGGATTTTTGGGGACACTGTGTGGCGTCAGGAAATGCCACTCTGCAGTTTCATGTGCCTGCCCCACGCTGGGTTTAATGCTCTGTCCCTGGATTTTGGGTTCTCCTGGCTAAAGCTCAAAACCTTGGAGCTGGGATTGGCTTGATTTGAGGAGCAGGGGGAGCTGCAGGAAATTCTGCAGGTGATTTTTCTGCAGGCAGTTTTTGTGCTGGGCAGGCAGTGGGTGAAAACATAGAAAAGCACAGCATGGGAATGTCCCAGGGTGAGGACAGGGGATGTTCTCCTTGGATTTGGCTGGAAATGTCCCAGGGTGAGGACAGGGGATGTTCCCCTTGGATTTGGCTGGAAATGTCCCAGGGTGAGGACAGGGGATGTTCCCCTTGGATTTGGCTGGAAATGTCCCAGGGTGAGGACAGGGAATGTTCCCCTTGGATTTGGCTGGAAATGTCCCAGGGTGAGGACAGGGAATGTTCCCCTTGGATTTGGCTGGAAATGTCCCAGGGTGAGGACAGGGAATGTTCCCCTTGGATTTGGCTGGAAATGTCCCAGGGTGAGGACAGGGAATGTTCCCCTTGGATTTGGCTGGAAATGTCCCAGGGTGAGGACAGGGAATGTTCCCCTTGGATTTGGCTGGAAATGTCCCAGGGTGAGGACAGGGAATGTTCCCCTTGGATTTGGCTGGAAATGTCCCAGGGTGAGGACAGGGAATGTTCCCCTTGGATTTGGCTGGAAATGTCCCAGGGTGAGGACAGGGAATGTTCCCCTTGGATTTGGCTGGAAATGTCCCAGGGTGAGGACAGGGAATGTTCCCCTTGGATTTGGCTGGAAATGTCCCAGGGTGAGGACAGGGAATGTTCCCCTTGGATTTGGCTGAGGAGAACATCCCAGGAAAAGAGCAGCAGTGACCTTTGTGATGTTCCAGGGAGTCTGAGGGGTGGGATGAGGGAGAGATTGAGCAGAGATGACAGAAGATCCATGGAATGTCACACCTGTGCCTCAGGAATGGGCATCCCACCCTGCCCAGGCACCTGGGGGTGTTTGGGGAATCTCTCAGAGTTGAGTATGAGGCAGATTTCTTGTTTCCAGCATTTTTTCCCTCATGGAAAGCAGAACTTGCCCTCATTTCAGAATAAAAGGCATCCCCAGTGAAAGGGCTGCTAGGAGGATTACGGAAATAATTAATTTTCTTAGGAATGTCGTAATTTCAGAGTCTCTGTAATGATCAGGGGTAGCACAGACCATGGCACCAAACCCCAGGGTTCTCAGTAAAGGCTTCTGCAAATATAAACATTTTCCTTTCAAACGATAAATATCCGTATATTTAAATACACATGTATATTTTCCCCGAAAATAATGAATAAACCCACACTGAGCATTTGCTTCTAAATTAAGAGGTCCAAAACTTTTAAATTAAGAGGGGTTTTTTATCTTTTTGCTGCAACTTGACCCCATTGCCAAACTTTCCTGGCACAACTAAGCAAAAAACTTGACCACTATAATGTGAATTTCTTAAAGAATATTTTTTTTTAATGCTTGCCACAACCCAGCCTGGCCTTGGACATTTCCAGGGATTCAGCTTCTCTGGGCACCCTGTGCCTCAGTAACCCCACAGGGGGGATTTTTTTTCTAATATCTGAAACCCAAATAATATTATTATTAATAATAATCTGAACGCATTCCCCTTTTCCTCTCACTCCAGGCCTTTGTAAATAGTCTCCATCTCTCCTCTTTTTCAATGGAGAAGGGGAGAGGTGGGGACAGGAGCCCCCAGCAGGTGGAATAAAACAGGAGATTATCAGCTTTGAGCTCAGAGCTGTAAAAATCATTAAATGAAAGGTTTCTTTAGCGATTTCATGAAGAAATCCCTGGTGTTCTTAAACCCCTGAGGAACGTGGCAGAAAACAGCATTTTTATCCTTTAAATGCTTTATTGTGCATCATCTGAAGCCCTTTATTGCTGAGAGCAGCAGATCCCATCTGAGATCTTCCCTGCTTTAGTTTTGGGTGACGTCATTTCTGATTAAACTTGGAGGGTGTCGTATGTTGAGCCCTGAAATAGTTAATTTTTTTTTATGTGAGCCATGAAAATCCTGTTGCTTTTGGGTTTCAGAGTATCAATATCCTGAGCTGAACGAGTCAGGCCTCGTTCCCGGGATCTTGCCCTTTTCTGGGCTGGTTTTTCCACCTTGGGAATGCACAGTTATTTTGGAGGAAAGCATCTTTCGCCTCTTTCCAGCCACCCAGGCTCTGGGGCCGTGGTGGGATGTTGGATTTCTCGGAGCTGCTCATTCCTGAGCTGCAGCTTTACCTCCTGGCTTCAGCAGGGTTGTGCATTTGGCTTGGAGCCAGGAATAAATCAGGGATTTTGGGCTGTGCAGCTCAGCAGGGCTCAGTTCACAGTGGTGCAGCAGAAGTTCTGTGCTACCAGCTCTGCAGCCCAGGTAAGATCTGCCTGAATTTATTGCCCTGAAAAGACTTTGTTAGAGCTCTGGTACCACAATTAAAAGCTCCATGTTCTCCAGGAACCCATAAAGCAGCTTTTCCTTACACGGCAAAGGGGCTGCACCATTATCAGCCTGGATCTGAGAGTGGAAAAAATGGTGATTTAAACCCAGGGAGAAGCATCAGGAGGAGACCAAAGGAATAAAGTGTCTCATGGTGAGACATAAAATGCAGCAGTGCAGGGTTTTTTTTTAAGGGGAAGGCAGAATTTACAGAAGCTGAGTGTCCCAGGCAGTTGGCAAATGGACTGAAGGAGGAAAATTTAAGGCTTTGCCAGAAGGAAACCCTGCACCAGGGGATGGGGATTCAAGTGCTCTGCAAAAGGAAATGTAAATGAGGCAATCTGGCTCCAGGAGGGCAAATGGAGTGCACAGGAACAGCTCCGTGCTGAGGATGTGGATGTGTGGGCAAATACCAGAGTGTGAGGCCACCGGGAGGAATTTGGGAACAGCTGCCACGTGCACTGGTGAGTTCCCGTGGAAAGGATTCTGAAACCTCAGTGGTTTGGAGGGAGAAGAGACGTTTAAGAGGAAATTAATTGCCTTTAGCTGCTTTTTGGGGCTTAAATGTGCTTAAAAATATCCGTGTAAGCTAAAAAAAAAAATAGAATAAAAGGCAGATGCCGCAGCCTGGTGATGAGTGGAGCCATTCCAGAGGTGTGGGGGGAATCTGCCTGTGGAAAAGGCAGAACTTGGCTTTGGTGGATATCAGTGAGAAGAAAACGATGTGTATGGAGTACACAGTGAAGGCATGTGAATGTGAGGGATGTGGAGAGTCCCTTTAGGAGATGAGGGCTCGGTGTGTGGGGGTGATGCCCTCACAGATTCGGGTAAATGCCTTTAGTGACGGGACCTTGTGCTTCAGCAGAGCCCAGATCATCCTTCTGTGAGCTGGGGGCAGTAAAATGTGTTTAATGCAAGGTTCCTTGCTGGATCTGGTTTTCCAAATAATGGAGCAGGACCCCTGGGAGATGTTCTTCAAGCTTTTATTGCAACATCACCCTCAGTGCAGGGTGAGACAATTGAGAGATGCCAACAGCAGCCAGAATTCTCTGTGTTCCAAGAGAGAATTCTCTGTGTTCCAAGAGAGAATTCTCTGTGTTCCAAGGCCTTTTAAAGGTTTTCTACCCAATAACAAATTCAGAGCTTACAGACATCATCATAAACCAATCATTAAAACTACACCTATACCTTATATCTAACAACAGGTGCTTGTTTCATATTTCTTATTACTCAGGAACTTTTTATACTCTCCTATAAACAATTAAACTTTTTTAAACTCGTTATTAAACGTTTCTATTATCTTGCTTAACATATTTTTCTACTTGCTGAGGCCTAACTCTACACAGCACAAAACCACAATTTTATTGTTCTGTATCCTTATTCTTGTATCTTTTTAACTTTAGGCTTGCAACCTCACTGCTTTTTCTATTTCCCACTGTTTCTCCTAAGCCAGGTAACTAATTAGCTGTGGTGCTGATGAGCCCATCCCCTGGCAGCTCTGCTGGAGCTGCAGCAGATGTGCCCAGGTGTTGTTTGTGTCAGCCCTGGGCGTGTTGCTGGGACAGGGAGCTGGGGATGCTCGGGGGATGCTGGGCTGGCACCTCCTGGGCTCTGTTCCCTCAAGGAAACGCTGCCTGTTGTTGTTTGGAGCTTTTTTCCCCCAAGAAAACACCTGCTGTGCCAAGCCCAGGGAGCACCAAACCCTTCAAAACAAACACAGAGTCCAGGTGAAGCCGTGCCAGCAAGGGGAAAAGCAAAGTGGTATCAGAGTAATAAAAAGCCGCGCGAGCCACGTCTCGACAAACAGCTCTGAGTGCTCGTGTCATGTCTCATTTGTGCTCAGAGATGTTCCGAAATTACTCTGGCTTCTCTGCAGCTTTCATCTTTATGGGTTGTTGTGGGAGATTTGTGACGAAGCTCGAGTCCCAGCCTGAGGTTTTCCTCAGGAGCACAGACCTGAGGACAGAGATTGCTGTCCTGGAACTCGTGACAGAGCGGAGCTGGTGTCCTGCCGGATAAAACCCTGAATTCTCTGCCTGGTGAAACCAACAGCTGCAGTTCATAAAAAGCTCTGGGTTGTCCCACAGCTGTCTGGGAGCGTTTGTGACACTGGAGGGGAGAGGAGCTGAGCTGGGCAGGGTCAGCAGCACCTCCTGCACTGGAGCTGCACCTCCTGCACTGGAGCTGCACCTCTCTGCTTCGGGCAGAGCCCCCAAGGGAATTCAGGCCATAAACCAGGCTGGGTTAGCCAACACTGACAATTCTTCACGTGTTAAAGAGCTGAAGTTGCTGTGAACTGTGGGATTCAGGCAGCGTGGGAATTAAAACGATGTTGTGTCACGTGCATGTTTAAACACAATTTCATTTATCTTCATCACCTGGCAGGTGCACAGATTTGGGCAGAAAGATTCCATTTTTAGCTGAAAAGTCAGGGGATGGGGCTTAGTGAATTGTTATGGGCCTTGTTATGTGTTCCATGCTCATTGTCATGGTGCTTTTGGATGATGAGTTTGTGTGCCATAGCCCTTAAACTGGGAAGTTCAACAGTTTGTCCAGTCTTCCTGAAAGTGAAGGAATGGTGTCTGAAAGGATTATTTGATTTTTTGTTTTTCAAAGCTGAGCTTTGAATAAAACTAATCTATTAAAGAGCAAAAGGCTGCACACAGTGCTGCCTCTCCCAGGGGTTTAGGCTGGGTTCAGGTTCAGTTCCTGGGCACATTTAAAACACAACTTGTTCAGAACTTGCTTCACCTCTCAGGGATTTCATAAATAATTCTGGAAGGATCTCTGGAGTTTTGCCAGTGGGGCGTGAGGAGCTAATGAGGTTAGGTGGCTGATGAACTTCCCTGCCTATAAATTATGGATTTGAGGGGATCTGATGAAGTTGTGTATCTGTGTGTGTGTGTAAACCATGTGCTCCCAGGAGAGGGAGGTGGGAGGTCATTAAACCACGGTGGGGTTTAGTGGGGGGGAAGCAGCAGAGACAGCTCAGTGACCACATCCCACATGGGAGGAACAGGAAACAATTCCAGCCCTCTGCAGAGCTGGGAGGGATGGACACCACGGGGAGCAGCTGCTCATGCAGGGACCCCCAGAGGAAAACAGAAATGAGGAATATTGGGGTTACACTGTCAAAGTTATTCCTCATTTAACACCTTCCAACTTCCTCTGGAGGAGCAGGAAAGGTCAAGGAGAAATCCCCAGCTGGCTTATGGAAGTTGGGATTCCAGCCTGGCCTGTTTAACATGGAAATGCACTGTGTGGTTGGTTCTCAGGAGGTTCAACCCTCCTGTTTATCCTGAATATCTCCTTCCCAGTATCAAATGGAGGCAGCATTTTCACGTTCAGGACCAATACAAGGGGGTTTACAAGGTTTTTTGCATTTTCCAGACACGCCAACACTGCTGCAGCCTTAAATGTCAATTGATTTGGAATATCTTTTAACCTTATGTCAATACTGGGGTTTAGTGTAATTTTCCCACAAGAAATCTCCAGAGGGATCTCTGTGCTTGCTGTTAGGAGTTTACTAGGAGCCTGTCTCTGCCTTAAATGCTGTTTTCAGCCACACATTTCCTGGGTGTTACACGTGTGGGGCCGTGTAAGCGCCGGCACTGTCGGGTTTCATTACAAGCCGCTGTTGTAGCGTCACCCTCAGAGCAGCAGCCAGGACGTCAGGAAACATCTTGGAACCTTTTTATTTCCTCTGGCACTACGACCAAAAAAACGTGTCTTTCCTACCCCTTTTTTGTACCAAATTGCTCGGATCTGTCCCCAGGCTGAGGCTGGTGGTTGTAACTGGGGATTGTGACGGGCTTCGAGTGGGCCGCTCTGGGCCCGTCCTCTGAAAATTCAGTATTTTGGGTGGTGTGTGGGGGCAGCTCCTCAGGATGGTTGTGTTCAGCTCCTGAATGTTTGAAAGGTGTGTTTGGGCGCTGGGCTGAGCACTGGAAGTGCCTCCAGCTCTGGGCTCCCCAAAATATCAAAGGGAGAGTCCAGGGGAGAGCATGGAGCTGCTCCAAGGGCTGGAGCCAGGCTGGGAGAGCTGGGGGTGCCCACCTGGAGAGGAGAAGCTCCAGGGAGAGCTCAGAGCCCCTGGCAGGGCCTGAAGGGGCTCCAGGAGAGCTGGAGAGGGGCTGGGGACAAGGGATGGAGGGACAGGACACAGGGAATGGCTTCCCAGAGGGCAGGGCTAGATGGGAGATTGGGAAGGAATGAGGGTGGGGATGGACTGGGATGGAATTCCCAGAGCAGCTGTGGCTGCCCCTGGATCCCTGGCAGTGCCCAAGGCCAGGCTGGAGGACACTGGAAGGTGTCCCTGCCATGGCTGGGGTGACACTGGATGGGCTTTAAGGTCTTTCCCAACCCCAACCATCCCATCATTCCGAGGTGATTTCCCAGCACCAGGAATGTTCCAGCTCCCCCAGTCCTGCAGAGACCACCACAGCCACCCTGGGAGCTCCTGAGGCATCACCTCAGCCCAGCCCCTGAGCCAGCTGCTCCCAGGGAAAAGGAAATCTTCTTGGTGCAGGTTTTTTTCCTTGCAATAAGTTTCAAATGTAGGTCAGGATTCGTGGAATTTTTAACTGCCTTCAAATTAACCCCTGTGTGGGTTTTTTAAATAGTTTCTCTCAATTTCCTGGTTAGCTGGATGAATGTTTCTGTGGAGGAAAATGTGGAAACGAGGAATGGCCACGTCTGAATCAGAATAAAATGGAATTGTTTCACATCTGGGCTTAAAAGGCAGACTGAACTTCCTGAAAGTGATTGGTCTTTGTGTAAAGTTTAATCTCTGTACAAACCTCGAAGTCTGAGGGCTGCTGGGCTTGAGAACTCGTGCAGAAGGGAACAGACAGAGGGAACAGACAGATAAACTAAGGGACATTTAAAAACCAGCAACTCTGTAGGCTGAAATTAAACATTTTTACATCTCCCAAGTCAAAACAATTCCGTTTTCAGTGCCCGCTGTGCATTTGCTGGGATTTTCTTTCTTGTGCAGCGATCTAAAATGAAAATTAGGAGGAAGAAATAATTCTCTCCATTGAAATACTTAATTTTCCTTTTTTATCTGTAACTTCTTGCTTACTTTGGGTATTTTATGGAGATCCCCTTGATAAAGTGACAGTCGTAAAGTACAGGGCGATGTAATGATCGTGCTTTAATTAAAATAAAATTAAATAAGGGCTTGTGGTTAAATGTCGGCCAAGGTTTATAACGTGTGTAGCTCTTTTTCAGTGGGTTATCCTATACCCAGAATTGATTCCACTGATAAATTTGATGATGCAGATAGTGATCATTTATTTTTTTTTTTTCTTCCATCTGGTGATATTTCTATTATTTCCAATAAGGTCTTATCCAAAGCCCCTTGGAACTAATAGGGGCCATAAACTGGGTGATTTCTGCTGCTGGTTTTAGCTCCCAGTCGTTGCTTTAACTGCATGAGCAGGAGATAAATTAACACTCCGCTGCTGTAACTTCAGTCCTGCAATTGGGGTTTTACTGCAGGCAGTGAATTCTCATCGGGCCAGCCCAAAATTCCCTTTGGTTCCGTGGCAGGATGTGAGGCTGTCCCCCTTGTCCCCAGCTGGGACCTCCATCCACCCTCTGGTGCTTTTGGGGTCTCCTGGCAGCTGTAGGGTGGCTTTGCCTCCCACCCCAAACTTCAAACCCACTGGGGCTTTTTTTTTACTCATCTTTTTCTCAGTCTTAATGTTCTAATTCCATACTCTGCTTCTTGGCTTGGAACTCTTATTTTAGCTTCAATTCAAGATGTTACAATTTTTTTTTATTTTTTTTAAAAAAGAAATTGTCCCAGAATCACCCAGACATTACGAAGAAATTTTGCCAAACGTTGGATGTATTAAACTTGAGCTGACAGCTCCATCTATGCAGAAGGAGAAGTGGAAAATGCCGACTGTGGCTGGGAAATAAGTTGGCACCTGAAGTTAAGGTGAAGACAGAGGTTGAAATGTTGGCAATTAGCACTTTAAGAGGTATTAAAGTGGGGTTGAACGGGCTGGTTTGGCACAGCGCTGGGACTTGTGGCTTTTGTGGGCTCCAGCTGTGCCTCTCTGCAGCCTGGATGGGGATGAATTCCCCAAATCACAGAATGGTTTGGGTCAGAAGGGGCCTTGAAGCTCAGCTCCTTCCAACTTCCCTTGACCTGGCTGCTCCAAACCCAGCCTTGGCCTTGGACACTTCCAGGGATGGAGCATCCAAAGCTTCTCTGGGCACCCTGTGCCAGGGCCTCCCCAACCCTGGATTACAGAATTCCTGCTCTCCTTTGGAGAACAGGCTGAGTTTGGTGTGAACTCCCCTCTTTATCCATCCAGACTCAATCCATGCAAGGTGGGAAAAGAACAAGGAATTCCTGCTCACCCTTGGAGAACAGGCTGAGTTTGGTGTGAACTCCCCTCTTTATCCATCCAGACTCAATCCATGCAAGGTGAGAGAAGAATCCGCTGCTCAGGGAAGGGCTTTAAACAGGGAAAAGGCTTTAAAATCTGCAGGTGTCAGAGTCCTTGTCACAAACTAACCCTGGTAGCTGCCTGCTTCTGTTCAGCCAGAAAGCAGCAGCGTTTTCAGGGAGGTTAAATGGCACAGCTATTGCATGGTGAGTTGTTGGTGTGGAGTAGAGCCCAGTACCAACCAGTAACCTCTGGTTTCCTGGCCACAGAAATACATTTTCTGCACGAAAAGGAGACAGAGAATGCAGGTTGCTGTGCACAGTGCTCGCAGGGTCGGTGTCCCACGTCCTTGCTCTCCTCCTGGGCCTTCTGAGGAGCTCCTGGCAGCTCCTGCAGGGGCCTGGGCAGGGAGAGCCCCTTCCCAGAGGCAGCAGGAGCAGGTTCTGCCCATCCCACCCCACCCCAGGCTCTCCTGGGGCTCAGGCAGAGCCCGAAGTGAGGGATAACAGGAACAAACATTTCTGCTCGCACCTTTTGGAGCCGTTACACACAAATCGATGTTTGCAAACCTCGTTTTCCTTTCATCCGCTGCCTATGACAAGCGAACCAAAGGGCTTAATGTGATCTCTCAATAAATCCTGGTGCAGCCATCCAGCCACTCCTGAGATGCCGCGGAGCTCGGCTCGTTATCCCTTGTTTTGTCTGGCCAGGGGCTTGATTCCTTCAATAATTGATATTCCAGATTGAAAACAAAGCTGTGTGCAGCTCCCCTTCCTCGGCTGCCTCTGCCAGCTGCTCAGCACATCCCAGCTTGAGAGCCTCTGGCAGTCACGGAGCTCACAGGAGCCTTATTTATTTTTTTTTTTCCTACAAACTTGTTCTCTAAAAGATGGCAGAGGCAGGGAAAGGCAGTAATTCCATGTAATCTGCATAGTCAGGGTAGGGAAGTGCCAGAGTGTTTGCAGCCCTCTAATCGGGGTCGTAAACACCCAGCTCAGGGTGTTTCTTTGTTTTCATTCCCGAGTTTTACTCCCTTTTACGCTTGGTAATTAAAATCGGAGCGGGAGGGTTGTGTTGTGGGTGCCAGGGGAGGTGTCACCAGAGTCACTTTGTTCTGCTGCAGCCACAGGTCACCTCCCCTGGGGCAGCCTCACCTGCCCTGCTCTCACCTCACGGGGTTCAGCCACAGATTTCAAGTCGTTTCTCACAGAGATTTGTTGTCCCCAAGGAGCTCCCAGGTGCAAATCCCACATGGCCATGGGTGGCTCTCGGTGGCCAAAATCTGTGGCCACCCCAGGCGGGCTCTGCTATGCCCCTGGCACTCCCAGCTGCAGTTCTGAGGGTTTGGAGCCGCTAACAAAGGTCCTGTGTGCTGGGACGCCAGTTTGTTCTCTGTTGGAGCCTATTTATGGCCTGAATTCCAACCCAGAATAACCCAAACCACATCACCCACTGCCTGAGCAGCAGAGCTGCTTGTCTTTCCACAGCAAACCCCAAAAAATCTGCTGCTCTGTCTGAGCTGCACTCGAGGGAACAGATGCCTCCACTGCTCTTCTCTTGGCTGCTTGGCTTCATTTTGGAGGATTTACTCTCCCAGTGGGAGGGAAAACTTTGTGTTCAGGCCACTGCTGAAGACTTGAGCAGTTCAGTGAAGTGATGCCAGGGCTAAATTAATCTCTTCTGGAGGGCCACGGTCAAGGCTAGACCTCCACAGCACTGATTCCCTATCGGTGTTCTTGGGGGAAAGCTCCATTTCTAACCAAAATTACAAATTAAAGTGCAAACCCAGGGCATTCCATAGCAAAACATCCCCAACTGCACCGTGCCTCAGCTGTGCCTTTAGTTTAGATTTGCAAGGAAACAGTGACCTCACCATTTCTGTAGTCAGAAAATTCCCAGCGGATGCTCAGGGGTGGTGCTGTGCCTTCACTCGATATCCTGGGAGTGCTCCTGGCCTCGCTGCTGGAGATAATCCCCAGATAATGGGAGGATTGGGAGCTGTGAGTTGTGTGTGTGGCTGTGCTGTGTGTCCCTGTGTGGGTTCTGCAGTTTCACAGCTGAGCTGGGCTGTGCACCAGGAGCTGCTCCAGCTGCGGGTGGAAGGGGTGAGAGGTGAGCACCCAGGGCAGGCTGCGGGCAGGAGAACTGCTGAGAGCAGCGGGGCTGCGGGCAGGGACCTTCCAACACACACAAAAATGGCATTTAATTGTACAGGGGGTGGCAGGCAAGTGGGAGGAGTGGCTGTGGAGCGGAGCAGGGAATGATTTCTGCCACCTCCCATCCAGCTTCTGTCAGGGTTCCTTTGCAGCTCAAAGCTCCCTGGGGTGGTTTGGTGTCTGTCACAAATCACCTGGCAGCCCCAGAGCTCTCACAGAACTTTCTGGAGCTCATTCCCTGGGCTGGGCTTGGGCTGGCACTGTCTCCTGCCCAGCCTGGAACGTGGGGCAGAGCCACCCCAGCTCCAGCTCGGCCCCTCTGGGAAACACATCCCAGCTCCAAGTGGAGCATTTCCTTATTTTATTTATTATTTTCACATAAAATGTGCGAAGTGTAGAGGTGTTTTTTATTTTCTTCTGCACTCGGGTCTGCTCTCCCTGCCCTGAGCTCTCAGATCTCCCCAGACCTTTCTCCTCTCCTTGCTCAGCATCCCCAGCTCCCTCAGTTCCAGGCAATCTTTAAAATAAAGAGGAAACAAAAAACACTAAAAATTCACGTGACGGGGATATCAAAACGATTGGTGAGGGTTGTTTTTTTTCCCCCTTCCCTAGGGGATTTTTGGATTTAACAAAACGGTTAAAAACATTTGAGGTGCAAGCATCTCAGTTTTGTGGGTTCTGGCAGTAATGTCCAAGGAGGGAGTTGTTGTTTGGGCAGCCTCTGTTCCCAGGAACACACAGAGAAAAGCTTCTCAGCAGCTTTTCAAAGTTGGGAAGCTTCTTTGTTGTTTTTTTTTGTCCAAATTCCATTTTATACTCCTAAGAAAGTTCCAATTTGTACCTCTGAAGGAAGGCAAACATGAGTGTGTGTGTGTCCAGTAGACTGGAATCTCCGTGAGGAGCTCCTGTGGAGAAAACTCTCCTTTTGTCTTTGAAATCAAAGGGATTATTCTGTAAGCTCCAGAAGCGAAAAGGAAAATGTCATTAAGATGCTGATTTTTGGAGATGATACGGAAATATCTTCAATATCTTCACGTAATTTTTTATCTCCTGAGCAAGATGATGCTGTCTGATGATGTGGATTTTGGGAACTGGACCTATCCAAAAGGGAATGATAACTTTGAATGTCGCTTATCTGAATTTGTTCCGAGTGTGAGACTGCCTTTGATTCCTTATCTTCAAGCAGTGATTTAGGGACACCAGGAACTTCCTTGGCAGCAGAGTCCTGGGAGCCTCGTGGTGCAGCATTCTAACTGAGACAGCACTAAATTAACCCTTATTCCTGTCGGAAATTTATGCTCAAAACTCAGCTGGAGTTTAATATTCCAGCCTGACAAGTGGTTTTTTGCACCGAGGGGTTTGCTGGTGTGGCTTTGCCCTGTGGTGGGATGAGGCTGCTTGGAGACCAGGAGGTCTTTAATTCACTGAGAGCTTTGCTAACAGAAAAAATAGGAGAAAAAAGCAAAATTGGACGTGGTAATGGTCCTTACAGGCCACTTCTGTTGATGATGGACCCGTGGTGTAGTTAGGAGAGAAAGAGTGGACTTAGGGAATACCAACTCAAACATCTTCTGCTCTTTTGAGTTATTTTACTCTCCCTAAAGCTGGCATCTTTTGAGGTTTATAATTTATTGCTCGGCTACGTGGCAAAGGATCCCAGAAATTCCTCGCTTTAATCTCCCAAAACACTGCACTGAAAATGTCACTCGGCGTGCAGGTGGAAATTGCCTTTAAATTGGTGAGTTTTAAGGTAACTGATCCAGACAATCTTTAGTAAAAGTCTCTCTAAGAGAGGATAAATTCTAATTTTTAGCAAATGCCAGGCTGTGAAGTTTCACTGCTTGTAGCTTTTTATTATGATAATGTTTTTCTTTCCTGGAATAAAGCACCTCGGAATTTGTGTGTGTGGATGTTCTCTGAGAGCTGCACCTCAGGTGAGCATTTCCCCATTCATCCCTTAATGGGAAAGGTAGAACAACTAACAGTGAGCCCTAATTAACACCCACAGCCTTAATTCAGACTCATCTCCAGCCACTCCGTTCTCCTTCCCTGGAGATGATTTATCCCTGCATTATCCAGGTTTTCCAGGGCAAGTCTGAGTTTCCTGAGGGTGACAGACACAGAGCGAGGGGTGTGATGGTGCAGTTAGTGGCTGGTGATTAAAAATTTTAAAATTTAATTTTTTTTTAAATTTTTACTTTACTCTTTAATTACTCTTTTAATTTTTTTTTTTTTTTTCTGTGGAAAACTGTGCTGTGATTCAAGGAACTCGTGCCTCAGCTGGGGATATCCGTGTTTAGGGTGGGTTGTTGCTTCCAAGGAGCTTTCAGTGGTGACCCCAGGTGTGCAGGGAATACTGAATTTCAAAGGTACAATCCAGTCCCTCTAAATCAGGTTTTAAGCTGTGGTTCTGCATGAAGATAAACTGGGAATGTTGCTCCTAGACCGAGTGAGGAAGGGCTGGTGTTGGTGAGAGTGATTTCCAGCTGTAATTCCAGCAGCAGAGAAGCCTCTCCCTGTCTGTCCCACAGGAATTTGTGGGAATTATGAGCAGAAATTAGGGAGCACTTACACCAAAAAAACTCCCACGGAACAGAGAGTATTTAAACTCCAGAGGTTGTAATTGGTGGCAGTGGGCGTTTCCTGAGTGATCCCGTCAGGAATCTTTGCCGGTGCTGTTGGAATTGTGTTTGCTGTGGGGATGGGATGGGATGGGATGGATGTGTGACAGCCAGGACGTGGCTGGGCCACAGCTCACCACAGGCCTGACAAATACAAACGGCTGGGCTGAGCTGGGAAATTCCATCCGTGGAGCTGCTGTGACTTCCCCGGCCCGGGGAAATGAAATCTTCATCCAGTGAATGGGGATGAGAGCCCAAAGGGGAAATACACAATGTGAAATATGACATTGTTCTCTCAGACAATTAATTTTTGGGACAACCCGGACTGGATTTTGCCTGGAATTCAGAATGGGGGAAGGAAAGAAAAAAATGAGGGACAGGGTGGGATTGTTGGGGTCCTGATGATCCTTGTGGGTCCCTCCCAGCTCGGGATATTCCGTGATTCCCGTTTATCACAGGCACGTGCTGCCTGCCTGTCGTTGTTTTATCAGGCACAGTGTGCCAGTGTCTATTCCAGAGTGTGGAATTGTGTGCAAGCACAACTCCAGAAGGGATAATTCCAGCAAAGAAGCCTGAGCCAGATCAGGATCAGACAGACTGTGCTGTGAGAGTGAGGAGAGCTCAGCGGGAGATGCCCCCAGCCTTCTTTTCAAAATTCCCCCTTTTTTTTTTCCTTACACAAAAAGGAAAGTTACTATTTA
The DNA here is from genome assembly GCA_013397395.1 of Sinosuthora webbiana. Taxonomy (NCBI): domain Eukaryota; kingdom Metazoa; phylum Chordata; class Aves; order Passeriformes; family Sylviidae; genus Sinosuthora; species Sinosuthora webbiana. The sequence goes on from VXBN01013252.1 coordinate 837,055, forward strand.
TCTAAGAACTTAAAACAACAGAAGAAAAACCCAACTCCCACAGCAAAAAAAAAGAGAAAACAAACCACTTTCTTTTTGTTGTGATTTTTGGGTTTTGTTTTGTTTGAGTGCTGAAAAAAAATCAATGTGTGCACGTCAAAAAAAGTATTGCTGTGAAATTTGCACTTTTGGGGACGCTTTTTTCAGGCACCTTCTATTTTTGGCTGTTCAGCTTTGGGGGTCACTGACTTCAGCTGCTGGAGAGAGCCTGGGACACTCCTGACATCAGCCTGGATCCAGCAGAGGGTTCAGAGCTGATCTGGGTTAGAGGGATGAGGTTTTGCAGAATCTGGGCCGTGTCTGCCTGGGAGCTGCTGCCTGTTCCCCGCTGCTGCTCCTCTGGAACAGCTCTGCTCAGTCCCTTCGACAGATAAATCCATTTTCTGTCTTTTTGGAAGAAGCCTCGTTGCTTTTTGTCCCCGACCAAAGCAGTTCAGCTTTCTTTAACCATCACTGATAGAAGTTGGGGGTTTTTTTGTGCAGACGAGTGGCGTTTGAGCTTCTATTACGCCTTAGTGCTCAGGTTTTGCTGGCTCTGGTGTTTCTAGATTTGGCCTGGAAATCTCGTATTTCTAGATATCCATCCCAGTGTAGGTTCTGTCGTCTCTATTTTCTGTCTGCTCTTTCCCTCAAACGCTCCAAGGAGTGACTGGAAGTGGCACTGAGTGCTCTGCTCTGGGTGACAAGGTGGGGCTTGGTCACGGGTTGGACTCAGTGATCTTGGAGGTCTTTTCCCACCCAAATAATTCCCATTTTGTGCCCTCAGCAGCGGCACAGCCCCACACCCCACAGAGCAGTGGGGTCACCCAGAGCTCTGCTCTCCCTCCTGCAGCCGAGCCTGAGGATTATTTTTTCTGATCCTCCACTCCTGTTTCAAAAGCTCTGGGGGGCCACTGGGGAGGTTTTGGCAGCAGGAATTAATGTCAGCGCGGAGGGGAAGCAGCGAATTCCCCTGAATTCCCCTCAGGGTGCTGCTCCTGCCCTGGAGTCACACCTGTGGCAGCCCCAGGGTCGCGTCACCTCCAGTCTAACAAGTCCCCCATTAGCGCCGAGTGTTTTGTGCTCACCCTGGGCTCTCCCTCTGCCGAGGTGATTAAAAGCTGCCTGTTGCTGTCTGTCTGTGCAGCACGCTTCATTAGCGGTGATTTATCGGGAGCCGAGCGGGGCTGGCACTCGGCAGCACAACCAGGAATGTGAGCTGAGTGCTCAGGCTGCTCCTTGCTGCTGCTGCTGCCCTTCAGGGGTCTGCTTGGGGTTACCTAAAAACAGGGGCCAGACAGAATGAAGGGAATAAAAAGCGATATTTATTATATTTATTGAAGGGTCTTTCAGGTACGTTTAGGGCAGATGAAGCCCCACAGGGGCTGCGCCTAAAATGGTCTCGGGTTTTCACACTTTGATCAGTTTGGTCCATTTGCATTTTAGGGGTTCATCTTCCAATTCCAGCTCCAGGTAATGAAGTCATTTACCCTAAATTTTCTCCCCCCAACTCACTTTGGTTTCCATCTCTCAGGCCTGAGGCAGTGAGGTGTCCTTGATCCCCAGGCCTGGAGAGGAATTGTTGTGTCTGCCCAAAATGGGGAAGCAGCAGCAGCTCACACTGTGTGTGGAGTTCAGAGTTCTACACTAAAGAGCTGCAGGGTTACAAATACATGAAAAATACAAAAGCTGAAATCCTAAGGCGTCAGTCTTAGGTGTGTTCTGCAGGTTTTCCTTCAGGATATTCCCAAAACCGAGCGGTCCCATAGTGCAGATTTATCTCTAAAAGTATTTTTTTCACGTTCTGAATGCACCCACACATACATTAGCTTCGGGATTTTAATTTTTATTTTGCTTTCACGGGAGTGCTAATCATGAAACCTCCAAACAAAATCACTCACACAGCCGTGCCCACAAACGCGGAAAAATCCACCGCAAATATTTCTACTCCACGCATTTATTTTTTCCCCCCCCTCTCCTACCTGCCTGCAGTCAGAGCTCTCAGAGTCAAGTTTCTTTGGCAGAATCCAATTAGGAGCAAAGGTGCCTTTCAAAAGAATTTGCAATGGCTGCATCGCCAGAAGTAAAGTTAAAAAGACATCTTGCACACTTGTGGTGGCACCGGGGTTTCTAATGGGCTGCACTTCCAGGCTGAGGCTCAGCAATCTCATTTTCATCTCGGGAGAAAAAAAAAAGAATAAATAACTTGTGTAGTGCTGAAACTGCCTCTGCTTCCTTCTGGAAATGAAATATTAAACTTTGCCAGTTTTCAGGCCTTCAGCAGCAGCAGCAGCACAAACTCCCCTGGGATTTCATCGTCAGGAAACATTTAGGGACGGGAAGGATCTTTTCAATTATCCACCTTTTTTGCTCGTGCACAAATGTTGCTTTTCCTGAAGCTGCTGCCGTATGAAAAAGTCGATGTGTTTGAGCAGCTCTTGCAGGGCTCTGAACAAAGGCCCTGCCGATGTGAACGGCAGAAATGTTTACGGGGAAACACTGGGAGAATTGGACTCATCCACATGTGAAATAGGCAACGATCACCAGGAATGGAATTGCAGCCGTGCCTCGAGAGCCACCATCATTTAACCGCAGGAAAATATTTTTAGTGGTAATCATCTCATTTACTTTTCAGCGCTCTTTTCTGCCAAGACAGGCATCCTTTCTCTTCGGAGGAACTTTTCTGTCCTGCATTACCCTGTGCTGGACATCAGGGAGCTGGAACTTTGCTCTGAAGCAAAGCTTGACTCTCTGGNGGGTGACACTGGGTGGCATTTAAGCTCCCTTCCAACCTAAACCCTTCTACAATTCTCTATTTTTAGCATAACTTTTAATTTTGGCTGAAAATGAGATCCAGTGACTGTGGCAAAACTCGATGGGAGGAAGGACAGAGCCTGCTACTTTCAATATCTTTTTATATAGGATTTACTTAAATATACTTTTTATCTTTTTATTAGGAACTAATTCACACCAGTAACTTTGAAATGCTTTGTATTAGTGTTTAAAATGCTGAGAGAAGCATTACTTCCTGAGTAGGAAAAAAAAAAAATAATAAAATTATTTTTTAAACCCTCACAGTAGCCAAAATTTTCCCCAAATGGATGCTGGGTCTGGGTTTTTCCCCAAAACTTTTTTTAACATGAAAATATTCTCAGAAGTGCCTGTCCAGGCATCGTTTCTCCTTTTCCCTCATGCTGATCACAGCAATACCCCAGCAGTTGTTCAGGCCAGAGTGTTCAGAGCACGGCTGTGCAACTCATGGGATGGAAAAAATGCAATATAGAGTCAAATGTTCTCCGTTGTGAGGCAAAACCCCCATAATTTGTGGGAAAACGAGAACAGGGAAGAATTGCAGCAGCTGCTGAAATCCAAGATTTATCTCAAATTTCACTTAAATTGGTGGAGAAACCTCTTGTGTAGCTGCTGTTACAATCAAGAGAATTCGGTACTTGGAGGAAAAAAACTGTATTTTTCCACAGGTCAAGAGTATTTAGGGTAAAAAAAAAATACATTTCTGGAGTTCACTACAAACAGTGTAACTGCTTCACNGTGGGAAAACGAGAACAGGGAAGAATTGCAGCAGCTGCTGAAATCCAAGATTTATCTCAAATTTCACTTAAATTGGTGGAGAAACCTCTTGTGTAGCTGCTGTTACAATCAAGAGAATTCGGTACTTGGAGGAAAAAAACTGTATTTTTCCACAGGTCAAGAGTATTTAGGGTAAAAAAAAAATACATTTCTGGAGTTCACTACAAACAGTGTAACTGCTTCACTGTGTCAATCAATAACAGACATTTTCCTCCCAGAATTAATAATTAATACTCTAATCATGGCCTTAAACAGCTGTTAGTCCTCATTGATTGGTCGTTCCTGCTCCCCCCATCCTCGTCAGCCTGTGTGAGAACAGATGGATTTGTGCAATTAATCCCTCCCTGCTTCAAAGCTGCATCTTCACATCACAGGGTAAAGGGTCCCAACCTTCCCAGTGCGTTGAACCTGACTTTATAAAGAGAATTTCCCCCAGTTTTAGCTCACAAAAGCAAGGCAGAGACCTCTCCTGTTGTTACTCGTGCAGTTTGGCTCGTAAGCACGAAGGGCCCTGAACTTCCAGTCTTCAGCGAGATGAATAAATTATAAGGATGTGTGTGTCTGGCTTGATTTATTTATTTTTAATATTTAAATGCCTGCTCTGGAGTTGGTTCCTCTCGTAAATGAAGGAGGTTTTTTCCTGCCTCGGGTTGCTCGGAGGGGGATGGTGGAAGTTTGCAGCGATGAGCTGAGAAAGTCTCCAAGTGCTCTCCGATTCTGATTATTTACAGGTCGTAATAGGGGGTGAGGAGGGGAATATCAGGGTTTTTTTTTACCTGGAGATGTTTTAAGGTTGATTTTTAAGCGGAATTTTAGAGCAGTGAGGATGGAGGTGGGATGGGGAAAATCTCCCTTTCCTGCAGTGCTGCCTTGCAGAGATGCTTTGTGTGCCGGGTGATGTTTGCAGAGAAAAGTTGCAGAGTGGAGAATTGCTCTAATTTTCATTTTAAACTGCAGAGTTCACTAATTACACTGGCTCACCCCAGAGGGGCAAGGGAGTGAACCTCCTGAGGGCAAAATTGAGAGACAGCAGAAATTTCACCAGCCACAGCTTACAATTCTTCACCCTCAACCTGCCTCACCCAGACACCTCCCTCATTCACAAATCACTACTGAGAATGGCTTGACAGTTAATATTTGCAAAACTTTGATCCTCACATCCTCAACTCTCCTGGAAAGGAAGAACAAACAGTCAGCAGGTAGGATCAACAGCCCTAAATCTCCTTGCACTCTGTTTTGTTTCCCAGATTAAAGCTCGCCTGAGGTTTCCAAGGAGCCCCGTGCTGCTCTGCGATTCCTGGGCTGGTCTCCTGCGCCCCTGGAGCTGAAGATGAGGTTGCTATGGGAGCTGCTGGTGCTGCACTCGCTCACGGTGTGCCTGGCAGGTGAGGTGTCCTCTTTACATTCCAGGTTAAAACACTCCTGTGCTTTTCCCACTAACTCCAGAGTGCCCCGTGGTTGCTGTGCCAGGGGTGAAATGCCCAAATAAATCCGTGTTTGTGGCTGTTGTTACTGAAGGGATCAAGGTGAGGCTCATTCCCCTGTTGGCCTGTATCACCCATCCCAAGCACAATTTAATTCCTCCGAGGTCTGCTCTGCCCCTTTCCTCTCCAAAGCTGCTGTTGATGGAAGTTGTTTTTTCCCTCATTCCGTGTTAAGCGTTTCCCTGCTCAATTAAACCTGCGTGGAGTGCGGCTTTAAATCCCATTAAAGTGGTGTTGTGTTACAGCTGAGCCCTCGCTCCATTTAACAAATAATTAGAATAACATATTCCAGCCACACGCCCAGCTCCTGCGAGTGCCCTTGGTTAACCTTTTTCAGCCCGAGTTGCCACGTTCGGAGCATTCCCGGGGAAACTCCCAGGGATTTTTTTTGAGGGATGTGCCTTTTTCCTGGAGCTGGAACAGTTCTTTGAGGACATTTTGGGATGGCAGAATGAGCAAAGCTGGTTCCCAAGCCCTGCTGGCTGTAGGATCACCTGGCCTGGGTCTTCCTCTCTCTGCCACATCCTTGATGAATTCCTCCTTTATGCCACCATTCTTATTCTCTCCCACGTGTTTTGTTCTGAGGGAGGGTGTCAGGCTTTAATTAATGTTTGTGTCACCCTGGTGTTAGCCCGCGTCGCTCTGATTTACCTGCTGCTCGCTCAGACTCTTTTACTGCTTTATTTATTAACTTTTGATCTCTCCCCTTTTCTTTGTGCCCGCTGTCAGGTTCCTTTTCCAGCAGTTTAGATAATAACAAAGCCCTCAGAGCAGCGTTTACTTTTTTTTTTTTTTTCCCTGCTTAGCTCTGCTGAGCACAAAGCGACTTTTCTTCCGGCACTTAGGGGTACCTATTTCTGAAATTTGGTTCCAAGTCTTTCCTAAATGCACTTTGACAGTTTCTGAGCCGGCAGAAAATTGGATGCAGAGAGATTCTGCAATGCAGGGCCCCCACGTGTTTGGGGAATTGCAACCCCAGGGAAGTTGGGCTCGGAGGGCGAGCCTTTATTTCGAGCTAATAAATAAAAGAGAGGGGAAAAACAAAAGCGTGGAAAATATTTTTACAGTAATCACTTGAAATGCAAACTGCCTAAGGTCAGCAAAATAAAGCTCCGAGGGGATGTGTTGGGGAGGGGCTGCCTTTATCAAAGGATCTGTGTTTAATGAAAATACATCTCTCCAGCCCTGGCTTTCCCCCCGTTATCCTGCAGCAGCCTTTTCCCTCCTCTCTGCAGTGCACTGGATTTCCTCAGGCCTCAGATTCTGTGCCCTGCTGGGGGAGATTGAACAGATGTTACGGGGAGAGGAGTGTCGGAAGTTTTGTGTGAGTTTTAGAACAGGTGCTGAGCGAGGAAACGGTTTCTTTTTGCTGCAGGACGTGCTCTGGGCCGGCTCCTTCGGGCAGGTTTTAAATGTGGAATTTTCTGTGGCTGCCTGCAGGGTTGTCTGAGCTGGCTGGAGGCAGGGACGTGCCTGTGCTGTGGGAATTCTGCTGCTGCCATGAGCAGGGCTCCCTCACTGGGGCTCCTTCTGAGGGAGCTGTGGGACTGTTTTGTGTCGTGCTCTGGTGTCACCAACACGTGCGCAGGTGGCTGTTAAATATTCTGAAGTTAAGGGGGAAACGTGTGTTTTCACGGGGAGCAAACCGTTCTAAACCCTTGGGAAAAAATATTATATAAATAATAAAAGTTATAAAAAAGAGTTATAAAAAAAAAATTCAAAAAATTGTGTGCAGAAAGTTGCCTACCAACCCTCCCCAGTGCCTTGTGGACCTTTAAATGACTGGGAAAGTCAAGCTCAATTCCTAAAGCTGAAAATGGAATACTGGGACCTTTACTTTCCAGGCTGTTTTTCACTGGTTGTTTCGAGGTTGCACTGCTGAGAACCCCCTGATGCTTTTTGGACTCCACAGTTGGTGTGCACCAGCCCAGGGTTTCTGCTTGTGTTCTCAGGAGTCCTCACAGGTGTCGGGAGCTGCAAAGAAATCCTTTGGTGCCAAAGGGCCCTGGTTTGTCCAGGCTCCCAGGTCCCTCAAACAGCAGCTGTGGTGATGGTAACTTTGCAGTGTTGGAGAGGGGGATGAGACGCAGAATGAGCTGTGAAAAGTACCACAAAGCTCTCCACGACCTTGTAAGAAAAGGCTCTCCCTTGGGCAGCCCCAAAAAATCCTAAAAAATCCCCCAAAAAAGCATCCCAAACAATCCCTGGTGCCAGTGAACACTGAACCACCGAGGCAGGGCAGAGTGATGGAGGGAAGAGGCGTCGGCTGGGGTGAGGCAGAGCACGGGGGGGAAGATGTGACATTGTGTTCAGAGCGGCCTGAAAGGGAAATTTCTGTGTTTCCGTGACTTCTGCGCCATCCTCCGCCTCGTTCACCTCCCGGAGCAGAGAGTTTCTGTGCTGAAGTCGTATCTGCACGTTAATGAGCTGCAGTGGCACAGACACGTTAATGTCTGAGTGTGCAGATGCATGTTTTATAGCCGGGTTTAGCCATTCACCTCCTGGCAGGGCTGGGGGTTAAGCCCAGCTTAGCCCCACCCAGCCTCTCACTCACCTCCCTCCACCCCAGAGCAACGGGGAGGAGAATCAGGATTAAAACTTGCAGGTCGAGATAGGAACGATTTAATAGTTGAAATAAAGTGAAATATAATGAGAAATATAATAATGTTATAAGAAATCATATAGTGAATAATATAAACAGGAGTATTTATAATAACAATTTGTAAAATAAATATATTTCTTTTATAAACACTAAATATAAATAGTTGTAAAATATATTTATTTTATAATTAATACGAAACACGAATATTTAATAAATACAAATATATAAATAAATAATAGGGCTTTGTAGTAATAATTGGTAAAAACACAAGTGATGCACAATCAAATTGTTCAGCACCCACTGACCCTTGGCAGATCCTGCCCTGAATCCCGACCCGCCCCTTCCAGCTCCAAGCACCACATAAATGCAGGAGCTTTAAGAAAATAATTTGTCCAGCAGCTCTTGGTTTAGTTTGGGGATTTTGGGGTTGTTTTGCTTTGGTTTTGTTTGGGTTTTTTGTTTGGTTGGTTTGGTTGTTTGTGTTTTGTTGTTGTTTTTTGGGTTTTTGTTTTAGTGGTGGTTTGGGGTTCTTCCCCTAAAACTTTTTTTAACATGAAAATATTCTCAGAAATGCCTGTCCAGGCGTCGTTTCTCCTTTTCTCTCATGCTGATCACAGCACTACCCCAGCAGTGGTTCAGATTGGAGTGTTCAGAGCCCAGCAACTCACGGGAGGGAAAAAATGCAATATAAGGGTCAATTTTTTTCCACTGTGAGGCAAAGCCCCCATAATTTATATCAACACATTCCAATGAAATCGGGCACCTGTTAAAAAACCAAAGCTCAGAATTCACAGAGACAGATGAGGAATTTGAATTCATGCTGCTCTCCAGGCAGCTGCAGGTTTCGTACCAGAGAAATTCAGCTAATTTCGTGTCTGGATATAAATAATTAAAGCTGGGAGCCCTGTTGTACATATTAAATTATGGTCTCCTCTAAACGAGGCCGCAGTTCAATTTGTTCAGTGCCTTTTTTTTTTTTTTCCTGGTGCTTTGTAGCTCTCCCTGCACTTTGATGTGAGCAGGAAGCTGGGAAATGATTCATCTGCTGCGGCCCCGTAATTAATTAATTTATATTTTGGTCAGTTCTGCCGCACTTTGCGTTTCTGGAGCCGGGCTGCTTTAATTAATGTTTGCACAGCAGAGGAGGCAGGGAGAGACTCCTGGTGCTCCTCAGACACCACCCAGCCCTGGGCACCACCGGAGAAGGGTTTGCAAATCGGGTCTGCCTTGCCTTAATGCTTTGAGTGGAGGTTTTTTTTCTGATTATTTAAGGTTTTTTCAAGTTCATTTCCAATTCCTGTATTTGGAAATCCCTCGGGAAGAGGTGTGGCCCCCCCCAGCAGCAGCATCATCCTGTGGGCAGCTCCTGGATCCACCTCTCCTGGCTGGGATAAAAGAATGATTAAACCTCAGCTGGACAAAAAACTCCTTTAAACTGAAGCCAGAAGAGTTTTGGCCGCCCAAGTGGGGTCCTGCAGCATCGTTGAGCTGTGCCTAGGTAGAAAGGAGAGCAAAGAAAATGTAATTTATGCTTGTTTAGGGATTGTGGGGCGAGTTTTTTTCCCGTGATTGCAGAGGATTTGAGCCCCTGGAGAAGCCTGTGCCCGTTTCTGCTCCTGATCTGTCAGCAGCACAGCCCTCGCTGGATGTGACCTGATTGATTTAAGCCATCATTTCCCAAATTACCAAATCAGAGGCCACCTCAATGCCATCTTCCTCATTTTTACACACAGCTGATCAGGTAGATGATGTTTTCCTCTGTTTAACTCTCCAGTCCATCTGGGTGACTTTAATTGCCTCTTTCTCAGAAGTGAGGAAGGTGAGCTGGTGCACTTCAAATAATCCAGGGAGCACACAGACATTTTTCTAAGCAGATGTTCCAACTCTCTGGCTGTGTAGTGATCCCCCTGTGTGTTTTAGATGATGCCCCTTTTCAATTTAGCTCCTTTGCATTTGAATTAGCGTGTAAGGTATTGAAATTAAATCTCATTTGGGGACTTCTGGAAATACCTACTTTCCCACGCGTCTCTCGAATTAGGGAGGATATGGACCCAAACTGATTATTTATTGCCAGGAAAAATGGGGTTTTATGGCAGAATGGGAGGTGATTAGTCGGGTGTTTTATAGGTAAAATACTGTGTGATTCTTAGAAAATCTAAATATTATTGGAAAGGGGCTTAATTTTGTAATGCTGGTGTGGTTGTGGAGAGGAGCAAGAGGTGAGGGGTGTGGTGCTGGGATGGGCTTGGAGCTTGTCTTTGGTGCTGGGCAAAGCCTGGCTTAGCTAGTCTGAAACCTGCCTGTGTGGGGATTTCCTCCCTGCCTGGGTACAAAATCTCTGCTCCTTTTCTCCACTCTTTGCTGGGGATTTTCAGCACTTAGAACACAGTGGGGAGCCAGCAGTTCCCACGGAGCCTTTTGGGGTGAAATCCCCAGGTTTTGGTGCAGCCCTTGGAGATGGAGAGGCTGGAAATGCTGGATCATTTTCCCTTGCTAAAGGTCCCTCAGTGAAGGGGGGTGATCCATAGGGAATAAAAGTCAATCCAATTGTCAATCCAATAAAAGCCAACCCAAAAGTCAAGCCAGTCTTGGGAAATGAAGTGCCATGACTGTGGGCAGTCCCAGAATCTCTGACAGCTCCACTGGCCATACAGAAAGTGAGAGCTGTCACCACCCCTGCATGTTTTTGTAGGGTCTCTCCCCCAAAATTACTGTCCCCTCCTTCAGCCAGGCCTGGTTGTCACGAGGGCTCCCAGTTTTCCCAGGCTTCATAAATCAAGCCAGGACACAACTGTTAAATAGCCTCTATGATATTAATTACTCTGTAGAGCAAGGCAAGCATTGCAACCATTTATAATCGACTGGTGGAGCAGTTGCTAATCAATGAGACAGGTAACTAATTAGCCAGCCAGCATCTCCAGCCAAAGCTGGTGACTTTAAACTTCATTAAACTTTCCAGGTGTCGGGGAAAGTATGAAAAATACGGCTCTCTTGAAAGGTTGATGTGTCTTAATTCCAATTTCCTGAGTTGAGATGTCTGAAGACTGCATCTGTTTTAAGGGGCTCTTGTCATTTATAAAGCTTCCCATGGCTGCCTTGCCCAGCTGAAAAGAAAATGAGCAGTTTGGTGTGTGAAAGGTTTGAGTTTGTCCAGTGCATGTTGGGAACAGCATGAACTTAGATGTGTCTGAAATTCCTCTTATCCCAACTTTTAGTTTGTACCTTCTGCCTTGCCCTTAATGCTTTGGGTGGGGAGCAACAACTCATTGGTAAATAATCTGCCTAGAATTTCCCAGCATTTATTCATACTGGCTTTGCTTTATGAAGTGTAACAGTTACATTTATTGACCTCTGCTGCATTCCTGAGCAAACTTGGATGCTCTCTTTTTTCTTTTTTTTTTTTTTTGAATGTGTTGGTATATTCGGGTGGAATATGGAATTTATCCCCTAATGATAGTCGAGGGGGAGATGCCATCAGTCAGTGGGAGGAGAGACAAGCCCAGTGCTTTCCCATGTAAATTATGTGAGCTCTGGAAGGGAGCCAGGCATTCATTTTGTTAAAATGGGGTTTGATAATTGAAACTAATTTAACATCGACCCCATTAAGTTGCATTTTATTGCTCATTTAATACGCCTGTCTCGGGAGCTCCCAGGGCTGGGAAGCAGCTTTGGAATGTGAGTTGTGGATTCATCAGAGCTGCAGCCACTCCTGCAGGTGTGAGCTGAGCCTGCCCCGTGGGGTCAGCAGGGCTGTGGGGTGAGCAGGGCTGGGGGGTCAGCAGGGCTGTGGGGTGAGCAGGGCTGGGGGGTCAGCAGGGCTGTGGGGTCAGCAGGGATGTGTCTATTGTCTATTTTAGATTGCATTAATAACGGAGGATGGCTCAAGATGAGAATTCCACGTCTCCAGAGCCACTGGTGACACATTTCTGTGGTTTAGCAATTCTGGTTTTCCTTTAAGCCCAGACTTGCTGCCAAAACATTTGTACACTCAGGCTGATGCATTTTTCTTTTTGTTTAAACGCTCTGTGGGCAGCTGCACAGCAACTCACGGGATTTACACGAGATCTGAAATCTTCAGGAACAACCTAAAGAGTTTTTAAACTCTTGTTTGCTCAAAAAAACCCCAAGGATTGGAAGGGACAAATCCTGCAGGGGACATCAGTAGGGTTTTTTTGGTGTCCTCTGCTGGTGAGCAGTGCTGTGGGGTCAGCAGTGGTGGGAGGGGTTGAGCTGGACACTTTGGGCAGGTTTGCTGTAGGAAGATGCTTTAGAAATCAGCTCATGGATGGTCCCTCATCACCCCTGTGGCCTGTCAGAGCCTTTTTTGTTCTCCCTGCAGGATCCTGCATCCCCTGGGCTGCTCGGGACAGTTTTATCACACCTGACAAACCATCCCAGTCCTCCAGCAGTGCAGCTCGAAATCCCAGAATGGGTTAGGCTGGAAGGGACCTTAAAAATCATCCACTTCCACCCTTTGCCATGGCAGGAACACCTCCCACTGTCCCAGGCTGCTCCAGGCTGGCCTTGGGCACTGCCAGGGATCCAGGGGCAGCCACAGCTGCTCTGGGCACCCTGTTTTAGAGCACATTTATTGACTTTTGTCAAAAATCTCCATTTCAATCATCCCAGGAGCTGGATCCGTGAGTTTTTTAATTACACGGGATTCCCGTCTTCTCCTCCTGCCCCACTTCTCCTTTCCTGCCTCCCTGTCATCTCACGCCATCCCTCTCTCTCACCACCGCTGCTGATGACTCATTAAATAACCTCATAATTGGTTCTCAGCCCCTGGGTGCTAATTGCAGCGAGGCACTGGGTGATGGCTGCACACACACACACAGGGCTGGGTTTATCCAAACTCGGGGGGCAGGAGGAGGTGTGAGGATGGGGAGCCCAGCAGTGATGGATGTTTGTTTGCACACACCTTCCCCTGGGATGATGAATTGTTGGAGCTGTGCCCTGGGGAGGAGCTGTAAGAGCCAGCCTGGCTTGCATCAGGAGCCCCGGGGACGGGGAGCTGCTCCTGGGAATGCTGCAATCCCCACCCCGGGCCCTGGGAAGGGCAGTGCGGTTCAAAAGTGCAGCTTGAACCGCTGCAGGAATCACAAAATCACCAGGTTGGAAGAGACCTTTTAGATCATGGAGTCCAGCCCAGCCCTAACACCTCAACTAAACCATGGCACATCCAGTCTTCCTTTAAACACATCCAGGGATGGCATAAAAAACCACCCCACCGCCTCCCCGGGCAGACCATTCCACATCTTTTCCAGGATTGTTGTCCAGACCAGGTGGGAATGTGTAGAACCACTTAAATGTGAATCCATGGCTGAAAAGCTCTAGGAAAATCCAGCAGGAGCTGGAGTTCAGTGGTCCTCGTGGGTTCCTTCCCATCAGGATTGATTCTGCACTGATTTAGCTGCTGATCCAGGATGCAGATTGCATTTATGCACATGGGCATAATGTTCCAAAATGTCTCCATTTTTAAATTTACACACGTGAATATGAAGAGAAAGAAAAGAAAACGTGTCCTTTCAAATCCCATCCCTCACCCACCGTGAATCAGCAGGATTCCAGGTATTGCTCAACGCAGAACCTGCAAATTAAAATTTAAAATTCAAACACTACAGGATGCAGGAAAGGGGAGAACTTGGATTTTATACTGGGGGAGGATTTACATCTCTTTTGTACAATCAAAAAGCTTTTGGGGCAGGAGCTGACACAGAGAATTGGCTGGATTTTGGTGCTGGATTGCTGAGTCCTCTCACCATCCAATTCCCATCCGTGGGCAGGGAGAAGTTCCTCATACCCAGGTTGCTCTCAGGGTGCTCAGCCCTGCTTGGACACTTTGGGAAATTCATGTTCCAAAACCTGAACCAAAGGTTTTGCCCAACCAAACTGAATAAAAGCACAAGAGACAGGGATTCTAACCTGGGACTTGAGCAAGAGAAATCTCCACCTTAAGCTTTGGATAATTTGAGTTATTCCTGGAATAAGGATGTTCCTGGAACAACCACATCGCTGCAATAATGGTCTGACTGCTGTGTTTCTCTTTTTCTTTAGTAATACTGAATCAAACTTTAAAAACTTTAAACAATTTCCGTTTGTTTCCACGCAGACACTCGGTGTTTTAAGCTCGGCTGTGCTTGTTTGGAAAGTGCTTTGCTGGGTGGAAAATGTGCTTATGGAGTGGGTTTTCCTTGGGGTGGGGGGAATAGGAGCAGAATGTGCCCGTCAGAGCTTTGCAGGATTGATTTGTGCGAGGCTGTTACCCCGTGAGCTCTTACACCTCGGAGTCAGCGCTGCCGTTCTCGCCTCCTGCGAAGGTGTTGTGCTCGAGAAACTCTCCTTTATTGTGACTTTCTTTAACGTGACCTCCAATTACTGCTAAAACTTCGGTGCCCCTTCCCAAGTGGGGGCATCCTCTGGCATTTTACCACTGTCTTTTTAATAGTATTTAAGGGGGTGCATGAAAATGCAGCAGTTAGCGAGGGGGTTGGCATTTAAGAGGTGTCTTAACAGCTTTTATTTTTTTTTTTAAAAAAAGCCCATTTTTGAGGTGAGGGTTTGACACGAGGATAAATTCCAGCTGGAAAAACCCCTTCCCGTGGACTGGTTTGCACACCTGAGAGCTCCCCTGGCAGAGGGAAAGAGGCAAAATTTTGAGAAATTTAGAGAAAACATCACAAAATTTTCCACCAGTTGCTCGGCGATGCTGGAGGACACAAAAAAAACCTCCAAAAAAAACCCCTGCTGATGTCCCCTGCAGGATTTGTCCCTTCCAATCCTTGTGGGGTTTTTTTTTTTGAGCAAACAGGAGTTTAAAAACTCTTTAGGTTGTTCCTGAAGATTTCAGATCTCGTGTAAATCCCGTGAGTTGCTGTGCAGCTGCCCACAGAGCGTTTAAACAAAAAGAAAAATGCATCAGCCTGAGTGTACAAATGTTTTGGCAGCAAGTCTGGGCTTAAAGGAAAACCAGAATTGCTAAAGCATAGAAATGTGTCACCAGTGGCTCTGGAGACGTGGAATTCTCATCTTGAGCCATCCTCCGTTATTAGACAATAAAAGCTGCAAACAAATATGCAGAGTTTAAGTGACAAAAATCCTCTCAGTGTTCAAATTTCTGCATTTCTTTTCAGTATATATTTTAATATCCATATAGTGCAAGGGCAGTGCACCCCTTCCTTTATTAATATAATCTAAACTAGACAATAAAAGCTGCAAAACCCATTTATACACAGAGTTTAAGTGAAAAAAACCTCCTCTGTGCTCACCAAATTTCTGCCTCCGGTGCACATTTAAATTTTTAACAACTCCTCAATGTATTGCAGGGTTTTTTGGTTTTTTTTTTTCATGTAGGTCAAATTTAATTTTCTGTAATAACAACATCTTGCTTCCCATATGGTGACCTCAATACTTGCTTGCTGTACAGGTGTAAACGTTACATTCCTTTGCTTTGGAACATATTTTTTCATGCTTTTTACTCTGGATTGTTTTATAGGCTCAAGGAACCAGATTGAGATGACAAAATTCAATGTACAGTCAGAGGAAATGAGGGATTGGGATCCTTTATCAGGGATGGCACGTGGGCACTAATTATGGTCTCAGCTCTTCTGTATCTTCATCAATCCCAGTGATCTTGTTTGTAATTTTTACTCTTCCTGACAAGGAGCTACTCCAAGAAATAAATTAGCCATCAGTGTAATTTGCTGCTTGGACACAAAAGGCTCCCAAATTAACAGGCTTTTTCCCCCTGGAGAGATCTCCCTAGTTTTCTCTTGGGTTCTGTTAATTGTTCCTTTGTCCCTTTTTTGTTTTCTCAGGGCTGGGGATGTGCAGGCAGCAGCTCCCGGTGCCCAGATCCAGCCCAGCAGTTCCTCTGCTGCCCTGTGCTCAGGCAGGAACATAAATCTGGACAGCTCAAAAAAAAAAGTCATGGTTGGTGACCAGAATCACCTCATATTCCCAAGCTCCAGCCCGTTTTGTCTGTTCCTGGGATGAAAGCAGAGTCTGGGGGTGTGTTTGAAAAGGGATAATGAAATTTGGGAAATGAGGGAACAGAGCAGGGTGCCCGTGGCAAAGGGATCTTGATAAAGATCTTCAAAACCCCTGGTTTGATTAGAGCTGAAAGGAGCACCTTGCACATACAGCCCTTCCCCTTCCGTGTGCTACAGGTGGTTTGGAAAACAATTTACAAAGAGGCTTTTTTTTTTTTGTCTTTTTCATGCTGTTAAAGCAAATTGGTATGTAATTAGATTTATATAGTGAATAATCTTATTTGCATATCCAATTAATTCTTCCTGTTTTAATTTGCTAGGGCTGGATTCACATTGGTAGTAAAAAAAAAAAAAATAACACTTAAATTATCAAGCAGTTCAGCTTTTCTTTTTTGCCGTTATTTGTTCAAGGTCTTCCATTCAAATTTGGTCCTGGGCATCTTTTAAAAGCTGTTAAATGACGTGGAAAAAGGCCATGGAAAAAAACCCAACCCCTGGGGCTTGTGTTGTGAAAAGGGTCTCTTGCAGCTGCTCAGGGGGAATGCAGTGAGAATTTAGACTTTTCAAGCATCTTTTTAGCACAGAATAGTTTAAAGAGTTTTGAAGATGATCCAGTTCCATGGGCAGGGACACTTTCCACTGTCCCAGGGTGTTCCAAGTCCTGTCCAACCTGGCCTTGGGCACTGCCAGGGATCCAGGGGCAGCCACAGCTGCTCTGGGAATTCCAGCCCAGCCAGGAATGACTTCCCAAAATCCCATCCATCCCTNGTGACCCTCCCAGGGAACAATTCCATCCCAATCTCCCACCCATCCCTGTCCTCTGGCAGTGGGGATCCATTCTCTGTGTCCTGTCCCTCTCCAGCTCTCCTGGAGCCCCTTTAGGCCCTAACAGGAGCTCTGAGCTCTCCCTGGAGCTTCTCCTCTCCAGGTGAACATTCCCAGCCTGTCCCAGAGCAGAGGGAGCATCTCCAGCCCTGGGAGCAGCTCCTTGGGCACTTTTCCTGCAGCTCCTGTTTGTCACTTCAGCTGTGGTGGCTCCTCCAGCCGTGCTCAGAGGTGCACGAGACAAAGAAAGATCTGGAAAAAGGGTCTTGATTGCAGAATTTTTAATTTAGTGCTCCAAATTCCACCCACCCCAATTCAACAGCAGCTCCAGAAATTGTTACCAGAAAAAAAACTCTGTTTTATTCCTTTTCTGTGCAAGAAGGTGGCCTCGGAGTTAGGAACTTTTGTTGCTACTATTGGGTGGTTAATGGAAGCAAAATTTGATTGCAAGTGGGGAGGAAAAAGTGATAATAAGCGGTTGGCACACAAAGCCTAAAAATCCTAATGGTTTCCTTCTCTCGGGCATCGGTGGCTGCACATCCTCCATTCATTGAAATCGGGGAAAAAAAACAGCGTGTGATTCCAGGGGGTGGATTTTACAGGGGCTGAGTGGTTAATTCAGGAGGTTTTAGCCAAAAATGGGGTCAGGGAAAGAGAATTTCCCTGGACTGAAAATTGATGTTCTCAGGTAGGTCCGTGGAGCTGCTTCCAAGTGAGCAGAGGACACCGCGGAGCGAGGGGCTGAGAATTGAAAATGAAAACAACAGCGTCTTTAAAAGGTTTAATAAACGAGGCAAATCGTGTTGCAATGACTTGAAATAGGTCCTAAGGAAAAAAAAAATTGCTTTGAATCTTAATTAGCAGCTAATGGTTATTAGCTAAATCCGGTGCCGGGGAAGATGCAAATAGGTACAAGTGCTTAGAGATTGTTTCCACCTCCGAACAGCGCAGCTGTTGTCCCAATTTTGGGCTGTTTTTACCTGAAATCTGAGGTGACTGCGGCGTGCAGAGAACACCTGGGCTGCGCTGCTGCCGGCCAGGGTGAGATACAGACGAGGCGACAATCGGTGACAAAACAATTTTTTTATCTCCGGAGGAACAACTTCTGCTCGGTCAGGAGAATGAACCGCGCCGGGTGCCGTGCCCCGAGGTGCGAACGGTGTGCAGGGAATGCGTTCCCACTCTTTTTTCCCCTCTCGGATTCATCACCTGCCTGTTTGTAAAGCGCTCTCACCGAGCTCCAAACTGCTTTTAGCATCCCAGGGCAGGGAAAAGGCACCGCGCGTCCCAGCGTGTCGGAAAACTCGGGGGGGGGAAATGACCTCCAGCTCTCAGGCACTCATTGCAAACCTATTTTAAATTGAATACACAAGCCGAGATAATGCAGGGCGCTTGATAAGAAACATTAGAGAAATCCATAACGCGGGGCTTTTTATTATGGGTTTATTACATCCATCTCTCCAGTGGGTAATGGAACTTGTAAATATACTCTTATGTAGGAGTCTCCTTGCGGGGCTTTTTTATTCATGCTGAAGTAAGCACAGCAAACTTATTTGCTGTCAGGCTACATTGAATCGAAGATTAGTATTTATTTTGGTTCCAAAAGAGGTTCTGCTTTGGTGAATCGGAGGGGGAGGAGGTGGGAGCTTTGGGGAGGGAAATGAGTTTTCCCGGGCAAAGCGCTGGTCGCTGTGTGGGATTGCAGGGACCGTGCACATCATGGGCCGTGTCCTCTGGGCTCCTTCAGGGGAAAAAAAACTCGCTTTGTTTGAGCAGGAGCTCGCTGTGAACTCATTGACTGAGCCCAGCAAGATGAGAAATCGTCCACGGGATTAGAGGAATATTTAAGGGATGTGTTCCCCGCCTTACTGAGCAGTGCAAACACGGGCACCCTGCGCTGCAAACGTTTGTTCTTTACTGGGAAAATGCTTTTGATTCTCTCCTAGAGGTAAACAAAGTGTAATGGTGCTGCTGCAGGAGCCCGGCAGCCTTCTGCTTACTTGGGAGAAGCCAAGGGGATGTTTGTGCTGAGTCAAGAGTCCGGGAAAAGTTCACAGAAAAGTTCCAAAAGGAGTTCAGATCGCAGCATTATATATTTATATTATTATATATTATATATATATTGCAGCATATTTGTTTTCATTTATTTTCATCTCTTTCTGTATGTTTGTTTCCGTGTCTTTATGTTTGTTTTCACGTCTTTCTGTATGTTTGTTTTCATGAATTTGTTTCCATGTCTTTATGTTTGTTTTCATGGCTTCATATATGTTTGCTTCCGTATCTTTCTGTATGTTTGTTTCCACATCTTTGTTTGTTTTCATGACTTTTCATGACTTCATGACTTATGTATGTTTGTTTGCGTGACTTTAGGTTGATTTTCATCTTTCTGTATGTTTGTTTCCATGTCTTTATGTTTATTTTCCCGTCTTCATATTTGTTTTCATGTCTCGGTTTGTTTTCATACTTTTTGTGTGTTTGTTTTCGTGACTTTATTTCCATGTCTTTATGTTTATTTCCACGTCTTCATGTTTGTTTCCATGTCTTCATGTTTGTTTTCATACTTTCTCTGTTTGTTTTCCCGTTTTTATGTTTGTTTCCATATTTTCTGTGTGTTTTCATGTCTTTGAGCTGCTTTTGGCCATTTGCTCAGTGCTGTTACAAACTCCCCTGCAGCCCCAGGGTGCTGAAACTCTCCCAGCAGGTGATGACCTGGAGCAGCAAAAGAGCCAAGAGGAACTTTGTGGCTTTGAATTCTTGCTGCTCTCAGAACAACGCCCTGCCCAGGCAGCAGAGTGATCCATAAACAGTTATTATTATTCCCTGGTTAATTACTCTGCTGCACATTTCCCATTATGCCAACTGCTGCTCTGCTTACCTGGAGAAAAGTTAAAGCCCAAGCTCTCTGTCCCAGATGAAAGGATGCTTACAGAAATTCTTATTTGTCTTTGAGGCTTCTGGAAAAAATAATAAAAATTAGGTTTTTCGTAGTGCGTTCTCAATCCAGTGTAATCCTTCATTTTCAAAACACAGAAAACACTGAATTTGCATTTTGCATAACGTTGCATCTCAGTGCTCTCTAGGTGAGGAACCAAAGTCTTCGTAAGTAAAGAAAAACTAAATTTTACCCTTGGGAAAGACTCTGTTTCCAGGAGCAGCTTTCTCCTATTATTGATGAGGATAAACCTATTACCCTATAATAGCTCCATCCTATTCAATAACAGGATATTATCATTGAATAACATATATATTATAATATGTATAATAATTTTTTAGTGAAAAACTCTCTTTAAAAATCACAAAAAGGAGCTTTTTTCTTCTGAGCTGGGCAGTTTGAAGTGGACCACTGGAGGTGAGTTCTGTCCCCGGGGCATCCCCATGGTGCTGCTCTTGAGAGGTGAGCGAGGAGGGTTTGAAATGTTCCCCTGCTCCGGTGACACCAGAGGGAAGAGAGGCTCTCCTCACAAATGCCAGGCCTGGGGAGTGCTAAATTGCAGGGTGAGAAGTCAGAAGTCAGGGGTTTGACAGCTATTACCAATATCTTCTCCCCGCTGTGCTGCTTGAAAGTTCAGAACATTTAAAAAAAAAAAATTAAAGGGATGCGTGTTCTCCGTGGGCAGATTGTACAAATTGTACTCCCGGCTGCTCCTTTGGTGTTTTGCTGATTGAACTCTGAGAACTTTCTTCAAGCTTTCCCTCAGTTTGGCATTTTAGTGGTGTTAGTTTTAAGGCTGGGTTTGGTTAGTTTTAAGGCTGGGTTTGGTTAATTTTAAGGCTGGGTTTGGTTAATTTTAAGGCTGGGTTTGGTTAGTTTTAAGGCTGGGTTTGGTTAATTTTAAGGCTGGGTTTGGTTAGTTTTAAGGCTGGGTTTGATTAATATTAAAGCTGAGTTTGGTTAATTTTAAGGCTTGGTTTGGTTAGTTTTAAGGCTGAGTTTGGTTAGTTTTAAGGCTGAGTTTGGTTAGTTTTAAGGCTGGGTTGGTTGTGGGGTCTGATGTTTGTGTGTCTGTGTTTGCAGGGAGGGTCTGGTCGCTCTGCAGGGATGACCCAGCAGAAAAATGGGGATAAACTGGTGAATTTTAGGCTTGGGGTGGCCAGTGCTGGTGTGTCCCAGCTCCCAGAGCCGCAGCAGGAACACTCTATGTTCTCTGATTTCCCACTGGGTACTGGGATTTATCCCTGCTCTGCTGAGGGCTGCAGAAACGTTTTGAAAAAAAAAACCAACAATGAAAAAGAATTGAAGGGCAACTCCTGGAATGTGCCCTGAATTGGAGCAATTCCAGCCACTCCAATGAAGTTACAGAGGGCTAAGAGCAGCCGAGCTGCCAGCCCCGTGTCCCGAGAGCAGACTTCAAATGCCTCAAATCCATTTATGGAACAGAACCACCTGCAGATTACAGCCCGGGATCCTCTTTACAGGATTAAACACTTTCCTTGCTTTTGCAGCAGTGAAAAAAGTCAGGGAGGTTTTGCTGCCCAGCATCAGGGTGTGCAGTGCCAAGGAAGGGCTTGGATTCACCTCTCTGTGTAACCCCCAAGCAGAGGTCCTTCTCAAATTTTCCTAAATATCTCAGTTCCTTTTTAAACCTCAGACCGTTGGAGGCTGATGCTGAAAATTTTTGCCCCAAAAATATAAATTTAGAACATGATGAACATGAAGTTTCCCTTTCTCACCATCCATGCAGTTACCTTTTAATTTCTTATATTGAAATGTTGTCCTTTCTTCTTAAGGCAAGGGCTGACCAGTTTAGAAATAGGCAGAAAATTGCAAAGGGTAATATGGTAATATTTGTGATGGGGCAGATGCTGAAAACTTGCCTGTGGCAGAGCTCTGTGATAGAAAGGAATGTGTTTAATAGTTTAATTCTACCTGGGTTTTTTTGTTTGTGTTTGTTTGTTTTTTGTTGGGTTTTGGTTGTTTTTTTTTTTTTTTTTCCTCATTTTTGGGGGGTTTTTGTTGTTTTTGAGGGGGGTTGAGAGTTTTTTTGTTTGTTTTTGGGGTTTTATTTTGTGGTGGTGGTGATATTATTTTGTGTTTTGGGTTTTTTTTTTCCAAAAATAGGGAGAAAACAAACCCCCATCAGGTGGAGATGATGAATTTTTTGTCACACGTGTCCCGTTGCAGCGTTGTCTCAGGGACATGGAAATGTTCCAGAATTGCCAAAAAAAAACCAAACAGCCGAGGAGAAATGTCCCTGGACTGAGTTAACAAATAGTTAACAAACGTTTTATTCTCTGCTTTGTGGTTTGAAAGTTCTGTGCCTGCTGGTTGGGATCCCTGATGGATTCCTCTTGTGTCCAGCTTGTGTTTCCTTGCTGGAAAATTTAGATACAGGAAGAAAATCGCAGAGGGTAATATTTGCACGACAAAAACATTTAGTGTGACAAAAATTCGTCACCTCTACCTGATGGAGGTTTGTTTTCTCCCTATTTTGGAAAAAAAAAACCCCAAAACCCAAGTAGAATTAAGCTGTAAACACATTCCTTTCTATCCCAGAGCACTGGCACGGGCAAGTTTTCAGCATCCTCCCCATTACAGATATTACCTGCTACAATTTCCTCCCTATATCTAAATTGGTCAGCTAATTGCAGACAGTGAGCAGGCAGATTTCCACTGCCCCTTCAGAGGCTGAACCACCCCATGAGCATTTCCTGCCTGGTCCCACGGTGCAAATGAACTTTTGGGTGGTTTTTTTTTGGGGACTCTGAGTGCACCAGGCTGTTCGTTCCTCCCTCTGCCCAGGCCCCGGTGATTCCATCTGCTTATTCACAAATATTTGAGAAGGGAATCGGAGCGGCCTAAGCCTCTCTGTAAATAGCTGGATGAAAAGCTGGCAGGGATCAGCTTTCCCTCTGACAGTGGCTAATGTACTTAAACCTGAGGAGAGAAAAGAGGCTTCACCTTGAAGCCAAAAGCCAGAGAGCTCCTTTTCACCTTGAAGCTTTCTGCAGGGTTTGGCTCCTCAATCAATCCAGAGAGCCTGGACACATCGCCAGAGTTGTCTTTGGTTTTTTTTCCAGCAATAGATGAGACAGAGATTATAGGTTGTTGCCCCCAGGGGCTGGGCTTTTCTAAAGCTTCGGGATTTTTAAAGGAAAGGGGCTTTTTTCACTTTAAAAAAAAAAAAAAAAAAAAAAAAAAAAGGGTCTCATAACTTTTCCTGCCTGCTGCTGGGGTGGGGAGGATGGCATTCGTTAACCCGCCTCTCACACACCTTCCTGATTACATCAAAGATGGAAATCAATTGGATTTCAGGGAGGTATTGTGGAAGGGAAAGAGGTGGCTTTAAAATATGCCCATGTAACCAACTACTTCTGCCTTTTCAATATATCCCCTTCACAGTCCCTGTCATGGTTGAGACAGCTGAAAGTTTCACAGTAACGATGTTCTCGATGTTCTCGGCAGACAGCAATGTTATCTGCACCTTCCATTTCACTAATAAGTCAATAGATAATTAGCACAGGCCTTGGAAACGTTTCTATTCCCAAACAGCTCCATGCAAGAACGCCCAGCACTGGTGGCAGCACCATCAGCACGGTATTAATCTGATTTTTGCTATTGTTTTATAGTGACTCACAGCTCTGTCGTGGGCTGAGAGTGTCCTCAACAGAGCACTGTGAGCTCCTCTGTTTGTTTTGCTGCTCTTGGCTGTAGTGACTCAGGAGGAGAGAGGGGAAAGCAGGGGAAAAGGGGAAATCAGGAGAAAAGGGGACAGCAGGAGAAAAGGGGACCGCAGTGTTAGGAAAATGAATCCACAAATGCCAGGGGTTTATGTTCAAAGAGGAGACAGAGGAGTCCTTTTGCTTTATTCCAATAAAGGGAGAGGCCATGGGGCATTTCCCCTGGGCTTTCTCAAATTTTGGAGGACGCAGCCTCCTATTTATCCTAATTTCCCTCTCTCTTTCCCCATTGGCTGAGGCACTTGAGAGTTCCAGACTTCCCAGAGTGCCAAATACCTAAAATTCCTCTTTAATGTAAAATTCCCCCTTTAAATTTTTAATTCTTATGGATTTGGGGGTTTTCCCCATTGTTTCTTTCATCTTTCAATATCCAATTTCATTTCTCATCAAACCTACAGCTTGTTTGTAAAAGGCAAATATCTCCTTTTCCATCCATCCATCAGTGGAATCCTTCCCATTGTTCCTTTTATCTCTCAGTGCTGCTTTTATCCACCAGCAGACCCAGAGTTTGTTCGTAGGGACAAGTCTGTCATTCCTCTCAGCAGGATGAGAGAGGGGACAGCAGAGGGGGAGAGGGGACAGCAGGATGAGAGAGGGGACAGCAGAAGGCTCACAGTGCCTGTTGGAGACCACAAAAGAAGCCCAGTTTTTTATCCAGGGGCTTTCCCCAAAGGTGCAGAGCTACGAGGCCCTTCTCTGAGAAACACCACTTCAAAAACTTTTAAGATATCTGGGTTTTATCCTTTTTTTTTTTCCCCTTTGAAGGGGAAGCACCTTCAGTGGGTCTTGTTCATTGAGAAGCGTACAGAATTAGTCATAGCAGGAATAGAAGGTGTGAAATAGTCTTTGTTTTCGTTTCCAAGCCACGTGCAGCTGATGTTAACAGAAGTGATGGGCAGGAATGAAGGAGTGGGGCAGGCAGTGGAGCCCTTTCCTGCTCGGGAGGATGGAGTGCAGCTGCTCACCTTGAGGATCCGGCTGCTGCCTTCATCAGCCGTGCCCTTGAGCTGTCCCATCCATCCCACCCCCCACTCTGCCGAAGAGCTGCTCTTCCCAAGGTGCAATATTGTCTCGAAGAAATACCTGCTTGTAGCACTTGTGTGAAAACAGAGCAGGCAGCAATTCCCTCGGCAGCAAACAAGGAGAGGGTTTTTCTCTTTTATCCTGGATGTGCTCCAAGAATGCTCCGTTCGGTTCAGTTATTATCTTTCCCCGCGGTGTGGGGGATATTCAATTAAACTTTCTCTCAAATTGGCCATAACTTTGGATGGAAATTAAAGCAGTTCTATTTAGGTACCAGTATCTGTCACCAGGCTTAATGTTCAGAGAGAATAGGAATGGGTTCCACCTGTTTGGTGTGAATTAACCTCGGCTGACATTCCCCGTGCTTCAGTTCCTCAAAAGCAGGGGAGGATGACAGCATTTAGCATCCAACTGCATGTGCTGGCTCTCAGCTTTGGGGTGCTGGAGGGACACAGCAAAATATACTCTTCATTTGGAATGTATTCCAATTATTTTGGCTTTTTTAAATATTTTTTTTAATAGGTTTTGTGATTCACTAGGGGGAAAAAAAAAATATATCTCGAGCAGAATGTTCTTCTAAATGATCTATCACTTTCCATCCAGCACCATATGGACACACACCTCCTTCTGTGGTGAAAATGCTGCTTTTATTGTGAAGTCGACTGAGATTTCCTAGATGCTGCCTCTCACTGAAAGAAACACACTTCTGTCAGAGGAGGCAGACCCAGAGCAGGAGTACATTTGTTTTATCTGACAGGGAGGGGGAGAAAAATCCTCTTTGGAACCCAAATCTTGTTTGCAGGTTGTCTCGAGCTGAGGGCGGCTCGTGTTCGTTCTGGGTTAACTCATTTTGGGGCTCTTCAAAAGAAATGGAACTGAGAAGAAATAAAACCTGCCCCTGGGAGTGTCTCGGCAGTCAGTTTGGCTGG
Source organism: Sinosuthora webbiana (assembly GCA_013397395.1). Taxonomy (NCBI): domain Eukaryota; kingdom Metazoa; phylum Chordata; class Aves; order Passeriformes; family Sylviidae; genus Sinosuthora; species Sinosuthora webbiana. The sequence goes on from VXBN01013252.1 coordinate 862,193, forward strand.
GAGGGTTATTTATTTTACCGTCCTGGGACAGTGGGAAATGTGTGAGGAGTGGCAGCAGCTGCTGAATGGTGTGAAGGGGAAAGTGGGCTGAAATAACTGGGCACTTTCAGGCGTGTGCACACAGATATGCACTGCTTCTTGTTCTTTTTTTTTTTTATGAAATGACCAAAAAAAGAGTCTGTGAGACATGATCTGATGAGAAGGGTGAGGGAAAAAAGCCTCTCAGCACAGCAAAGCTTCCTCCTGGTGATTTCTGTGGATTGAGCTGCTCGTAGTGTTCACCAGTGATAAACCAAAAAATGTGTTATCACTCTTGGAGTGCAAGTCCCTGGACATTACTGTGACAGAATTAAAGGCACCACTTTGAGTTTATTTTTTTTAAGTGTAGAATTTGTATTTCAGAGTTATCCAAACAGCAAAAAAGTTGCTCCCACAAAAGCAGACACTTGAGCAGACCAAAAACCTTTGGCTGTGCTGACAATAAACATCTGAGTAACACAACTTAGTCAAAAAACGGGCTTTTTTTTTATTTCTGGTGCAGGCACTTGTAGTTCCCTGTCTGCAAGGATCTAGATGGCAGCTCATTCTGTTTATTAGTGACTCTTTAGTGCTCTGTGAAGCAAATCCTCCTCCTGTGGCAGGTTCCGTGGCTCAGCCCTTATCACCCCGTGGTGGCATCGGGGCTGCACTGATTTCAATCACACATTAAGGCCGGAGCAAAGCAGCTCCACGGGCTGGAGATTAAACACCTTGGACTTGCTTATCTTGGTTATACACAGGCAGCAAGGAGAGGGAGAAGAAAGGGGCTCAAAATAATTTTATCTGGCCGGTGGTGCGAGGTTTTTGCTGCTCCTCTGTCCCCCTGATGGGCTGCAGCTCCTCTCAGAGCTTCTCCCTGCCTTGCCCAGCTCCCTCTGCTCCAAAATCCCACCAGGATTCTTCCTCTTGCTGCCCAACAGGAAGGGCAGGCATTTTTTTTTTTTTTTTTGCCATATAAAAGCTAAATGCTCAACTGTGTCAGCAGCAGGCGGAATGTTTGGAAGTGTTTTCATTTGATCTTTCACGAGTTTCTACTTCAGCTCAGGTAAATTGAGTTATTTAATAGATAAACTCAGCGTTTTCACCTATTTGTGGCTATTTCTACCTCCAGTTCTCTGTCTCCAGTGTGTGTTTTTTAAATTATAAATTGCTCACTAATTAATTCCACAGGCAGCATGTGGTGGTTCTTACACCTGTAACTCCCACTGCTCGGTGTGGGGCACTTTCATTAACCCTTGAAGCCCAGGATGCTGCAGGTTCACCTCTGCTCCCGCAGCCAGGGGATGTCCTGGACGTGTGGGGACACTTCTGGACCTTTAGATTTGTTCCTGTTTCCCACCCCAAGCAGGTGAACTGCTCACTGTTAATGCAAGCTGTGTTTTCCTGTGGTGGGAGGGGGACCAAGGTCTGACCTTGGGTGTGATGTGACACAAACTGACACGCTCTAATTGAGATAACAGCAGATGACAGCCCAGAGAGGGGTGTGAGGCAGTGACACATCCCTGAGTCAGCAGGTCCCTAACTGCATTATCTGGGATGATCTGGCTCCTGCCACCATCACACTCTCTGTTTCTGGGATTTGGAGCAACTCTTACACAGGACCCGAGCTCTTCTGTGTTTTCCAGTGAGAAAACTGGATGCATTCAAATGTATTTTAAATCTCTTGCCTTCAAACCCACTCAGACAGTTCTCAGAGCTATAATATTTTTAATATTTATATTTATTATATGGCCTGGGCCAGGGTATAATGTTCTTTCTTAGGGTGAATGAGACTGCTGAGGGAGTGCAGCAGCCCTGGGTCTCAGGAGCAAGGCTGGATGCCACAATCCAGTCCTTTCTGCTTTATGGCTGTTATTATCTTTTCCCAGCAGCAACACGAGTTGCACACAGGTGTAATTTGAAGCTGGGGACGATGTGAAGTGTGTTTTGAATAATAGATGGGTTTTAGTCAGGTCTCATTAACATATAATTAAAAATGAAGATAAATCCAAGGCCTGTGCTTGGTGCATCCTCTGTTGTGGTGGGGCCTGGGGGAGAGGTGGTTCCTTTCTAATCTTCCTGGCTGAGCCTCTGTGAAATCCTTCCATGGACATGACACAGTTTGCTCTCCCTGGAGTGAAGGGCTGCTGTTCTGTCCTTAGGAAATCCAGCTGATTTCCCGGAGTCAGGGAATATGAGGGTTATTCCCATTCATTCCACCTGGAAAATCCATAATCTTCTGTATTTTTCCATATTTTTTGTACATGCCATCATCTCTATATTTTATTTATTGTTATTATATCTATTATTATTTATTTCTTCATTTTCCCCTGACCTCCTACACCCACCAATTTCCTGTATCCCCATCCAGGTGGGCCTCCAGCAGCCCGCCTGAAGTGAATTCCGTGTTCAAGTCCCTGCACACAGAAAGAACAGGGTCTGCTGTAAAGACAGGGCAGCAAAAGACTGGGAAATGATCTAAAAAAATGTTCAATCAAGGTTCCTTGCAGTCAGCTGAAAGACTTTGTGACTGTGAGCACTTCCACCATGTCCTCACTCGCCCTGAACTTGGAGGAGCAGCCAGACATTGACACCGATGAGAGGAAAAGTCTCGGGGAAATCAAGATAGCTGATCTTTTCAGGGGAAGGAAAAGTTGGTTTCTTTTGTGCTCTGAGCAGCCACCGTGGAGATAAAACTGTCTGATACAAAGAGGATGGAGAGCAGTGAATTTAGTCAGAGTTTGCTGTGGGTGTTTTGAGCAGTGTCAGTGAAATTTCCTGAAATTCTGCGCTGGCTGTGAAGCGTCGGGCAGGGAAGAGCTGCAGCTCAGGGATGAGCCTGTGAGCAGCTCCTACCCCCAGCTCCAGGTCTGGGAGAGGAGAAATTGATAAGGTGAGAGCAGAAGGTGGTTGAGGAGAGAGGGAAGGAGATGGGAAGGAGTTAACAGCTAAAAAAAAAAAAATCAAAGTGTGTTTTTCAAACGAAGAAGGACAGTGAGCACAAGGGAGGCTCCCATTGGAAATCTCCAAGCTCAGAGTGCTGGATTGCTGGGAAATGACTCCTGAGCTCCTTGGAGGTCGTGTCAGGTTGTTTTGCCAAAACATTTTCCCTCTTCTACCAAATTTAGTGTGAGTTTTCAATGCTCTGAAGGGCACAGGTGCAGGATGTCCTTGTCAGGGCTGGTCACACAGAAGCTCTTGGGACCCTCATTCCCAGGGAGGTGTGGGGCTGGTGCCAGGGAGGCTCCTGAGAGCAGGACAGGGCAGGGGAGGAAAAGGGTTTCCATCCCCTCAGAGGGGCTGGTGCTCACTTACACCCCATGAGTGCAGAAAGGTCTCAGTCAGGGGTGGCAGAACCACTTGCACTGGGGACCCTGGGGCTCATTTCATTACTGTGTAACTGTGTTTAACAATGTGGGGGCTTCATTTGCAGGGAAAACGTCTCCATTTTTTAGAGGAGATGTGATTTTTAAGGACTGTGATTTGAGTTGGGCTTTGCTGTGACAACAGTGCCTGTTCCCACTGTTTGAACTCTGGGTGAGGTTTCATTCCGTGCTCTGTTTAGTGAAGGACATTTTCATGATTCTATGAAGGGTTCAGTGGCTTTAAAAAATAAAAAAAAAATCTGCTGTTATAAACGAAATAAAATGTCATCAGCTCCTTTTCCAAGGTGAATGACACGCAGCCTCTCGCTGCTGGGACTCTATTTTATATTTTAAAATATAAAATACGCCTGGAGCATGGGGATTCCATGAGTGACCTGTCCTGTTTTCCACTGCAGATGACAACACCCTGCACGGGCCCGTGTTCCTCCAGGAGCCCGACAGCCTCATCTTCCCCTTGGACTCGGAGGAGAAGAAAGTGAAGCTGAGCTGTGAAGTGAAAGGAAATCCCAGACCAACCATTGGGTTTGTTCAGTGTTTTAACTCTTCTTGGGACCATCACACATGAGCCTTTCTCCTGTGTGGGTTGGTGATGTCCCTGGAGGGTACCACAGTGCTGATCCCAAAAAAATCCCGAGGGACAGCTCTATGACCAGGGACAGGATCCAGGGAGCGGCTGGAGCTGGGCCAGGGGAGGTTTAGGTTGGATTTGAGGGAAAAGTTCTTTCCCCAGGGAATGGGCGTGGCCCTGAGGCTGCCAGAGCTCCAGGAGCATTTGGACAGACACCACTCCCAGGGTGGGATTTGGGGTGTCCTGGCCAGGTTTTTGATGGTCCTTGTGGGTCCCTTCCAGCTCAGGGTGTTCTGTCATCCTGGAGCTTTAGGAACAGAGGGAATGGACACCAGGAAATCTCCAGGTGCTGCAACTCAATTGCAAAATTCAGACAGGAGCTCTGAAAGGTTACAACAGGATTATAAACAGTCCTGGCTCTCACATTAACCATCCTTTCCCATAAACACGGACAGATCCCCTGATTCTTTTCAGCTTTAGCAGCTGCTTTGGGCTCCTTGGAGGAAGGTGCTGCAGAGCTGTTGCTGCTGTAAATCGCCGGTGCCGCTCTTCTCTTTCCTCTGGTGCCTCTCTCGCTCTGCTCACCACTAAATGCCACTCTGGAACCAATTAGAGTCACCAGGCCTTGCCTCTGTGCTGGCTCCTCACACCCAGCTGGTTGATGCCATGAAATCCACGGATTCGTGGTGCAAACACATCTCCAGAGTGCTGGGAGGGGCTGTGTCCCCCTGCCCGCCCCATCCAGGCCTGCTCTGGCTGGGGCTGGAATTCCTCAGTGCTGCCCCACTTGGTGACAACATCTGCCAGGAGGGAATTCTCCTAAATTTATTAACAACCAGCCAGCAAGTCAGGGGAGAGGGGGGAAAAAAACAAAATATCCTCAGTGGACTTGAATGGGTTCGAGATCCTGTCTCAGGGACTCCCCCTTGCCAAGTGATTAATTCCAAAGGGCAGCAGCACCAGCAACTCCAGCAGCATTGATCATTTCAGAGACTGAAATATCTGTCATGGATATTGCTCTTTCAGTTAAACACCAGAATATTTCAATACCGCTCAGGAAATTTGCATTGTTGTGCCATCTTTGTCTTTTTTTTCCTAATTTTTAATAAGCAGCCGGAGCCATCCTAAATCTTCCTTTACTCCGAGTGCCCCGGAGCATGGGCAGAGTTTAACTTTGGCGTTCTGTGCCGCAGGTGGAAGTTAAATGGGAGCAGCATCGACGTGGGCATGGATTACCGCTACAGGCTGCTGGAAGGGAACCTGCTGATCAACAACCCCAACAAAAGCCAGGATGCTGGCACGTACCAGTGTGTAGCCACGAACCCCTTCGGAACCATCGTCAGCAGAGAGGCACAGCTGCGGTTTGCTTGTGAGTAAAGGAGGGCGGCCTCTGTTCCCACAGTGTGTTGGGAAAAAAAATGGGAGCTGGGTGTATTTTCCCAACTTTTCCCGGTGTGTTCTCTTCAATTCATGGAGTGGGAAAGAGGGGAAGTGTGAATGAGGAACACAGAGCTTGAATTATCGTTATGTTGCTGAAATGGTATGGATTTTTCAGGGTAAAATGTCTTATTTCTTGAGGAAGAGGTTACCTAGAAAACAATCTGGCAAATGGGATCATCTCACCATTGGTTTTTTACCTTTCCTTGGAGATTCAGATCTTCAAAATGTTCAAAAGGAGTGCACAGGGTAAAAAGTCCTTTTTCTTGAGGAGGAGGTTATCTAGGAAAAAATCTGGCAAATGGGATCTCCCCATTGGGAGATCTTTTCTTTCCTTGGAGATTTAGATCTTCAAAATGTTCAAAAGGAGCACACAGGTTAAAACATCTTATTTCTTGAGGAGGAGGTTACCTGGGAAAGGATCTGACAAATGGGATCATCTCACCATTGGTTTTTTACCTTTCCTTGGAGATTTAAAGCTTCAAAATGTTCAGAAGGAGCACACAGGGTAAAAAGTCCCGTTTCTTGAGGAAGAGGTTACCTAGGAAAGGATCTGGCAAATGGGATCATCTCACCATTGGTTTTTTACCTTTCCTTGGAGATTTAAAGCTTCTAAATGTTCCAAAGGAGCATCATCTCCACAAGGGATGGCTTCACAGAGATGGATTTCACAAGTCCTGGGTTTCAGTGGTGCATCAAGTGTGGGCACTCTGTGGGTAAAAAGGGGAAGAATGGGCAGCTCTGTGTTTATTTGGGGTTAAAGCAGAGTTGCAGCTTCCTGTCAAAAGCTGAGGGTAAGAAAAGGCAGGATCTCGCTGTTAATTCACATTTAATTCACTCCTTTTAAGAGTTAAGTCGTGAATCCTGGGACATCAGTAATGTGTGTTGTTCTTCAAGGGCTGTGTTATTCTTCTGTAGCCTTTTCAGGGAAGATTAAACTGTGATTGAGCCGTTCAGCCTCCTGTGGAGGGCAGACAGGGTCAGCAATTCCATCCTTGAAATATGTATTTGGGTTACAAACTCATTATGATAAAAGCGCTAATATTTCCCCCGAACACTTGGGGTTTTTTTATATATGTCATTTTCATTTCAGGTTTTTGTCCTTCCTCTCTCTTTTTCCCTTTCTCTTCTCTCCTTTTTTCTTTTTTTTTTTCTTTTTTTTTTCTTTTTTTCCTTTCTTTTTTTTCTTCCACGGTAGTTGTCTCTGAAATTGAACATATTTTCACTGAGTGAGGAATCCGCTGTGCCACGGTTACAGAATATGGATTAATGACACCCTGAGCCCTGTTCTTACAGCAACACAGCCTTTCAGAAAATAAAAAAAAAAGCTATAAACCCTTGAGTAGGGATCTAATAATGGCTTTCCCACAAAGATCTATGAAAACACAGCTGAACTAGATTAAATGATGCACTTCTGGTTTTCGGGGCTGGGGCTTAGCTCGATGATTTTATTTTTTGTGCTGTGGTTTGTGTTGGGAAATAACCCTGGGCCCACCCCTTCAGACATGGGATTCAAATTGTTTGCTGTGGCCTGGATCCTGCTCCTGTTGAGGATGGAGATAAAGCTGCCATTGATTTTCGGTGGCTCCAGGGTTGGCCCACACCCCTCCCAAAGTGATGAATTTGCAGCTTGTTCTGCCTGCTCAGCTCCCGTCCCTTTGGCAGGGCTGGGAGGATGAGCTCCCAGAGTGTCCTTGCCAAATCATTCCTGCTGACCATGGGATAATGACCTTGGGAAGGCTGAGCTGGAACAGAGACTGGACAGAGCTGGAGAATAAAGTAGAGATTTATTGAAAGGCCTTTGGGATCCACCTTGGGCAGGACAAGAGCCTGGCCAGGGCTGCACCCAAGGTGGACACAAAATGGTCACAAAATGGACAAAGGGTCACCAGGTCTCACACTTTGATAAGTTTTGGTCCATTTGCATCTTGGGGTTGAATTGTCCAATCCCAGCTCCAGGCTGTGAGGTCCCATCCTTCTTGTTCCTCCCTCCAGCCCACCCTTGTTTGTGCTTTTGGGGCTGAGAGTTGTCCTTGGTGTGCAGCAGGAGAAGGATTTGTTTTGTGTCCCTGCTGTGTGCAGAGCTGAGTGACACTGACTGTGAGCTCAGAGCTGCACCCCTGGGCACCACAGGACCTGAAATACAGCAAAGCTCAAACTTAAGTCATCAGTACAAAATGGAACATCTCACAGGTGCTGGAAGTTGTTCAGTGAAATTCCCTGGAAGGAGGTGGTGGTGGCAAGGTGAGGGTTGGTCTCTCCTCTGAGGGAACAAGTGACAGGACAAGAGGAAATGGCCTCATGTTGTGCCAGGGAAGGATGGCAATAGAAATTTATTTACTAAAGTATGGTTAAACATTGGCAAAGGCTGCCCAGGACAGTGGTGGAGTCACCATCCCTGGAATTGCTCAGACAATGAGCAGATGTGGCACTTTGTGATGTGCTTTAGTGGCCCTGGTGTTTGCTCAGAGGTTGGACTTTGACCTTGGGGGGAGTCAAGGACCTGGACTTGACCTTGACCTTAATGTCTGATTTACACCCAGACCTCCGTAGTCATCAGGTCCCCGTGGGAAGTTCTTCCCTAAATCAGCCCTGGAGGAGCTCCTGCTCTGCCCAGCCCTTGCAGACCCTGCTCAGGGCTGAGCATTTGGAGATCTGTGCAGTCAGAGTTAGTTCCATTTGGTGACTGACATCTGGTGGTGCTGATCTTCTGGCCTGTCCCAAAGGGGCAGCACTGCTGGAAATGTGTTCAGAGGAATTGGGACAGCTCAAGGTTTCCCTTCTGTTCTAATTCTCTGCTGAGGGATGTCCAGGTTGTTTATGATCACAGTGGGATGAGCGAGGCAGGACAATTCCTGCTGATTTATGAGCTCCTCTAGGGGAGCATCTCTAATTAGAGATAACTCTGAATTTATTTTACCTTGCTGAGGCTGCAGTTTGTGTTTTACTGCCAGGAACCAGACAGTCCTGCACATCTCCAGTCCCCCCCACCCCAGGGCTCTCCTTGCTCCATCTCCACCTCCACCAGCAGCAGCTCAATCATCCCAAGCACATCCCAATCATCCCAAGCCTCTCCCAGCAGATGACCCCTCTCTTCCCCCTTGGAGCCATCCCCAGTGCTCACAGATGAAATATTCTCTCCCTGCTGTGATAACTTTACTCAATTTGGCCCTAAACTCCTCAGCAGGGTTTGCAGTTTAACCTGAAAAGTCATCCTGCCAGCTGCAGGGTGCTGCTTTGGAAATGAACCCTCTGGGAGCGGGTGAGGAGCTGTGCAGGAACTGTTGGCTTTCTCATCAGCAAACTGATGTTTGTCACATGCTGTCCGGGTGGAAATGGGTGTCCTCAGAGGAAAATCGAGTCTGAATCAGAGCTGGGTTTCAGTCATGTCACTGTTTTGCCCCCTGTTGTTACAACTGGCTGAAAGTGATGTCTGTGGAGCAGGAGCTGGTAGAGAATTGGGATCTGCTTTTGGAGGGGTTTATCTGTGGGACCCCGTGAGGGGAGCATGGCTGATGTCCTTCCCTCTGCTCTGTGCTCAGAGGCCTCTCTGAAATCCCCTTCCCAAGCCGTGGCCATTTCCCAGGAAGGAGCTTCCCTTGAATCTCTAATTTGGCAGATCCACATTAATGCTGTGGATGTTTTCTGCACTTGGCCAGAACGATACTGAGACGTCCAGGGGGCTGAGGGACCGATTCCATAACTGGGGAATGAGCCCATTTATTTGCATTTTCCCCCATGTTCCACATCCCAGCGTTTCTCTTTGCTGAAATCCTGCCTGAGCCGTGCTCGGGGCAGCCACCAGTGTTAGAGATGAGCTCCCAACCTCTGCTCCTTCCCCACAGGCTCTCATGGGTGGAAAACTAGGCTAAGCCTCACGTAAGCTCCTCTTTTTTTCCCCCTTTCTTTTCTTTTTTCTCTTTTTTTTTTTTTATTTTTTTGATGAATAGCACCAAGAGGGAGTTTGCAGCAGAGGATGGATCTATAACCTACTTTACTTTCATCTGGGATAGAAGGACCCTGAAGTCAGAGCAGAAATGGAGGATTTTTTTTTTTTTACCTGCTTTGTTTCCCCCCCAGGGTTATCAATAAGCTGAATACATTATTACTTACAGCAGTGGCACCTGGAAATTATCTTTACACGTTGCCCTAAAGCTGGGGATCTCCTAAGCCTGCAGTGTTTTTTGGGGGAGTTATTTTGGTTTCTGTCTGGAAGGAGCTCAGGAGAGGGCAGGGAGTGTTCGAGCCCTGAGGATCACAGGTCACTCACAGCACCACAGTCCCTCTCCTGCTTTTAGGAATTCAGGGAAAAGCAAGGCACAGGCTGGACATTTTTCCCCATCTCTCTTCATATTTATTAATTTTGCTTTTAATATGAAAGAAAAATTTTGAAAAAGCAGGTATTTCTTTTATATATATATATATCTAGGGGCTTTATTCTTTAAATGGTGATTTAGGTTTTTGGTTTTTTTTTTTTTTAATGAACCCCCCAACATCTTGTAAAAACCGATTTTAGAGCAGTAAACATCTGCAGAGCTGTAGGGTGATGTTTTCGTGGCATATTCCAATCACTTTTCATGGTTTGTGTGGCTGGAGAACAGGACAGGGAATCAGGAGGTTTTGTTTTTTGCTCTGTTATTAGGAAACTTTCCTGTGACACCTCCCCTTTTGCCTCCAGACCTCCTGGTCTGTGAATGAAATAACGCTCTTGACCTGGCTGAGGAAATAATTACGATCCTCAGATGACCCTTCGGGGTTCTGTGTCAGTGCACACCAGTATTTGGGGTTATTTCACTCTCTGAAGTTTTTTATCTTTATCAGAATGGACAAACAGCAGCACTCTGAGATGCTGCTGAGCCCCAGAACGTGAATTTCCACAGGGAGGCTGCACCACCAGAGCTGAGGGTCTCCGAGGGGTGGGGTTTGGGTGGGGTTTTTATCAAGTAAAGGGAAATTTTCCTTTGAAACTTCCTGCTGAGTGAGCTTGAGTCCTGTTATCCAGAAAATCTGTGGCTGCCCCTGGATCCCTGGAAGTGTCCAGGGTTGGATGGGGCTTGGAGCAGCCTGGGACAGTGGAAGGTGTCCCTGCCCTCTCTCATGGACTCTAATGAATTCTGGGACTCAGTGATGGTATTTTCCATTATTTGGGGTCAGAATTTGCATTCCTGTCACTGCCCAGGGAGTGGGAAGGTGCAGAAGAGCCCGTGGGGGATACAAGAGGGATACAACACCTCCTGTGCCCATGGAAATTCTGCTCTCTGCCCACTGCAAAGTCATCTGTGCTGCAAGAAAGTGCAAACAGAGCTTTTTTTCCCCCTTTTTTTTAGTCTAGGAAAAGATAAAAAACTTCAGAGAGTGAAATAACCCCATTCGAGCCAACCCAAGGGGAAACGTCTGCCCAGATTTTCTAGATTAAAGTAATAAAATTTTCAGAGTCCTCAGCATTTTTTTGTCTCGAGCAGAGGAGCTGCTTCAAAATAAATGTTTGAAATATTTCCTGTCGAAGGAAGGCAAACAGGCAGTTTTTATGAAGTGGAACATGAAGACAAGGAGGAATTTTTTTTTTTTTTTTTCGTAATACCAGAGAGAAGAGCGGTTTGATTTTGGAAAAGAAAAACGGGTGCCTTGCAGGAATTTCTTAAGAGCTCCTGTTTTCCTGGGAGATCAGTGGTGGGAGGAAGGCAGAAAAGCCCTGGGGCTGGTTGGGAGCAAGGATCAAACCCCAGTGAGGTGGAATTTCAGTCATGAGGGTTCAGAAATCACTTTGGCTTTAACAGAAAGACTCGGGAAAATCCAAACAGGAGAAGCCAGATAGAGATGTCCAAGTCTGAGATGACAGAGAGATCAGAGTGCTGAAGTTGCCCAGGCAGGGCCTTGTTAATGCCCACAGCAATAAAGCCCAAGGAAAAATATTTTCCAGCAGGGATAGGGCTGGGGGAAATGCCAAGATATTTACCTCGAAAACTTCTTTTTCCTTTCTTTTCTCCTCGGCGAAGCGGAGATCCCGGTGAAATTTCTGCTCTAAAGGTCAAATTAGAAAGCTTTCATCCCCAGCCTTGTAAACTATTTCTCAAATCAGTGACTCTCGAAATTATTCATTAGAACACCGGCTCTTAAACTAAAATTCTATTAAGCTCTGTATCAAAGGGGTTTTATTCCAACCCACACAGCTCTCTGGGTAGTCCTGACACACCAGCAAGGACACAGCCTGGAGAACTTCATCTCTGTGTGTTGGTGGAAGGGATGGCAGGAAACCCAGCTAAAAATCAGGTGCAGTTTTATAGAGAGAGTTTTTTTGGGGCTGGTGGGATTACCAGCAGGCAAATCCTGTTTGTTGTGGGTGCCAGCGAAGAGCTTCCAGCCTTTTTTCCTGGGAGTTCTTCCAACCTGTGCCCCCTCATCTCCAAAATGGATTGAGGTGCACTGGGCTCCCCTCTCTGAGACTGTTTTTCTATTTATATCTTTATATATTCATATATTTATATTTTTATTTTTTTATAATTTATTGTTTAAATTTTATTTTATATATATATATATTTGAATTCCCACAGTTTGTAGCCAACAGCCACTGGAGATGGATGATCATGATGCCAGTGCCTCCACCTGGTTGTGAGTTTTGTCCAGGACATGAGCCTGGGATCTGTTGTGTGTGGAGAGTTGTGCAAAGGTCATGAGAATAATTTGGGAGAGGGCACCCAAATATCCCTGAGAAGGAGGTTCTTTGCTCAGTCTGAACCAGGAGGATTTGACCAATCCTTCTGTCAGGTCTTTTTTGTTGGAGATGTCATTGCTGGCCTAATCAGATTCCCTTGGGATGAGCCGTGTGCTCTTTAATAAAAGGAATAATCTCATGGTCTTCAATTCAAGGGCTGGATGTGACCTTAAACATCGCCCTAAATTTTAGATTGCCGGGATTATCTTAAAATTATTGAAGGGGTTTGAGAAGGCAGAGCCCATTATGATCTGTAAATCTCTTCAAGTCATGCTTAAAAATTGGTTTTGGGTGTCTTGGCTGTGTCTGGCTACCCAAGGGGATTGGGCATTTCACATACAAAAAAGGTAATTCCACCTTTCCTATACCATCATTTCCTATTGTGTGGGTGCTTTAAAGTTCATTTCATATTAGTAAAGGTGGTTTTGTCCACTCCAGAATACCCAAAATCACCAGTGAACGTGTGTTGGCTTTCTGATTCATCACTCCCTGGATGATCAGGTTCATTTTTAACCATTCCTGTGCTCAAAGTACAACCAAGTCTCCAGGGTGAGACACCAACCACAACCCCCCATAAAATACAAACAGGCTAAAAGAGCTCCTGAAGTGCTGATCCAAGGGTTTGTTGCTCATCTAAGTGAAGCAGGAGGTTCCTAACCCAGGGAAAATTTGTAGTACGGTAGGAATGGCACTAAGGCTGTGCTAATTCCCAGTAATTCCCAGTTGGATGCACAGATGTGTGGGGATCACCCATCCTTCCCCCTCCCTGTGCTGCACCTGGGCACAAACTCCCTGTTCCCTCTGCCCAGGCTCATTGGAAATCTCATTTTGTAGGAATAATGATCCCCAGGGATGCAGCTCCTGTGCTTTGAGGGTTCCTTGCTGTTAACATCAACTCAGTTGAGTGACATCAACGATGTCTTATCAAATTTGCCTTCCAGAACTCTCTAGAGACACGACTTTTAAGTGAAATCCACTAAACATTTTTATTTTTCTGGGCCTGTTAGCCGTGTTTTTCTCTGGCAATTAAAACCCAGTGATGCATAAAGCGGTGATTGATGTGGGTCCACTTTTTGTTGGAATGCAGCAAAAGCAGAAATCCTTTCGTAGCAGTTAGACAGGGATAATAGGTGAAAACAGCACTGACACTGCTTTTCTAATCATTAGGATAAAAAAAAGCAACCAAAACCCTGAACTGTAATGACAAAGGGCTCACTAATGGTGAGTTTTTGACAGAGTGTCATTCATGGCAGAGCTGCCTCCCACACGATACAGTCACAGAAATTGGCTTTCTAAAGGACATGCAGACACCTGCCACCACCAATTTGCATCATTGACTCTTCATCTCATTTGCTGCAGTATTTTTTTGGGGGGTGGTTTTTAATAGCCATTGCACAGAGGGGTCTCTCCCTAATTGCAGCAGCGGCGTAATTACGAAGCGTTTTGCGTTCTAAAAATAGGCACAATATTTTTTGGAGGGGGAAAAAAAAAAAATCAAAGCAAAGCGTGGAAAAGCTCCTCGGGCAAACCAAGCCAGCAAAACAGAGCTCAGCTTTCACAAAAAATAGGGATCTCTGTCACGGCCCTAGTGCCCTGAGACTGGCAGGCTCCTGAGGGAAGTCTTGGTGTTCCAGCCAGGTTCCCAGGGCACGCTGAGTTCAGGGATTCTGTTATTTCCATTATTTCTGTTGTTCCCATTATTTCTGTGGTGGTTGTTGTTGCTGCAGCCACTGATGGGGAACCAAGGGGGGATGTGTAGCTGCTCTGCTCTGCTGGGGTAGAAGTCTCACCACTGGGACAATCAGTGGAGCTGGAAATGATGAGGGATGTAAATACAGAGGCCAAATTTTACCCCACCAGCAGGAGCTGATGTGGCCTTGTTTGTCTGCCCATCCTTCGATGCCATCTGGGAAATATTTCTTTAAAACTTTGCTTGCCTAGGAGTCACTTAGAAAAGGAATTACCACATTTCATAAAGCTCAAACCCAAGCAAGTCCTAAGAAAAGGAGAAAAGGCTGCAGCTCCTTTTCTTTTGTTTATAATTGAATCTTTTTTGCTATAAAGACTCATTTTTTGCAGGCAAAATTTGGGGAAATTTTTCACTGCTGCGGACAACTTGGGTAATTGTTACTGTGCAAAGCCACATGGGTTTGATGAAAGTTTCCAAATGCCATTTCCCGAGACAAACTACCCAGTCTGGAGGGGCCGGGGATCATTTCAGACTGCTTAAGCTTTTATTAAACCCCATAACACGTCATTCCATCCAACAATACCCTGCCCAAAGTGAGGAGCTGGTGGGCTGACAGCTGCTGCTGGCACCTCCTGGGCTTTGGAGCAGTTTTTGGGGGCACAGGGATCTGTGTCAGCCTGGCGTCACCTCCCAGTACCTGCCCGAGTTGTGGCCCTGAACATCAAGGCAGAGTTTTAATGGAGAAAAAACCTCATTATTCCAGCAAAGCCATTCAAGTCCCCATTAAGGGCTGGGTGTTGGTGTGTGCATTGCACTCCAGCGCGTTTCAGAAGCAGATGTCAAGGTTCTGTGCAAATATTAGCTAATTAAACCTCTTCTGAGAGACACAGCTGAAGTGCTTGTCCTTAGGGACGTGCAAACTTTGTCACCTAGAGCTGCAGTGACTTTCCCAAAGTCAGGCAGCTGCCTTTAAATACATCCAGCTGAAATGAAATAAGAATGCATGCAACTTTCTGCTTCTGTGGGTCTGTTCAGCTTGATTTAGAGCTGGTACCATCCAGAAAGTGTTTAAAAGGCACCTTAACTCGTTCATTAAGTAAGGTGTGAGTAGCTGTTACTCACAATAACCTCTCTGCATTCCTGTGACACCTCCCCTGTTGTATTCTCCTCTTGAAATCGTTACTAATTGCTAATTACTAATCCTTCTCTAGTGCTGGGGTTACTGGAGCTCACACAATAATTTTTCTGTGCTCACTGGAGTCCTTGGCTTGGCATTGTGAGAATTGTTGGCCGGAATTGCAAGTGTTAATATTTTCTTCCTCAGTTTTTCCTTTTAATCTCATGGGTCTGTGGGTTTGTTTGGTGGGTTTGGTTTTTTTTATAAAAACAAAAATCCTTCTCTGCTGCCCAGGGCTTTTAGGTTTGAGGACAAAGGGAAGTGGAACTCGGATGGTGTTGCCACCATCCACTCAGCAATTCCAAGATTGTGAGGTGGATCCTCAATGAAGCTCCTCACTATTAAAATCTTCATGATATTATTGTTCATTCCAAGTTGGGTGTTGGAAAAACAAATCTGTGGCCTTCAGAAAGCACAGGCACAATCGGCCCGATGGCTTTGATGAGCCATTAGCCTTTCTCATAATTACCTTAATCTTGTTCTTTTGCTCAGAGCCAGGTTTGAAGGAGGCTTTTCAGAGCTGACTCCCAAAGCCTCATGCTTTGCACTGCAAGCACCAGTGATGAATGCTCTGCTTTATTTGTTGATTTTGACCATCCTTGCAGCATTTCCTAGATGTTCATCCAAGCAGAGGCTGCTTTTCCTGGTAGCAATCCTTTTCTTGTCAATATTGATGGATAAAAACAGCACATTTCTTCCTGCAGGCATTATTTGGGCTTTGGGCTGTTACTCCTCCTGCAGCTGTCTTCAGAGAGGATGGGATCCAGCCTTGTGCCTGTGTGCAGTCAAAATGTATAAAAATCTGTGCACTGTGCAGGTGGCCAGGGGAATGTTACAGTGACTCCTGTAAAATTTAAATAAAAATAAAAATAAAAATAAAAAAACCTTGTAAATTTTATAGAATTTAAGAATGAAAAATTACATCTAATTGATTTTTTTTTCCTGTTTTCCTTATGTCCTAAGCCAGAAAAGAAAGACAAAAAGGCCTCATAAAGATTTCTTCCCTAAAAAGGGAGATGAAGCAGTGACAACTCTGGATTTTATTTATTTAAATTTTTTTTAAGGATGTGTGCAGAAAACGTTTTTTTTAAGAGAGGATAAAAATCAAGGCTCAGTTTTCCATCCTTGTAACCTTATAATGATGTTCCCACCAGTTCCTGCTGATAAATATTTATCACCTCTGTGTTTTCTCTGGTTCCCAACTGCACTGACGACGGGTCTGTAATTGCCAAACCAAGGCTCAGCTACGCTGGAAACAAGGGGGGGAAAAAAACCCAAAATTGAAATGCAGGAAATTGTTAAAGATCAGAGGCTGCCCAAGCGACTCCATGTCTTGGAACTCCCCCAGAGCAGCTGCTGGTGACAGTCCTGGTGCCACTGCTCAGCTCGGAGTCACCTCCTCACTCCACTGCAAGTCTCTGGAGTTCAGTGTGCAAGGAGAGCAGAGGGAGTTGTGGGGTTTGGGCCCTGAGGAGAGGAAAAAGAGAGAGGAGGAAGGAGGAATTGAATTTATGATTAAAGCACTCTGTGTTTTAACATGCAGCTGGTTCCTTGTGGGGGAGGGAGGGTCTCCACACATGGGCTGGGAGGGCGTCAGGAGTGAGGGAAACAGGCTGCCTTGGCATGGAATCCCTTCTTTAAGGCACTTAATTCTTCCTAAATCCATCCAACAAACCTCCCCCAGCGTTCCAGGTGCTGGGGTTTCCTCCAGCTGTGGGGTAAAAATGGTTTGCCCCGTTTTCTGTGGGTAAATCAGCACCTCCTCCCCTCCCCAGCCTGGGAAAGGCATTTCCTGATCCTTCGTGGATGCTCCTCAGCCTCCTGCCGCCTCACGTTCCACCCAGATCCCACCAGCCCACCCTCCAACCTGATACTTGCTTCATTTCATCATTTTCCTTTTGTGCTCCCCGTGAGGAGAAGCCTTTGATGAGCCTTTAACCGAGTCCTTTCTCTCCTGGCAGACCTGGAGAACTTCAAGACCAGGACGAGGAGCACGGTGTCGGTGCGGCAGGGCCAGGGCATGGTGCTGCTCTGTGGGCCCCCACCCCATTCCGGAGGTAAGGGCCTTTCCTTCTCCTCATTTCAGGGCCTGGCAACGAACTGTGGGGTTTCCACCCTCAGGGAAGGGAATTCTCTGGGTTTTCAGGACGTTTGAAGCAGTCACCTGCCAGGGGAGGTGGTGGCCCTGGCTGAGGGGTGCTGGGTGGGCCTGGTGACTGGGGAAGCTCCAGTGGGGGATAAATGCGGAGAAAGGGCTCGTTATTAATCAGAATATCGTGAGAAATGTGTTTGTAGAGGACTCTCAAAGCCTGGCTGAAAGCTCCCGCAGTCTTGTACATCTGTGTGCAAACTCTGAGATAAGGTGTGCTGGCTTAGAAATGCCATGGGATAGGACAGACATGGCTGAGAGAGAAATGGAACTGGAAACAAGTTTGAAACGATGGCCTTGCAAACAGACCAGATATTTTGGAGAATTAGAACTGTGAAAGATGCATTGTACCAAACCCATGTGGAGGATTTTTAGATGATTGGCTTTAAGGCATTAGCAGCATTGTGTGGCAAAAGCTGATAGGCCAAGAAAGGCTTATAATGGATTGGAATTAACAAATAGTTTGGCTTCTGATTGTGATGGTGTGAATTGTAACATCTGTCCCATCTCACCCTTCTCATGAGACTGAAAATGGAATAAAAGTCTTTAAAATGCCCCTCAGGAGCCCCATCTCTGGGTCAGAAAAAGTTTTTCTGACAAATTATAAACTTCAGAGATGAACTGATGGAAACTAAAGCAGTGTGTTCATGTCCTGAGGATGTGACCAAGATCTCCTTGTGCAGCCTTTCTGTTTTGTGGCCTGGGTGTCTCTCCTGCTAAAAAGATGAAGTTTGCTGACAGAGCCACTTTTGTGCATCATCTTTTCATTATTTTCTCTTTTTCAAACCCTACTGGCACTGGTTTTTGTGTCCTGAGTACTCAGGATGTGTCCCAGATCTCACAGACTGCTGTTTGCTTTAAAGAGGGTGGTATGAATGTTTAGAAAATACCAAACAATTCTTTCAGTTGTGTCAATTTGTGGCTTCCCGAGCATGTATCCTGCACTGTTCTGTTTAAAAATGTGTTGGAGAGGGGGTGGATCTGTCAGAATTCCTGCTGGATGTCCTTGGTGTGCCCATGTGTGTGTCCCTACCCACCAGGGCCCACACCAGCCACTGCAGCTGCTCTCCCCATCAGACCATCAGAACATCTTCCACAGATCTCTGTCCCTTTTAAAGAAATTTGCAGTCCTGCTTTGAGGTCTGTCCAGCCTCATCAGCTGGATGGAGATTGCCTTGTGGACCACGTGCTGTTGGGCTGAGCTCATTGCTCAGACAGGAGAGGACAGAGGCTTGAGGAGCTGCTGGGCTCGTGTCTGACCAGCTGGCAGAGCTGCCCACGGCCTTTGTCCCACTCGGACCTTTCCCAGCCAGCAGGAATGACCCCACAGCACTGAGAATTGCAGGAATTGTGCACATTTGTCTCCTCAGCAAAGCCCTGCTCTGCAGTGGCTCAGAGTTCCCTGCTTGGTAAGAAATCCTTGCAGGGTGAGCAGAGTGTGTGGAAGGACTGCAGCTGCTGTGAGCAGTGAGAAATGGCTGTTCTGGTGGTTCAGATGAAGGTTTGGTCTGAGTTTATTTACTGGTGATACAAAAAACTGAATTTCCAGGAGGTGCTGGTGTTATTTCCAGCTTTGGTTCAATAAGAGGGACAGAGCCTGGTGTGCTGACCGGGAG
The DNA here is from genome assembly GCA_013397395.1 of Sinosuthora webbiana. NCBI lineage: Eukaryota > Metazoa > Chordata > Aves > Passeriformes > Sylviidae > Sinosuthora > Sinosuthora webbiana. Next base: position 880,946 of record VXBN01013252.1, read on the forward strand.
GTGAGAATGTTTCTGGTAATAATTTCCCTGAATGGTTTGGGTGAGAGATGACTTCCCCCATGACCTGCTCTACTGCAGCCACAAAATTATCCTTCTAATTGTAGCCAGAGCCACAATGGCATTAATGGACAGTGCTGAAATACAGGACTAACTGTGAGATTCTGTTTTTTTCACTTCGGTTTCATATGTGCATTGAAAATGAAATCTGAAAAAAATAATTTAAAAGAAGGAGAACTATTCAGTCTGAGAGCTGCTGTTGCTTTGCTGATGAGGGAATTCACTGGAATAGTAGAAGCCTGGACAAAACATCCTGGCCAGGTGTTGAGATTCAGGAGCAGAAAAATTAGGAGTAAATTAGATTAAATTCTAGTAAATTAGAAGGGATTTTTCTCCTGTCACCCATTGTGTCACTGGCTGTCTTGGGCTCAAAAATTGTGACTTTATGAAAAAGATGCTGATCAGCGTCCAGACCATTAACCTTTCAGCTGTGGTTCACTCTAACACTTTGCCACTTGGAAATATCCATTTCTGAGGAGCTGTCAGCTAGAAGTGAAGTTGTGTTGGCCTGCATGCATTAGTTGTTGAGGCTTTTCTTTTTATTTTTCCTGGTTAATGACGCCCAATAAGGAGCTTCCTGCTGTTCGAACGTTACAAAATCCATCCTGAAAATGAGTCCAAATGATGAACAAGTCCTTTCAGCGTCAACAAATGGGCTGTGTACAGCTCACACGGAACAATCTGGGCACTGCCCTGCGCTGTCCCAATTTTGGGTTTGAAATGAGCTGGAAATTTCAAGCACATGGATCTCAGCTGCCCCCCTCCCCAGACCCCAAACGGAGATGGAATGCGTGCCCCGTGCGGCGGGGAGCCGCTGTTTGTCAGGTCACTGCCTTGTGCTGGTACATTCTGTTAAGCAGCATAATGATGTGATGGCCTCCTCTGATGAAGTGCATGCTGAGTGCTGGAGGTTTTGGAAAATAAATGTTCATCTGCGGCTCGGGAAGCGGCCGGGCCGGAGAGCGGAATAAATGCAAATCAAACATTCGCTTCTGTCGCGCTTTCGGCGCTTGCAGCAGTGGATCCCCAGCCCCCCGAGGCCAGTCCTGCCATACTGATGACCCCTTTGTCTGGCAGAAGTTCCAGTTCTTTTCCTCTCCTTTGTTTGTTTTTTTGGGTTTTTTTGCCTTCTCCATTTGTTCCTAACGGACTGCCAGAAACCTGCCTTTGTTGTCAGGATTTTTCTGAGATAATTACCCCGTGTGTGAAGGGTGTTCCCTCGTTATTTCTGCGGCTTGTTTCGTCAAAAGCCCAACAATGGTCTTGTGTCCACTGTTCCACCCTGAAACTCCACAGAAGAAATCGCTGGAGAGTAAATATTGCTGTGGGAACGTGGCACTGGGGCCTGGGTGACAGCATGATGAGCTGTTGGTGGTTAAGTGGACAGGAGGAAACAGTCAAAAATCCTAAAAAGTCTGTGTGCAGCTCAAGTTTGGCTTTGGTTTTAGTGCAGAGCACCAGGGGCCTCACCATGGCCACAGCATGAACTGGGCAGTCCCCAGTGATGGGGTCACAGAAATGGGTTTGGACACTGGAGGGGCATCAGAGAGTTTCTGTGACTTCTTTGCTGAGACTCATTCAGGCACCTCAGCCTGTCCTAGGATGAGTTCTAGAGTTTGGATACCAGAAGGCAAAGCTCTCCTGCTTTATCTTTTCAGAGTCCTGTGAGGTCTACCATTGTATCACAGAATGGGTTGGGTGGGAATGGATCATCCCATGGGCAGGGACACCTTCTACTGTCCCCAAGCCCCAGTGTCCAGCCTGGCCTTGGGCACTGCCAGGGATCCGGGGGCAGCCACAGCTGCTCTGGGCACCCTGTGCCAGGGCCTCCCACCCTCACAGGGAACAACTCCTGCCCAATATCCCATCCATCCCTTGGGCCATCCTCCTGGTGAACTGGCACAAGAGCAGAGCAGAGGGGAAGGATCCCCTTCCTTGACCACCTGGAGCATTTCCAGCCCAAACAGGGAAAATGTCACCAAAACAGGCTTTGTTTTTTCATTCTGTTGCATTTTCAAGCCTTTTAGAAACCATAAACCATTTCAAAGTGTACGATAGCATTCAAGATAAGCTCTTAGTGGAAATGTTTTCCTTCTGAGGAGCTCTGCGGGGGGAAACACCTTTCCTTGTTTGCATTTTTCGGTGTTGTTAATCAAATTTGGCAAGATACATTTCTTGTCGAGATTAACTTAATTCAAACAAACCAACAAAAAGCTCCAAAATCCAAAGCAAACACTCGCTTGTGTTTCTCAGGGCTCTGAATCTAAGTTGTGTTCCAAAGGGGATATGCCTGGGAAGTACTTGGAGGTCGCCGTCCTTTTAACTTTATCTCCCAAATTTTAAGATAAAATCTTCTTTTGTGCCAAATAGTTCTTTTCATTTGGCTTTGTGGGAGCTGAGTCGTTCCGCTGCCGCTTTTATTAGATTTTATTTGATAGGGAAGGGTTAGTTAATATTTTAACAACTACAGTTTTCAAATTCCTTCTAGCAACCCTGGCATTTCGTCTTGAGTCCAGAGGCTAAAGAAATACAGTCCTGGAAAGGATTTTCTACTTGACAGGCTGGTAGCACACCCTTCCTCAGGCAGAACAAACAGGCCTGGAAACCCTTTCCCTCCCTTCTCTGGGAAGATAAATGAACTTGTCTTTAGGATTTCTCTGGCCCCCCCCCTCCCTGCGAGTTTCTCGTGGTTCATCTTTAGAAAGATCTATAACCATGTTCTCATGACATTTGCCTTGCAGCCCTCGTGGGAAAAGCCTGTTGAGATGGAGCTCTCCAAGTGCTGTGAGAAATGCTGAGTGTACACAGAGGGCTGGAGGAAATGATCTCTCAATTACTGGATAATGTGGATTCTGTGTTCTCGCTGCGTTCCCTGGCGGCGTGTCCAGTTCTGAGACCTCTCTGTGCTTTGCTCAGTCCACCCCTCACCACGGCTGGAGCACATTTGTCCTCACTCCTAATCCACCTCAGTAATCTGGGCAGGAAATAAACCTGCTGGTGGCTTTTCTAGGTAACAAGTGCTCAGCTGGGCACGTGGGAACCCACTGGTGATCCCACAGGATGTGTCTTCTCCTGCCACTTGCTGAGGGCCTCAAATTCCTGCTGACCCTGGAACTGAATCTCCCCAATAATTTCTCCCTCTGAACCTCAGTTCCTCTGCTCCCTTCTGACCTCCCTGGGCATCTGGGAGCTGTGTCCCCTTGAGGCAACAAAGGAGGATTTCAAGGAAGATCAGGTTTTGTGTCTCTGCAGTCCCCACGTTCTCAATGCACTTGGAAAATTCCATCTTCCCGAAGGGGAGGAGATTCATTAAAGCTCAGTTGTTCCCATAATTCTCTCCTATCTGATGCCTTCACTCCTGATGGAAGCACAGCCATGGATGGAAACACATCTGAGATGTTGACAGGGAATTATTCCCAAGTCTTTTCACAGGTTGGATGCATTTCAGGTTTTCTCATTCTCTCTTGCCTTTTTTTTTGCCTCCTGGCATCCAGGAGAACTTTTACTTCTGTTGCACAGCTTAATCAAGTAGAACTAACTAAATTTTAGCAATTGACAGAGGAGATGGCAATTCTGATTCCATCTCAATCTCAGCCTTTCATGCTGCACGGGCAGTAGTGAAGTGTGGACACCAGAGGAGTTTGCAGAAAGCACTTTACTGACTCCAGTGCTGCTGAAACCACTCCTGGGCACGGAAATCATAAGTGGCTGCTCACTTTTGCTCTCCTTTTATTATATATATATATTTTTTTTTTTTAAAGGGGTGATGGACACTTCATGGGCTGGGAACAGTGAGGATCTTTTGGTTTTCAGGGTGGGTGATGGCCTCTCGTGGGATGAATGGTTTGAGGGGTTTGTGTTGTAAATAATCCGTCTCACAAATCATGTCTCACGTTCCCTCGTGTTTGTACAGCCCCCACCAGGCAGTGCAAGGGGGAAGGGGAGCAAACCTGGGGAGAATCAGAGCAGGGCAGGAGGAAAAAGACAATTATCAGGCATTATTATACCATGATCAGTGAATGGAGCATTGCAGGAATCCTGGAGCATTTAATGTCCTCAACTCCACTCACAACCTTAATATTCAGCCTTTATTTTCCTGTTTCTTTCATTGTGGGATGCCCAGAGCTTTTGAGAACTGTGAATTTTACAGAACCTGTATTCCCAGTTCCCCCTTGCCAAGGCAGGTTGTCAAAGGGCTGAGCTCCCCCTGTTACTCCCTATTAAGGGATTGATAGTTTCTCCTCCTTCTCTCCTGTCTTAATGTCTTGGGAAGCCTTTGCTGCTTGGTCAGATTTGGTTCCAATTAGCGAGGAGCTAATTTAGAGGGGAGCCTGGCACACATGGGTGGGCAGCGTGGCTGCAAAAGTTCCATTTCTCCAGGAAACCAAGCAAAAAATCTGCTAAGCTGGTTGGAAGGTGGTTGAGCCATTTGTCAGAACGTTGCAGGGTTACTGAGCAGCCTGTCATGGATCACTCCCAAGGCTGGAGGGAAAATGTGAGCAGGTAAACTCTTCCCTTGGGGCTGGGAAAAGCAAAGGAAAAAAAGGGCAGGGAAATGTTTTTCCATTAGGGCCAGTCAGTGATGGATTTGATGGATTTGACTGTGGTGTTGGGGTGGTGTTGGCAGACCCGGAGCACCAGGAGGTGTGTCAAACCTCCCTGGGATGTGGGGCAGGTGTTAAACCTTGTTTTCCATGGATATTTCTGCTTGGTGGACGCAGGGAAGGACAGAGGGGAGGCTCAGGGCCCAAACAAACAGGAAAATGGCCCAGCAGGGTGGTGTTTCCATGAGCTGGGGCTCCACAGCTCACAGCTGACTTTCCTGGAATGGGAACACGTGAAATTCCAGCAGGATTTCCCCAGGAGGTGGATGCAGGGTGGGTACTGGAGATGTCTGGGAGATAGAAGAGACCATGAGGAGAGCAAAGGATGCAGCATCAAAAATACCTGAACCTGTTACCATTTTTCCCTCTTAATAGTGACTGCCATGTCCCCAAACAGCAGGAAAATTCCCATGCCCAAAGTGTCAACATCCCAAAAGTGTTTCCCAGAGTATGAGCTGTGTGGCTCAAAAAGCCTCTGAGTGATTGATCTCAGGCCAAGATCCAGAAAACAACTTCCAGCTCCTGCAGTTTGTCTCCTGCTCCTGGAAGCTGGAACTGAGCAGCCTTGGCAGCTTTTCTGCCAAAAAAAATCCCCTCAAAATTCATCCCAAATTTCCCTCCAGGTGTCTTTTTCCATCACAGGGAGTAGGTGAGTCACACTGTGTTTCTGTAATTCGTCTGTGTCTGGCTGCATGTGATGGAGATTATTACAGTTCAGCAAAAAGGGGGTTCATTAAACTTCAAAATCCGGCATATGAAACTCTCATTTAAATAAAAAGTGATTGAGGATGGTGACTTCCATTTAAAGTGCATCTCCCATCATTTATTTTTTATGCTCTGCCACAGTCACCGTTTAAATTATTAAAAGCAAGAAGTAAAGAGCTTCTCAGGAGATAGAAATGGATTAGATTAAAATTAATCTGACATAATCCTTTCTCTCAAACTGCTGATTCAGTTTGTGCACAAGTTTATCAACATATTTGAGGCTGAGGGATAAGGAGAAATTCTCCTCTAATTTGGGGGAGCTTTGCCTTGATGTTCCTGACAGCGCAGGGAGCACGCGGCGCTCTCTTAATTGAGAGATTCGTGAAATTACAAATATTTCTAACGGCCCAAATGCCAAACTCATCACGGATTTACACTCATTGGAGCACCTGAGGTGCCTCATTTGAGCTGGGATGGATTTTGAGGTGCAAAAAAACCAGGGGCTCGGTGAAGAGCAGAGATTGACCACGGGAGTTTAGAGCCAGATTTTCGGCTGGCGCGTGTCACTTGTCACCTGCAGGGTCAGCACCCCCCAACATTCCATTTTTTGTGCCCCAGGTGGGTGGCATGGCCACAGCAGCTCTGGGGTCTGTAGCTGGGAGGGAAGAGGCTCAGCCCTCCACTAAAGACCTTGGAAACAGAGAAATAATAAGGGACGTGACGTTAATGGAGTTTTTATTTATTGGTGACAGCTCGTGACATCTTTAAAAAGAAATCATCTGCGAGCCAGTGGTGTGCTTTATTCCCTGTTTGGTTGCAGTCAGCACTAAATGAAGATTGAAATGGGATTGAGAGAGGGGGTAGGGCTGGCAGGCTTTGGCTGAAGATGAGTGAAATCTGTCGTCTGACAGAACCCAGTCAATAGCCTTTATCAGGAGTTGTAACGCCTTGTGATGTCTTTATGAACTAAATTAGAGATCAGAGTGCTGCTCCCAGGCTCTGCTAACCCTTTCCCTCCAAACCCAGCTCTGCTGGCCTCTGCAAAGCCCTCAGAAGCAGCCAGGGATGCAGAACATGTGCAGTGAGGCTGCTGTATCAAATCTGGGGTTCCAAATCCCCGGGTGCACATTCTGCCTTGTTCACATCAGCAGTCCTGGCTGTGGGAGCCTCCATTCCTATGGGGCTGATGTGTTTTTGTTGGAAGATCAATGGGGACATTGGTTTGGGCATTTTCTGTTAGCTCATGCACGTCAAGTGCCCAAAAATGCAACCAGGGTGTGTTTAAATACAATAAATGTGCCACCATGATGATGTTTTCAGCCGGTAGATATCAAAGCACTTTATCTAAACACTGATTATCTATCAGATAAATGAAGAGAATGTTTTTTTTTTTTTCCCTGTGTGCTACAGGCAAGTGCCCTACAGGCCATACCCCCCTCAGGCTGTTTGGGCAGATATTTCAGCCTTGGAATTGATCATAATTTTAATTCATTGCACTAAGAAAATTCCTCTGCAACCAGCTTTTTTTTTTTTTTTTAGAGGTTTGATCTAATCTCTTACAAGTACAGATCAAAGGTAGTGAAAGCTGGTATTAAAGGATTAGCTAGGTCACATTGAAATATGTTTTAAAACAAGCCCAGGGACCTTTAGCTTTTCTGCAGCAAGTGCACACACAAAAAAAGGGTTTTTAGGCTAACTCCCGGTGACTTTAAACAGAAAACAAACTGATGGATTAAATGTGTGAGTCATTCCTTCAGGTGATGTGTGGAGCACTTCATGTAACACAAGCCTGGAGAATATCAGCAGTGACTGAATCTCTCCCAGCACAAACCCAGAGCAGAATTTAAATTCAGTGTAGGCACCACTTGTGCACTTGCCCAGCTTCCCGTGTTTTTATCCTCTTTTGATGATTGCTTGTAAGTAATTAGCAGCTTCAGCCCAGCCTCCTTTTTGTCTTTTTCTCTGGCTGCTCTCTCCTGTTTCCCTGTGTCACAGGGATGCTTTATCTCTGCCTGTCAGGTGAAGGTGAGTCTTTCTTTGCAATGTTGATGTCACTCTCTGGGCCATATCAAGCCCAGATTTAGGATTTATTCCCATTTTTATCACCAGAATTTGCTCATTAATGAAATGAATTTAGAGAGTGAACACTGCTGAGGTGAGCCTGACTCCAAAAACTTCACTTTAAATGAGAAGGGCTTGAAAGTGGCATCAAACCCAATCCTGGTCCAGCATTTCCAGCGAACACCAAACCTGCTCCAGGAGGTACCAGAATGATAAACACAGCTTGTGTTGCTGGATGGGTTTTCTTTCCAGGCAAGACTGGCTGGAAATGTCTGTAAGACAAATTTTAAAAGCTTTTCAGATGAAAAACGTCAAGCAAAGCAGCCAGGCTGTGCTTTGATGGGAGGATGTCTGAGCCCAGCAGATGCTGTTGAAATAGTTTTGGTGTTTACCTGGAGTCAATGCCCCAGGGCAGGGCCTCATCTCAGAACGTTTTTCTTTCACAGATAAAGATTTTTTTTTTCTTTTCACAGATAAAGATTTGTGTTGATTTTTGTCCTTTTGGGTTCAGTCTGCCCGATGGCACAGCGCAATCATGGTCAGTGCTCACAGCCATCCACTGGGGCTGGAGCCTGTCTGCGAGAGATAAGCCAGGCCAGCCAGCAAATATTTAACTGGTTTAGAGCTCCACGAGCTGGAGATGCAGAAGATACAGGGGTTATTGATTAGGCTTCAGGTAATGAACACCTCTTGCCCTTTTAATTATCCAGACCTGGGCAGTCGAGGGGCTGGGAGGCAAACTCGGCGCTGGAAATTGCTGTGAGAATGAATCTAACACAGAAATTGGGTAATTTTGTGCATTTTTCTCCTTCTTACAAACTTCTGACAGCACTTCTCTCTCCTACCTGGCTGCTGAGTAACTGTGCCCTCAGATTTGACGTAGCTGAGGGTTCATCCAAACGTGTTTTATTAACTTGAGATTAATCTTGTTCATTATTTATCATTCTCTTTATTAAAAACCTGAATTTGAGGCCCAGAGCTGCGGTGTGGTGGAGCTGGGCAGCAGAGCTCAGGCTCCAAGGGAGAATTACCAGGTGATCCTTTTGTCCAGGCTGATTTCCTTAAATTGTTCTGCAATTATTTAAGACTGGGAGATAAAAAATTGATCCAGTGGTGCTGGCAGGGCAATAGGGTCTGTAGGCCCACAAAAAAAAGGGGCACTGCATAATTTATGTAGCTTTAACATTAAAATAAAACTGTGAAAGGGAAAAATGGTGAAAACTCCAGGAATTGCAGAGGACTGGCATGTGTGGAGAGGAGCCTGGGAGGATTGGGTAGGGCCATGACCATGGAGGGTTGTGCCAAGGATTTGTCTTTCCTGGATAATTCTCCTTTCCCCTTTCCTCTGCCAGGGTCTTGTGGAACTTGGAGCTTTCTTTCCTTATCACATTTTGTCATTTATGGGTGTTGATTGCTCAATCAGTTCACAGGGAAATTTGGAATGATGACATCTGAACTATGAACATCCCCCTAACAAGCAGTTGGCAGATTTTAATGAGCAAGTTGAGAATACAGCTCAGGTTCACAGGACCTGCTTGAATCTGCTTTAAAGGGGAAGGGAAAAGCGTGGGAAATTGGGCAAAAATCACATGAAAAGAGCCCCAAATTAGCCAGGAGAAGTTTGTAATAAATTCCTCAAGGAATTAGAGCCCAATGTGTGGTTAGGAAACCTCGGCTTGCCTGTTGCTGCTGATCCCTGGTGCTCCAGGTCCCCGTGTTGGTGACTTTGGGAAACGTTTCCCTCACCAGGAGCCACCTCGGGCTGTGTCTGAAGTGTCTGTTTGCGCTGGAGTTACAAATTGCCTGTGGGATGTGAGCTGCCTGTCACTTCCAGAGCAATTAGAGAGGGAGACCTTATCAAAAGGAGCCCGTCAAGTTGGAGGAGCCATAAATATTGCACCAGGATCTCTCAGGAAATCAAAGGCACTTTGGAGGGGAGTGTTTATTTACATGTTGCTACACAAGCAGATGCACTTAGAGATGCTCCAGCCTGTGCTGCTCCCTGGGCTGGATATTCCATGAGTCCCATGGGGTTTGAGAGAGGGAGAGAGAAAGAATTAGACAGTTTTAAATGTTACAGAGCAATAATGGAATGCTGCAAATATCCAGTTCTGTGTCGTTTGGGCAGCTGGATCTCTCTGGCACTGTTGGGAAGGCAGAGCTGCACCTTCAGATCTTTACTGTGATCCTCAGTTTTAGGCAGCCAAATTAACAGAGTTTGAAGGTGGCTTTGGAGGAGGTTTTGATGTTTTGCCCTCTAGAAATGGGGCAAAATTTATTCCTTCCACCATTTTGGAGGGTTCCCAGCTCATCAGTTTGTTTCTGGTTTTGATCAGACCTCCTGCTCTGGCACAGCCTCCTGTGCCCTCCTTACCCAGGGCTTCCAGCCTGGCCCTCAGCTCCAAAGACAGAATTACCCCAGACTTTTTCACTGAGGCAGAGCCTGGGAAAAGCTCCTACAGCAGTCACAGGGTTGGAAAGTCTGGGAAATGGCAGCACAAGGGCTCTCAGTGGCTCTCACCAGCAAAGGGATGAGAACTCCTTAAGCCAAAGGGGTCATTAGCCCACAGGCACAGACCCATGGACTGCAGTGACAATATTTAACCTGGAAATTAGAGGGGTTTCAGCAATTAAAGTGCTACAGGCTGGCAGAGAAAAGCAGGAGTCTATTCTGGGGTGTGATTATACCCACAAGACCTCCTGGGGGAGGATGGCAGGGACAGGGATTGATGCAGACATTCCCTCCCCACTGTTTTCCTGCGGTCACTTCACCATCTCCACAGAATTGCAGAGCTCAGGGGGGGCTCTGGTGGACACCTTGTGTGTGAAGAGTCACTCCAATTTCAACACCTCTGTGCATCCCAGGGCAGGGAAGTTTATTTGCCTGGTGCTGGCTGCTTCTGGAGGAGCAAGATAATTGTTCACCGAGAGTAAATTAAAAAAAAAAACACCAGAAACAAACCAACAAACTTAACTACTCGCAGAAAATAACAAGCTGGCTGAGAAGTGGTACCTTGTTTGCTCTGAGTATCCTCTTGACATCAGCATGAGGTTCCTTCTGATGAGATGCACATGTGTAAATATGATGATTAGATATTCCCTCATAAACAGAATTACCATATCCTCCTAAAAGTCTAAGCGGGCATTTTCCAGTCCTGTTGTTACCAATAAATAAATGAAGGCCAAAAGGCTGCATTCAGCCTCTTCTGGCTGGGAACAGGAGGATGTGAGGGCAGAATTTGTTTTCCAAAGTACCTAATGGTAGCTGAGGTCAATTAGAGCCACGACTCGTTAGAGTATTCAAATAAGAATGTGATTTTTGGTATAATTAGTGTTCCCTTAGAAAACTGCAGGGGCCTTGTGTCCACTTCAGGCTCTTTGAGGGTGTTTGGGCACTTGGCTCAGGCAGATCTGACAGGGTTGGACTGCATTAACCTCACTCACAGCCTCTGCAACATCTCCCCCTCCTTCTTTACGGCTCAAATAACTTCCAGAGACGCCTTATAAAATGCAGAGCCCTGTCTAATTAGTCACAGAGAAGATTACAGCTGCTTAATTTAGTGTTGGGGTTTTCTGCTGATTCAGAAATTCCCGAGGAGTAAAGCATCCAGTGGGTGATAACACGACTCGGCAGATCCTCCTCACAACTGGCTTTGAGAGAGGGGGAAAAAAAAAATTAATTAGGGAGGATGAAAGCAAAGCCATGGGCAGGCTGCAGTGTTCATGAGAGAAAGGTGAGAGTCCTGTGAAATGCATTTTTATTCTGGATGGAGCTGAAGGAGTCGCAGGAATATCAGATCCGTGTGCGGGCTCGGAAGCGTCACAGCTGGAAATTTGCATTTGTAGTGACGCCTTTTTTCTCCGGTCCTCAAAACATGAGCCAGACACAGTGAGGGTGATAAAAGGGGCAGCTTTGTGTGAGGATGCTCAGGTGCACAAATCCATCAGGTGGGAAGCGCTGAGGATGCGCCCTGATCGTGATTTATGTACAATTTTTATAGATTCTGTAGATTAGCATATCTGACAAGAACGCCCCAATTAGGAACCTGCCTGCTGAATTAATGCCCCCAGTTCTGGTACCTTCTAAATTCTCCCCTCTCAGACAAGATCCAGTTTACAAAATTATATCTCAAAAAAGCAGGTTCCAGCCTTGGTTTCTAAGGAGAGCCAAGACAGCATAGGGATCCTGGAATTAGTTTTGTCTTTCTCCCTAGGAAAATGTTGAAGGTAAGGAACGATAAAAAGCTACAAATATAAGTGTGGAGAATATAGAGAAGAGAAAAAGGTAAAAACCAAAATGGCATCAGAGAACAGAGAGAAGGTAAAAAGGTAAAAACCAAATGGGGAACACAGAGAAGGTAAAAAGGTAAAAAACCAAAATGGCATGAGAGAATATAGAGACGGTAAAAAGTTAAAAACCAAAAGGGCATCAGAGACTATAGAGAAGCTAAAAAGATAAAAATCAAACGGGTATCAGAAAATATAGAGAAGAAAAAAAGGTAAGAACCAAATGGATATCAGAGAATATAGAGAAGGTAAAAACCAAAATGGCATCAGAGACTATAGAGAAGCAAAAAAAGGTGAAAACCAAAAGGGCATAGAAAATATAGAGAAGATTAAAAGGTAAAAACCAAATGGGCATCAGAGAATACAGAGAAGAAAAAAAGGTAAGAACCAAAAGGGCACCAGCAGCCACGAGGCCCACTCCCTGGGCTGTGCTATCTCCCATTTTCCCTGCTGACAGCGGGTCCCTTGTGCTTGCAGAGCTGACCTACGCCTGGATCTTCAACGAGTACCCCACCTTTGTGCACCAGGACAACCGGCGCTTCGTGTCCCAGGAGACCGGGAACCTGTACATCGCCAAGGTGGAGACCTCGGACGTGGGCAACTACACCTGTGTGGTGACCAACACCGTGACCAACAGCAAGGTCCTGGGGCCACCCACGCCCCTCGTCCTCAGGAACGACGGTAGGACCCTCCCAAGCTGTCCTTGGGGGCTTTGTCGTGTTTTTAGTGGCTGGGAGTCACCCAGAAATCCAAAAGTGACCTGAAATGATAGTTTGGAGTTAAGGGTTTTTCCCCCCTCTCATGGTTTTTCCCCTCACAGTGATGCTGGAGCTGCTGTTCAAACTCATGGACAGCTAAAGTTGCTCTTCCCAGTACTGAAGCAACTCTCAGAGTCAGGCAGTAATTGCAAAGAAAATAATTACGAAAGAAAAACCCTTGTGGGAGTTGGCCAAAGGCAGGAAACGAAATGGATTTTAGAGTCTGGGTATACCAGGTTTTTTTCTCGTTTTATGCAGCCCAAAAAGTGAACAAAGGCACTTTGTTGTTTCGGTAACTGTTAGCTCAGCCTGTGTTTCCCAGCAGAATTAGTGCTATTTTTAGTGGTCTGTGGAATAATACAAAAAAAAAAGGGGGAGAAGAAAGCAAAAGAGGATTTCTAAATTTACACAGACAATTGATCTGTATCGTCGTCATTTTGGAGCAGATAAGAAAAAAAATACATTTGCATGTTAATTTCCAATTAAAATTAATTAAAACGTCTCTGTTTAAAGGCTAACAGTTGGGACATTTGTTCCAGGAATAGAAATGCAATGTTAGCAACTTCTCCTGGAAGAGAAGATCCACGAGAATTCCTTGCTTGGAAAACGCAGGCTCCTTGCTGCACCTCCTGCCCATCAGGTTGACACAATCCCTGTGGCTGGAGCGGGAAATGCTGTTGGTGATGAGGAATTGTCATCACCTCCAGCTGCTTTTCCAGCTCTGCTCCATATCTGCCCTCCCTCACAGGGAATTCTGTGTTCCTATAAACACTCTGAGTCCACACATTGAGTCATGGCGTGGATGACAAAGAGCAATGTTTAAATTTGCCTCATGCTAACAACTGCAGGGCTGGAATAATATTATTAAATAGTCCAATAACAGGATTTTTTTGTTTGTTTTTTGCAAACCCTACTGGAAGAGCTGGGAGAGGGACTTGGTTCAAGGGTGTTCAGTGACAGAACAAGGGGAAATGGCTTTAAACTGATAAATTGGGAAGGAATTGTTCCCTCTGAGGATGGGGAGGCCGTGGCACAGCTGTGGCTGCCCCATCCCACTCCAAAGCCTGCTGGGAGCATCCAGGTGTTGAGAGCTGCTGCTCCTGCAGTACCTTCCCTTATTTCTCTTTAAAATGTGGGATTTTCCACATCAGGATTGGAACAGAAACAGTAGGAAAGGAGCAAAATAGTCCTGGAATAAAATCGCCATCAGCAGCAGCTGGACGGGCCAGTTAAACTGTAACATTTCACAGGTGTTAGGAAATGCAGATCAAATCCTCAGACAAATTAGCCTCCCCCTGAATTCCTGGGATTTTCATCCGTTTTTAAGCCTTGAAACTGGAAGATACAAAAAGCCTCTGAACTGCCAACAGATGGAGCATCTGATGTGCCGTGACACGGGGAGTGTTCTCCAGGCCACAAGCCCAGGGTCTGTTCTTGTCCTTTATTTCCTCCTCCGTCCCTGCCACCTGCACAGCCAAGTCAGATGTTAAATCACCCAGGAACAGCAGGAAAAATGAGGATTTTCTGCCTGGAAATGAACTTGGATTCGGGATGGAGATGTCTCAACTGCTCTGCTGTTGCTCCTATAAAGAGGAGACAGCAGGACTCACTCCATACCCATATTTATTTATGGAGATAGGCAGGGTGTCATTGCAGCAGGAGCCTTGTGATTTTTCCAGGTACAAATCCTGATTTTTCCAGGTACAACTCCTGATTTTTCCAGGTACAATTCCTGATTTTTCCATGGCTGGAGTTCACAGTGAGGCTGTGAGAGGCCAGAGCTGCAGGGCTGAGGGGGGTGCTGGCTGTAGCTGATGTCCCACAGCCCCAGGGAAACATTCCTACCCCATTGGGGGGTTTATCCTCTTTCCTCCTTTATTTCACCTCTCCAGGCCCAGCCCAAGGCAAAGAAATGGGAATAAATAAAAAGTGAGTGAAGAGAAGGGGGAAAAGTTCTTCACAAGTTCTATCAGCTGATGCTGTGGAGACCACGGGGCAGTTCTTGGCTTGACTGAAGCTCACCCAGCAAATATTTAGCACAGATTTTGGAGAAATTTAGGCAAGACTGCAAAGGCTTGGCAGGTCCCAGTTGGGAAAACAGGATTTTGAGCTTTTGGAGAGTGCAGAGGGCTAATGAGTGATGTGCCACGTAATTCTTGTTTGATGGTTTGTAAATGCTGGAATGTCACCGTGGAATCACAGATTTCCTGTTTCATACGTGGGGCAGGACATGGATATGAGGAGAGTATCCATATTTTTAATTAATACATTGAATTTTGACAACTGAGGCTGTGCAGCAGCTACTTTGTTGAACATTTATTTGCAATTAATGTGTTGGAAGAAAGATGACAGAACCTGCTGCTGCCATCAGAACAAGGGAACATTCAGGTCAGCGAGCAGAGGCAGACTTGGTGTGAGCCTCACACTGAGCATTTCCAGCTTTATCACTGGGAAATCAAAGGAAAAAAAAACCAGGATTTTCTTGCATCCAATGTGAAAAGCAAGAGCAGTCAGCAATCACAGGCCAACATCAGCAGCTCTGCTGTGCCCCAGTGTCGCTGCTGGCTCATTTCTGTATTTTTGGGATTCCTCAGGGCTGACCCAGCTCCTCTCCTCCCTTGGCCACCGTCCAGGATGTGCTGCACTGTTGAGATCTGAACTGCAATCATCAATTAGCTGATAATCACTATTGGTGGAATTATATGTGCCGGGGTTTAAGGCAGTGCAGTGGCTGGAAATGGAGCCATTTGTCAGGGCCATAATGGCCTTTTTATGTGCACAAATTTTTAAACACAATTTCATAAAGAGGCTGCCACGCTCCGTGATTTACTGGGGCAGTAAAAAAATAAAGGAATTACCCGAGGAGTAGATGATCTCTGTGCACTGAAATCCTGGAAGTTAATAGAAATATCTCTGTTAACTCCAGGGATTTTAAAACTTTCTCCTAATGGCTGGTTGCTCTGCCTTTCATTTCCAGAGGATGCTGAACCTCCCTGATTACTGCTACCCTTATTTCACAGGTTACCTGCAAAAAACCCTGCATATTCAAAAAGCAAAAAGTAACAGAGCCAGGAAGAGATTTTAATCTTTGGCAGATGGCGTGGAGAGTTGGTTCAGCTTCTCCTCTGGCAGTAAATGGGAAAAGAGCCCACACTCCATGGTTGTTAGGAACAGGCCATGTTTAAAATGAATGGATTAATTGGGCAAATAATGATGTATGGAGCAGCTCTGTGCTAGCACGGGAACACTTGTGAATTTACTGCTGAAACCCAACCAAGCCTCGGCATCTCCTTTGTGTTCCCAGGGGTGATGGGAGAGTATGAGCCCAAAATAGAAGTGCAGTTCCCAGAAACGGTCCCATCTGCCAAAGGAACCACGGTGAAACTGGAGTGCTTTGCCTTGGGCAAGTAAGTTTGGAGCCATTATTACTATTAATTATTATTCCTGCAGCTTCTCACGCTCGTGGTGCTGGATTGGTGGAGTTTGCTGCAGTTCCTAATGATGCACTTCCCTCAGCAGGAGTTATTTGTGGCCAGTTTTTGTAGCAGCCACAGGGCTTGGGGGCTCTTCCTTCTGGAGTAAACACGGGCAACACTTCCAAGATGTTGGGACTGGTTGGAAAATCATCACAAAATGGATGGTTTGGGTTGGAAGGGACCTTCAATCCCAACCAGTGCCACCCTTGCTGTGGCAGGGACACCTTCCACTATCCCAGGGTGCTCCAAGCCCCATCCAACCTGGCCTTGGGCACTTTTAGAGCAGCCACAGCTTCTCAGGGCCTCCCCACCCTAAAATGGACGTGTTTTCACAGCAGAACCCCAAATTCAGCTGGGTCAAACCAGCATTTTAACAATAAAATGTTTCCTGCTTCCCCACCATGATAAACACATTTCTATTTACGTCTCCCATAACCCACCCACCATAAAACCCCTGTGCATCCTGTGCCAGGCTCCTCACACCGACCAGCCCCACGGCTTCCTCTGCTTTATCCCCTTCCTTGGCTTTCTTTCCCTCCTGCAGCCCAGTGCCCACCATCAGCTGGAGAAGGGCGGATGGGAAGCAGATCCCCAGGAAGGCGCGGCGGCACCGATCCAGCGGGCTCCTGGAAATCCCCAATTTCCAGCAGGAAGACGCCGGCCTCTACGAGTGCGTGGCTGAAAATGTGAGGGGGAAGAACGTGGCACGAGGACAGCTGACATTTTATGGTGAGCACAGGCTGCCTTTACTGCAGCCAGTGCAATCTGCAGTAAACGTTTTGTGAGGACGTAATTTCGCCGGGGCGTTTTTGGACTGACTTTCTTTTCGAATGTAAGGGTGTAATTCGAAATGAAACCTGCCTGAGTGGTGCATATTAATGGAGAATCAGAGCAGCTGGAACAAAAAAAACACATCCCCAGGAAGGACATTGGCATGGAAACGTGCTGGAAATGCTTGGACAGGGCTCTTTTGCCTTCTCGTGGCAGGGAAATCTGGGGGAGCATCCTCGTGTTAGAGCTGGGGGTTTATGATTTATATGGTATGGGTTGCCCCAGCTTTCATGGATAAATGTTAATTGCTGATGACCAATTAAGAGCTGCTTTCAAGTGGATCAGTGATAAAACAATGGGGACAGTTGGGTTTCACACTGTCAGGGCAGAACTCTCTCCCCTCAAAGCCTTTCTGCAGCTGCTCTTCCCTCTCTGAAATCAGAGTCCTTGTGCCAGGCACTGTGAAATGTCAGATTTCAGCCTCCTGGGCCTGCTCTGTTTAATGGAAGGTGCATTAATCCCTCTGATCCTGGTGCTCATCCCCAAATTTCTGCTGGGAGCAGCCCCACAAACTCAAATTGTAGCTTTACCTGTGTAGAGTTGAGTGAGAGTTGCAGGGAGGGGATTTTGGGGCACAAGGGGCTGGGTTTGGTACCAAGGCTCTGGTTGAGATGTTCTGGAGGGGAGAAGCTGAAGATTCCACACCCCCCACAGGCATGCAGAGACTTCCACGGCATCAAAACAAAAATTCTTGGTTTTGTTGCTGCCCTGTTCCCATCCCATGTTGTTCCTTTTAGAAAATATGGACAAATGATCAGAGTTTTCTCCCCCAAATGCTCCTGTCAGCAGGGAAGATTGGGTTGAACTCCAGACATGAGGAGAGTGGTTCTTGATTTATAATAATTTTTCCATAGAGAAAGAGTTTGGGAACCAACCCTTCTGGCAAAACTGAAATGGATTTGGTGGGTAATGTAACTTTTTTTAAAAAAAAAGTAGGGATGTTTTCAAATTGGAAATCAGAATTTTGGGGGCTTCCATTTCAAATGAACATTTCTGCTTTTAAAACAGAGGGAAATATAAAATGAGGAAACATTAAAAAGGAATGAAAGAGCAACAAAGTGAAATCTTTCATGTTAAGGAAAGAATCCGGGGTTGATTTGAACGAGGTTTAATTTTTTTAATTAGATGATTTAAAGATTTCCTTTTTCTGTGCTGTTTCTCCTGATTTTTCCCATGTGGGGAGGAAATTAAAAGCCTCATCAGTTGTACAATTTTGCTCTACCCACGGCCAAAGCTGCTTTCCTTGGAAAGCAGTAAATGAAACCTTTGGAACAGTCCCACCATAGCATATATGGAGTTATAATCTCGTTACTGTAATGAATTTACTGCTCTGGATCCTCCACAAAAGCTGCCACCGTGGCTCGTGCTGCTTTTCACACCCCAAGTGGCATTTGAGCAGAGCAGCTCGAGGGTTTTTGGGAGTTGGAGTGGCCTGCTCCCAGTCTGTCATGCTGGGAATTCCTTCCATCTCCTCCCTGGGGGTGGAGGAATTCCCAGTGGGGAGGTGGCAGGTGCCTCCCCTGTTGGAGGTTTTAAAGATAATTCACTAAAATATCCTCCTTGCTGTCTCGAGGATGGTGATTTTCCAGGGAACTAGTTGGTTTTTTAAGGATAACTTGTGTTTGGCAGCCAGTGCTGAAAATAGATCTCTTAAAAAATACACAAACCCAACTTGCATTCTGTACTCTGGGCTCCAAAGTTTTGCGTGGCAGCAAAATTTTTTAGGGGAAGGTAACTTAGTGTAAACTTTTATACAAAGAGTTGGGGAAAAGAAGATTATTTTCCTTAATAATTGGGGTTTTTTGAAGCTGAAAAGTGTCATTTCAGTATTGAAATACAGCTGTAATGGTGGCAGGGCTTTCAAGTTGATTTTGGAAGGTTGGGGTTGGTGCCTGGAGAGGGAAACGCTCTGGAGGTGCTGAAAGGTGCAGGTTTGAATGGATTTGAGGAAGAAATTTTTTATCATGAGGGTGGTTAGACCATGGCACAGATTTCCCAGAGCAGCTGTGGCTGCCCCTGGATCCCTGGAACTGTCCAAGGCCAGGTTGGACATTGGGGCTTGGAGCAGCCTGGGACAGGGGGAGATGTGGCACTGGATGAGATTTAAGGGACAGGGGTGGCACTGGATGGGATTGAAGGGGCAGGGGTGGCACTGGATGGGATTGAAGGGGCAGGGGGGGCACTGGATGGAATTTTAGGGGCAGGGATGGCACTGGATGGGATTGAAGGGGCAGGGGGGGCACTGGATGGGGTTTAAGGTCCCTGCAGCCCAGAGCAGGGGGGGTTCAGTGTGATCTGTGTTACCAGAGGTGCTGCCCACGTGCACTGATGTGCTCTGCAGGTCACAGCCAGGCTCCAACAGCACCCCTCCTTTAAACCCAGTGTTTACTGTCATGCTATCAGCCTCTGAGCATGGCACAAAATAAGAAAAGAGAAGAAAAAGAAATTCAAATTTGCCTGCTCAGTGCAGATAACCCAGCATTGTCAGCTTCTCTCTGTGCTGCTGGAGGTTGTCAGGGAGGGTTGACTTCTGCTGTGTTTCACTCTTGTATCAGTGTTTGTTTTCTCCTCCGTTAGCATATCAGTGGCACTGAAGTTGTTTGACATCCTTGTTGCAGCAGAAAAAGGTTAATTAAACGTGCAGGATCCCTTCTTGCTGCATTTTCAGAGCTCTGAGTCCCTGCACCAGGCTGTGTTTCACTGCTCTCCACAAACATTTGTTCCAGGGCCGAGTCCCCCTTGATGGATCGACCTTCCCATGGAAACAAGTTCCTGTTAATGCAATTACAGCCCCTTGCTCGTGTTTGCTGGACTGAGGGAACTCTCAGTGACACGTTTCCTTGCTGGGTCTCTCGTTCTCCCTGCTGTCCCTGCCTCAGGTTAATTCCTGGGAAAGACACCTTTAGGAAATCTTGGGGCTGTCCCATGCAGGGCCAACAGTTGCACTTGATCCTTGTGGGTTTCTCCCAACTCAGAATATTCCCTGAGCCTGAATTATCAAATTAGACTGCACAGCCTCTTCTCTGGCACCTTTTAGCAGCTCTGACTGCTGCTGCTGCCTTCCTGAGCTGGCAGCTTGTTCCCTGTGCCAGCTGAATCCCGTGGTTGCGGCAGGTGAGGTCCCCAGCAGGACACAGGGTTCTCTCCTCCCAGTTCCTCCCAGTTCCTCCCAGTTTCTCCGTGCAGTGAGGGCCCTCCACACCCTCAGCTGTGTGTTTTGGGATGCACTCCCATTGACCTGATTGTATTTTTAATCGGGCTGCTCATAAATTTTACATTTGCTAACCCTCCGCAGGGCTAAGATTTATATCCTGAGCAAACAGCAATGCCAACAATTATTGTCTTCCTGGCAGAAGTACAGTAAACAGATTACCTTAACCAGCTAATTTAAAAAGAAATTGCCTTTTTGTTCATAAAACCGGCATCAAGGAGATGCTTATTTATTATTGATGTTTAATTCTTGGTGAGTTTAGATGCTGTTTCAGCCTATTCTTCTCTTATTGATATTTGTGACCCCCCCAAGGCTGCTCATCCCTGGGTTTGAACTCCTCAGGCTCTGCTTCCCTATACTGACTCTGGTGAGTCAATGCAACATCTTGAGATCCCCCTTCCCAACAAAATATTTGGCCTGAATAACAGAAAATACAAAAAAGAGCTGCTGGTTGGGGTGGTCCAAATATAAATGTGTTCGTTTATACGAGTGTGACAGCACCGGGGAAGGCTGCTTACAGAGAAATCCAATTTCTGGAGATTCAGAAAAAAATCGGATGTTATTATCAAGAAAAAGTCTGATATTATTATCATTGTTGCAGGAGAAGCAAAAATACAAACAGGGTGGAACACAGATAGAAATGAAATGAGAAAGCTACTCACAGAACACCCCACACCTCCCTCACACCCCTGAGCAGCTGCAGTTTGGTGTCAGCATGGAAAAGAACTAAACCCAGGGAGAAAATCCTGCCATGGAGCAGAACAGCTCATGGGACAGGAGGTGAATGACAGGAAGGGACACCTGAAGTGGTTTTATCAGCTGGGTTAACTCCAGATTGTCCTCTGCTTCTTTTCCTCTGGTGTTCAATATTTGAGTGCCAAGCAGAGCTCCCAGGCTGGGTTGGTAGGGTCAGTCCTGTAGAGTTTCCAAAGACTCAGCCAAATGGAGATTTTTAGGTACAACGTCCCAGCAGGTTGGTTTGGTGCAGGATTTGCCCACCTTTGAGCTGCACAGATTTCAAACAGTCCTTCACTGGCAGTAGAGGTCAGGAGGAAGGAAAGGAAGAGAGAGGAAAAGTGGAAACTCGAGGTCTGGTTTCCCATCCCTGTGATCTTTGGGAAGGAACAAATGAGCATCTGAGGGGTTTGTGCACAGGAGCTGTGTCCTCATTTGGGGCAGGATGAGGTGACATTTATCTGCACCAGCCTTACACACTGGCTGCACTCTTTATTTCCATTTACTCATCTATTTCTCCCATCTGGTTGGGTTTTTTTTTTTATTTCACTGCTTTACACTTGGCTTTCTGGTCTTTAGACTGCTCTGATCCTGGGCTCAGTCTCAATCTCCTTAGAATAGAGATGGTAATGGACAAGTCATTCAGCCTTTCATCTGCCATTAATGATGAATTACACAGCCTGCACCAGGTCATCAGCTGCTAGAAATTGGCTTAGGAACACTGAAATCAATACACAGCAGCCGAGAATTGGATTCTGGATATGTATTAGCACCTCATTTGCTTGAGTCTTTTTTGGTTGTTTTGAACTCACAGAGTCCTACAGGTTTATTTCTCATATTTCTCCCTGGCTTCTTGCGGGTTTGTTACTCATCTCTGAGGTGATGCATCATCATCACCTGCCACAGCACTTCATTTTCAAATATCTTTTAGGACATGATTTCCTATTCCTACTTTTTCCCGTTTAATTTATTACAGCGAAGGACAGACTGCCCCTGGACTTTTTTTTGTCTCAGAGAAGTAAGAATATATTTGGTGATATTTTCTTATTCACCTGGTTTTAACTGTCCCACTTTGTGTTGGTGAAGACTGAAAGGTGATCAAAGGTAAACAGGGGTTTTTTTTCTCACTATTTTCATCACTTTTCTTCTGTCCCCCTGAGTCCAAACTCCAGACAGCTCTAGGAGGGGGAGACTTTTCTTTAAAGCAATCCTTATGTAAGAGTCGTGCTTATATCTCGAAGCTTTTCCTTTCACTTTATAGATTTAGCATATGAATTTTGCTTGCAACTCCGATGAATTCTTAATCAGCTTCCAGAGTTTTCCTCCAGGATCTTTCCAAGGCCAGCACTAGCTTAAGCACTCCAAGCAGGGCCAAAATATATCCTGTAAAATAATTTCTCTTTAGTCAGCGCTGCTGAAACAATCCAAAGGACTTTTTTCTAGACCAGTCACAAATGAAACCTTGTCATTACCTCCGAGAACATCACTACACCAGGAAACGTTGTAGAGGGGAGCTGGTTCCATCCCCTTATTTGAATTATTTTAATTATCGTGCCCGAAATCTCGTGTCGTGTTACCCCGGCCTGATCCCCAGTGGGCGCCTGTCACATCCCATCAGGTCGTGGCCACTCTCCTTTGGTGGCTCACACAGATTTGCAGCGTGAGCCAACCCCTGAGTATTCCCCAGGATGGAGCCAAGAGCTTCTCTCTGCACTGAACTGTTGAGAGGAGAGCTTGACCTAATTAGAAAAGGCTCCCAAAGAGCAGCAGAGAAGGAACTCCTGGCAAACAAACCACTCAGAGCTCCTCACCGAGATGATTTTTTTTTTTGACCCGTGCTGCTCGTTCTAGGAGTTGTCTGCACCATAAATGGCTTTGGGGTTGAAAATTTAACCAGTTCCAATAGCTGCAGGGGGTTTAGGGTGGGGTGGGGTGGAGGCTGTGGCTCGTGGGTGCTCAGTTTGGGGGTGGCAGCTTCCAGCTCTGCACGTTTCAATCTCAGCACTCAGGGCAGCAGTTGGTGTGAACAACCCATAAACTACCCCAAAAAATGCCTTTTGGAGAGGATTTGGGGAAAATTATTATTTCCCTTATTTCTGCATGAAATGAGGATGAATTCTGAATTTTCTCTCCTCCTCTCCACGGGAGTTATCTTTGTTTTTCCACAGCACACACTTATTATAGAGCACATCTTACCATTCCTGCCTCTCCTTGATTTGCAGATTAATTCCAGTTGTTTTGTCTGGGTTTGGTTGGGTTTTTGGGGTTTTTTTTTTAGCTTTGTTTTCATGTGGGAAATCCATAAAAACAGCACAGCCAAAATAAAAAAGGCAAATGGATGTGTGTGGGTTTTATAGAGCTCCTTTCATGGGATCATAAAATTCCCTTCAAAACGATGAGTTAGATGCTGTTAGAATAGTAAATATGTAAATTCCTGAGTAATTTGCAAATGTCCTTGAGCCACTGAACCCGTTGCAATTGCTTGGCTGGATGGAATTGTTCAAGCTCTTACTCCAGATGACAGAACTGACTTTCATCTTCCTACATTTAAAGGCTTTCCCTTTCCCATCTCTTTAGATACAGACAATAAACAAGCTTAAAATCTTACAGGGGCAGGAGGGGCAGCCAGAGAAATAAACACCACTCACTTCTCCTTTTACTTCTGCTTTGCCAGGATGCTCCCTCCGTTCACCTTTTTTTTGGTTTTTTTTTTTTTGGGAAGTCCCTTGGAGTTGAGGTGCTGTGGAAAACTTCCCCTTTCATATCTGCTTTGTAGGCACGTTCAGGGTGCCAGGGGTGGGGTTAAACCCAATCTGAGCTCTCTGAATTTGTATTTCCAGCATCCCATCACCACAGACATAGCCCTGTTTTGGGTATGATCGTACCAATTTGCCATTTTGACGTGATGTTTTAAAATTTACCCTTTTGAGCCCATCTCTGGCCCCCTGTCCTTATCCAAAGGAGATGTGCAAAGTTGTTACCTGGCTTTGAGGAGTCTTAATTTTTTTTCTTTTATCTGATTACACAGGGAAAAGTATTAATCAGGTTCTTGGAGACCTCTGCTGGTAACACCATCCTGCTAAGTCAGAGGCTCTTATGTCAAAATCGGGCAGATACCCACTGAAAAATCAGAATTCTGTTGTTTAATGGGACTTTCTGAAAAGTATTCTAGATATAATATATTAATATACTGCTAATAGTAAGATCTTAAATAGATAGTATTGTATATTGTAGATATATCTGGATGAAAGGTGACTCTTAGGAAAGTCTGAGGTTTTGTGTGTTCTATTTATTGAAGGGCCTTCAGGTACATTTTGGGCAGACAAAGTCCCCCAGGGGAAAAACCCAAAAATGGTCACAGGTTTTCACACTTTGATAAGTTTGGTCCATTTGTATTTTGGGGGTTCATCTTCCAATTCCAGCTTCAGCTAATGAAGTCATTTACCCCAAGTTTGCTGCCCCCAACTCACTTTGGTTTCCATCTCTCAGGCCTGAGGCAGTGAGGTGTCCTTGATCCCCAGGCCTGGAGAGGAATTGTTGTGTCTGCCCAAAATGGGGAAGCAGCAGCAGCTCACACTGTGTGTGGAGTTGAGAGTTCTACACTAAAGAACTGCAGGGTTACAAATACATGGAAAATATCAAAGCTGAAATCCTGACGTTACCAAATCCAACTTTTAAACGTTCTGCTGAGGGAAGCAGGGGCCGTTTGGCAGCACAGAGCTGCTGCTCCCAGGCACGAGCCTTCCCTTCCCTTCCCTCCCTGCTTGCCTTGCAGCCCAGCCCAGCTGGACTCAGCGCATCAGCGACGTGCACGCGGCCATCGAGGAGCGCGTGTCCTGGGAGTGCCGCGCCAGCGGCCGCCCCAAGCCCTCCTACCGCTGGCTCAAGGACGGGGAGCCCCTGCTGCCACAGGTAGGCACTGCTGGGAGCCCTGGGGCTGGGAGCTCTGCGTGCTGTGAGCACGGAATTCACAGGATCACCGCGTTGGGAGAGACCTCCGAGATCGTGGAGTCCAACCCAGCCCTGACACCTCAACTAAACCATGGCCTGAGTGCCACATCCAGGCTTTGTTTAAACACATCCAGGGATGGTGACTCCACCACCTCCCCGGGCAGACCATTCCAGTACTTTATCACTCTTTCCATAAAAAAACTTTTCCCTAATGTCCAACCTGTATTTCCCTTGGCACAGCTCGAGTCTGTGTCCTCTCGTTCTGTCAGTTGCTGCCTGGAGAAAGAGACCAACCCCACCTGAGCACAGCCACCTTTCAGGGAGTTGTGGAGAGTGATAAGGTCACCTCTGAGTCTCCTTTTCTCCAGGATACACAACCCCAGCTCCCTCAGCCGTTCCTCACAGGGTTTGTGTTCCCAGCCCCTCACCAGCCTCGTGGCCTCCTCTGGACACGCTCAAGAGTCTCAATGTCCTTCCTAAAGTGAGGGGCCAGAACTGGACACAGCACTCAATGTCCTTCCTAAACTGAGGGACCAGAGCTGGACACGGCACTGAATGTCCTTCCTAAACTGAGGGGTCTGCCAGCTCTCTGATCTCTGGGTGTTTTGTTTATTTTGGGATGGGGAGGGTGGAGATGCTCTGGGACCGTGGAATCACAGAATGGTTCTGGTTGGACGGGACCTTCAAGGTCATCCTGTTCCACCTTCCACTGCCCCAGGCTGCTCCAAGCCTTTTCCAGCCTGGCCTTGGACATTTTCAGGGATCCAGGGGCAGCCACAGCTGCTCTGGGCACCCTGTGCCAGGGCCTCCCACCCTCACAGAAAATCAATCCCCTGTTCTTTCCCATGTCTGGTGGCACCTCCCTACAGCTCCAGGAGCTGCCACCAGGGACAAGCAGGACCCACAACAGCTCTACATTTTGAGCTCCTCCCCAAAATTAAGAATCCACGATGCAAACCTGAGGCTGGGAAGAAGAATGAATGGCTGAATGGGGTTTTGGAATCTGTCACCAGAGAATGATCACCCCAAAGTAATTATTTTAATTTATGACGTTTAGGTGAACTTCAAGTGATAATGAAACCTCAGGGCTCCTGCTGGTGTTTAATGGTGTTCCCACTCCTCCTGCTGAGCTGTGTCCCTGTGCAGGAGCTGTGGAATTACACCCTTCCCACCAGCACATCTGCCCAGCCTCTCCTGGAGGTCATCACCCAGTCCATGATCCCACCTTGTCACCCCAAACTCAGCCAAGTCACCAAGGCTTTGCTTTCACAGGCACCAGCACTTTTTCCCCTTCACTTACTGTGAAAGAACATGGCAGCCCCGATTTGATCAAACCCGGATCAAAACTGCACAAACATTACATTTCTGCCCTAAGGCCAAGTAGAAAACCAATAGCTCTTTATTTTGGAATTATTTTTTTTTTTAAATGTCAAACTCCTGGGGAGGGAGGGAACACTTTGCTGTACTTATTAGAATTGATAACTCGAGCTCCATGTCCTCAGGCTGACAAATGAGAGCCTGGTCTTTCACTCCACACACTAATTCTGGTGGCTTCACGCTGGTCACTGGCAGATGGTGTTGTTCTTAAATCACGTTAGTGGCTGATATGGAGTAAAGGATCATTAAATTATTAGCATTTACATTGTTGTCAGTAAACTGCAGAAGATTTTAAGTGTTTCTGCCTGTACTGGCTGAGATGGCAGCCAGTCTTACCAGCCTGCATTGCCACATGCACTCAAAATGGCCTCAAGCTGTGTCAGGGGAGGGTCAGGTTGGACATCAGGAGGAATTTCTCCATTGGAACTGCCCAGGGAGGTTTGGAGGCACCATCCCTGGAGGTGTCCAAGAAACACCTGTATGTGCTATAGTTCAGTTGCTGTGGTGGTGTCTGGTCAAAGGTTGGACACAGCAATCCTGGAGGTCTTTTCCAACCCTAATGACTCTGTGATTCCATGGAAACACCACTGTTTCAAATGTTTCTGAGGGTGGGGCTGGCTGTGATGTGCCACTGTGGAACAGAAGTGCCTTTCTTGCTCCAGGCTTATCTCCTTGAAAGGGATATTAATCTAAATGCTTTGGGTATTAAATCAATGAGGGGGTCAAGGGAAAGTCTTCCAATTTAAATTGCATTTACCAACTCCCATATTGGTTTTACCATTTAGTCTCTAGCCTGGCATAAATTTGGCTGGCAGACAAATAAATCGGACCATGCAAATCCTTCCCGTTACCTCTACTTGGTTTCATCCACCTCCCTATAAAATACAGCACCACAACCCGCGGGTGTCTGCTCTGAGGAGGCGTCTCCCTGCTCATTTTGGGGTTTGTTGTGCTGTTCCCCCAGGGCAGAGTGCAGCTGGAGCAGGGCTCCCTCACCATCCCCAACGTGAGCCTGTCGGACGCGGGGATGTACCAGTGCGTGGCGGAGAACAGGCACGGCGTCATCTTCGCCAGCGCCGAGCTCAGTGTCATCGGTGAGTTCACCTGCCCCAGCCCTGCAAACCTCCCAAAACCACGGCCAGGCTCTGCCCAAGCTGCTCCTGCCAGGCTGCAGCATCTTCAGCAGAAGGGGATTGTCGCAGTAAAAGCAGACGGGACTCTTCTTTCTTCGTGCAGAAAAGCCAGATCTTTATTGCACAGCCCATATTTTTATAGGATCAGAAGGCACCATGTTAGATCACCTTGGTTAACAATACACTGACACTTCCTTGGTGGGTAAATGGCATCTTGCACGTCCATCAAATTTCCCTGTTTCTAGATTATTTACGTGTTTTCTTCACTGATTCTCATGGGACAGATTTCTTGTTTTTGCAGGTGTGAACGGCTCTACTACAAGGATAGATTGTTGTGCTAACTGATTCTCATTCCTTTGATACTTTCACACGGGAGCTTAGCCAGAGTAGCAGGGCCTAAACCATATTTTTCCAAGGCCTTTCTTTTGTAAGGAATTACCTGTATGCAACGAGGGATCTTTGATGATTTGTTTTTAAGGAAGGCGTGAAATGAAAACTTGAGGCAGTGGAGAGCAGAGGACAAATGTTTTTTACTTCATCCCATATTCCTCCAGGAGCTGGCAGGGGCATTCACTCTCCTGCTGGTTAAAGCTGTTTCTGGAGAAGGCTGAGCATTGCCACTCAGAACATCCAGGGCCATAAAGGTCCAGACTCTGCTCAGGACATGGTGACCAACCTCCTGGCTGAAGAGAGCTTTCAGCAATCCAACAGCAACCAAAATGCTGCTGAAAGGCCTCTTCTGTCCCAAAAAAAAGGTCCCATTTCCATCCCAAAGAAAAGCATCTTCTCCCCCACAGTTCTGTGCTCAGCTGCTCTGCTCCGACCAGATAAAACCAGGAGAAGCTCACCTGAATCCAAGTGGGGAAGTACCTGAGGGGAGGGAGCAGAGATTACAGAGCCAGGATCTTCCCAGAGGTGCCAGTGCCAGGACAGGAGGCAATGGCCACAAACTGAAACCCTGGAAATGCAGCTTAAAATAAAAATAACCTTTATTTTGAGGTTGGTTGGACAAGTTGTCCAGAGATAGTGTGGCATCCCTGTCCTTGGAGATTCTCAACCTCCTGCAGCTGCTCCTGCTTGAGCAGGGCTGGGGTGGGACCATCCCAGAGGTCCCTGCCAGGCTGCAGCTCAATCCCAAACCATGTTTTATACGAGTGGCAGCCCTGGTCAGCATAGAGATGGAGTTTCAAAGGGTTAACCACAATTCCTGATCACAAAACAAAGGTTTAGTTGCTCTCAAGCCAGATGTTCAATAGCAGCATTCTCTGATTTGCCCTGAAGAAGAAAGCACGAGGTTTTTTTCCAGCTATGGGATTTTCAATTATTGGTCATTTTTTATCATCAGTGATAGATGCCTGCATAGGAAAAAAAAATTCATTTGAAGGATTGTCTGTGTTGCTGTTGGAGAAAGGTAGGATAATGCTCAATAAATTAGACTTCACAATGCTGAGATTTATTGGACATGAAAGAAATCGAAATAAACCCACTGATGCTTTTCTTGTCTATTTAAAACCTGATAAAAACGGACCTTTGGGAAGAAGGGAGATGTTTTCAGAGGAGGGAGTTTTAATCCTTGTTGGTGGGGACTCCCAGGGTGTCCCTGTGCCCAGCAGCTCCTCCTGTCCACACAAAAAAAAAAAACCCAGATTTTGGAGAGTCTGGTCTGAGAAACCTGTCATTTATTTGGCCAACTTCTCACTTGGGTTCTGCAGCTCTGTTTCTGTCTGTGACAGGAAAAGCACCCAAAGGGTGTCCTGCAAATAAATCCCTGTGCATCTGTGATTTAACTTGGCACATTTTGAAAGGGAAGCAGCAGGTTTGCCTTTTCACTAGAGTTTCAAAGCAGGGCAACATTCCGAGCCCTCCCTGGGACATTTCAGCTTTTAACCAGATCTGAGTGTTCAAATGGTTGTTTTAAAAGGTCCTGAAGTTAAGCACTTGCTACTAGTGGTGTTTAATCATCTCGAGTGAGACTTACAGCAAAATTAAGTGAAAGAGAGAAATGGAAAATTACAGACCGAGCTTTTTCTCAGAGCGATTCTTCTCAATTATTTTTGCCAATTATCTTGCCTGGAGTCTTTAAATAAAAGCAGAATCCGGTGGTGCTGGACATTGTAAAATACGTATTTTGAGATGCAGTCTTGTCTTACAGAATTTTCAGGGCCAAACGTTTAAAAAAACAAATTGAAAAAAATGAAATGTGGGTCTAGAGGGGGGGAAAAAAAGGTCATTAAAATCCCCACTTGACAAACAAAAGGTGTCAATCAATTAAATTCATTACTCCTGAAGTGGCACAGGGAAGTTGTGGCAGGGCTGAGAGATGAGCCCAGAGTGTCTAAATGTCAAATGACGACGTTTTGAACGTCACAGAATAAAACCCACAGTGGGCAACTCCTGTGTCCCACACAGGAGCAAGAAAATGCAGCAAATGACTCACAAAAAAACAGTCTAAACTGTTGATTACAGAGATGGGAGTAACAGGATTATCCAAAAAATCTCTTTTTTAATAAATTTGGGACAATCAGCTGAGAAATTCATTTTAGAAGTGATAATATATTGATAATGATAGATGATATAAATAATAATGCATTTGGTTCTGAGTGCATTGGTGGGAAGTGTCCTCAGGACGTCTCCTTTAATTCTGGAGTGTTTTTACAAAGCCAGGGCTGCTTTCAGGGCTTTTTTATAGTCTTTTATAGTTTCTTTTAGCTGGACACACATTTTTAAGCAAATCCAGTATTTTTTGCAGTGAAAGAAGCACTCAGGTATCCTTTTGCCCCATCCAGACATCCCCACAGTCTCATAAAGTCCAATCATTTAGGAATTGTCAGCGAGAAACAACCCTGGAATTTCATAACGTTCAAATAAATCTGACTTTGTTCTTTCCTGAGGGAACTCTGATCTGGTTTGTGTCGATTTTGCTTTCAGCCATCGGTCCAGACTTTTCCAAAACTCTGCTGAAGAAGTTAACTCTCGTCAAAGTGGGTGGTGAAGTCATCATTGAGTGCAAGCCCAAGGCCTCCCCCAGACCTACTTACTCTTGGAAGAAAGGAAAAGACATCCTGAGAGAAAATGAGAGGTAATGTCTTCAAGTAACCATTTCTTTCATTAACTAACCCAGGGACTTCCAGCGATCAAAGCTGAATTTGTCATTAATAGCTTGGCTAAATTGACTTGCAAATACACGAGGAAACAGCCTGTGTTCAATCCCAAGGAGCTGGGGGTGAGATTCCCATTCCCATGGTGCCCATCCCATCTCTGTCTGTTATCAAAGCAGCCCTGCCAAGAAACTGATAAAGATGCACTCCGAAAAAAACCAAGTGTTTTGCCTCTGCAGTGCTCTAAATAACCATTGTTTTAAAATATATGTATATATTCCCAGGAGATAAAAGCCTCCGCTGCAAATTGCACAGCTCTGGTGTCCTGCAAACAGGAATTATTTGGGGGCAATAATTAATTAGACAGTTGTAATGCCTGACTTGAAGGTGACTATCTCAGACTGGCCAATTTTTTTTTTTTTTTTTCATTTCTTTTTTAAATTCAAAAGCCAGCTTTTCAAATCCTCCTCTGTGCTGTTGATTTGTTGTTGGCCGTGTAGAGGTGTGGTTGTGTCACCTGCACAGCACCTGAGAGCTGGACATGGAAAACTGTCCTTGACGCTCCTCCAAAACATGATGTGGGATTGATGGGGAGAATCCTGTCCTATCAGTAAAGGTCAAAAAGCCAGAAATTGTTACTTTTCAAAGCTTTAATCTGTTAGAGCTGTTCTTTTGTCTTGGAAAGTTTAATCCTGCTCCACCCAGCCCATTGAAATAGAGACTGTGGTGGTGTGTCTGAGTAAGCAGAAAGCTCCTGTTCATTTAGAGCCAGATGATTCAGATATTGAACTCTCTGTTTCTGCCTTGTTTTGGTCCTTTCCCTGATCCTTACAAAGCTGTTTTCTCTGGGCTGTTGGATTGGGATGAGAGGAGTTGGTGATCAATGACACAAAGCTTCCTTCAGCAGGGAGGGCACAGAGCTGCTGAGGTCAGAGTTGGCACAGATCAGGGTGAAGTGGTTTTTAAAGCTGAAATAACCTGTTCCCCTGGTGAGGGTGATGCCTTGGGAAGGCTGAGCTGGAACAGAGACTGGACAGAGCTGGAGAATAAAGTAGAGATTTATTGAAAGGCCTTTAGGATACACCTTGGGCAGGACAAGAGCCTGGCCAGAGCTACACCCAAGGTGGACCCAAAATGGTCACAAAATGGACAAAGGGTCACCAGGTCTCACACTTGGATAAGTTTTGGTCCATTTGCACATTGGGGTTGAATTGTCCAATCCCAGCTCCAGGCTGTGAGGTCCCATCCTTCTTGTCCCTCCCTCCAGCCCACCCTTGTTTGTGCTTTTGGGGCTGAGAGTTGTCCTTGGTGTGCAGCAGGAGAAGGATTTGTTTTGTGTCCCTGCTGTGTGCAGAGCTGAGTGACACTGACTGTGAGCTCAGAGCTGCACCCCTGGGCACCACAGAACCTGGAATACATGGGAGATAAAACTTCAGGCATCAAGGCTGGTGCTGAGGGTTGGGAGTGTTTGGTGCTGGGAGCTTTGGAGTGTCAGCCCCAGGAGGTCCCAGCTGTGTCCCTGTGCTCGCTGGCACAGCCCGTGGCTGGATGTGCTGCTGGCTCTGAGGCTGCTCCCCGTGGCACAGCACAGTTCCTGCTCCTCATTTTCATTTGGGAGTGGGGCAGTGGTGGGAGGAGGGTGCTGGGCACACCCTGGGCTCAGGGGCAAACCCAGCCGGGTGCGCTGCGGGCTGTCGTGGCGGTGCCAGGCTCTCCTCCTGCTCCTGCTGAGCCACAGCCAGGAGCCTCCCACCTGGGCACCCAGCCCTGGATGGCAAACCAGACGTGAAATGTGCCCAAGCAGGTGTGAAATCTTGAGCTCCTCCAGCCCAGGGGTTTTCCAGCCAGCGGGATCATCCAGCAGGGATTACCTGGCCAAGTGTTAGAACCGTGCCTTGGCACGGGGACCTGCTCTGCTCTGCTCTGCCACACCCTGGGCTGTGTCTCCTGTGGGGATGAATCCTCACCACTGCCTTCATTCACTAGCCCGGCCCTGCAGACTGTGAAATCCACAGTTAGGGAATGGCATTGTCTGCTGTGTGAAATGCACAATTAGGAATGGCATCGTCTGCTGTGGTCGTGGCACTGCTCACCAGCTCCGTCTGCCTTCACGGGCAGGAGGGGCCAAGCGCCTGAGCTCTCCTTAATTCTGCTTAATTCTGCTGTGTTTCTGCTTTCTGTGCTGGCTGAAATGTCACCTCCTCCCTGCTGTCGCAGGGGACAGCAGCAGTGCCTGGAGCTCAGCTCCAGTATCTCCCCGCACACCCAGTTTGTGGACTTCAAACAAGAACTTTCTTGGCTGCTGGAAATAAAAAAATCTGTTGAAATCTGGGAAGAAAGATGCCGGGAAAAGCTGCCGCTGCAATCTCTTCATCCAGGACAGGAAACAGAACTTTCAAACAGGCGTGGGAGAAGAAACCTCAATGAAATCTCTGCTTAAACTGACATTAAAGGGTCCTGTGAGTACCAGGGAGGCACCTGAACATCTGGATCCGCCTGCAGGCTCATCACGTGCAGGTTAATCAATACAGATGATCCTTCCAATTCCAGGTGGGGTTAAAAGCAGCGTTCCTGTCTCAGTGCTTGCCTTGAATGCCGATGCTCAGCCTGGTGGCTGCCATGGCAATCACTTCAGAGTTTCTCCTGGGGCTTTTGTGGCTTTTCAGCTGGTGTGGGATGTTAAATTCCTTGCTGGAGACACTGTGCTTGGTTTTTGCTGCTGAGACTCCGGCTCTGGAGGCTCCTGCTGTCCAGGAGGCAAAACAAAGTGTGCTGTTCAATGCTTGCCCAGAGAGCAGAGACTAACACGGTGGAAAAAAAAAAAAAGAGCTTTATCGGTTTAGGTTTCATGTTCTTCTCTGGAGGCTGAGGTAGTGTGTGCTGCACCTCTAATGAATCACATGGCCTGAGGGCATCTCTTACTGGTGGTTGAGAACTGTGCAATTGTGTTATTAGGAATTCTGCCCTGGGGTACAATTATATTATTGCAGTCATTAAAGGCACTTCATCTCCATAATAATGGAAATCCTGCCTTGGAGGCCTAACTGGAGTCAAAATGATGTTGGGGGCCCGACTCCAGAAGGTAAATTTTATATAGGAACAGCTCTAGCCCAGATATAGATGTATTGCAAATGCTGTTTGGGAACAAAGACTATTTCTGTGTGGGGGAAGTACAGGGATCGTTTTCCATCCTTGATCTTCCCTTCACATTCCCGTGCAAAGCCAGTGTTACACCCTGTGGGAAAGGTCTTTAGTCCTGGTGGTGCTGCTCCTCACAGGGCCACGGGAGAGCAGGAGCAGGTGAGACAGGATTAAAATCCACCTGCTCCCAGGAAAGCCTTGCTCAGGACCACGGGATCCCTTTCTGGTGGGAACAACCCCTGAGTTTTCCATAGCCCAGCAATAAACAGGGTTGGGTGTCCCAACAATCCCACAGGTGCTGGAACAGGAGGGTTTCACATCAGGGCTGGCATGGGCCTGTGGCAACAAACTGGGGCTTTTTGTCCCTCCACTGCACAGATGAACTGGTTTTTAATAACTTGGCACCAGAGGCCGTTCAGTTAGAGCATCTTAAGGAAATTCCTCATGGAATTGATCAAGGGATGTGTATTACTTGTTGGTATGGAGTGATTTTCCTGGATCAGGAACTGTAGGGGGACCTGCCTGAGCAGGGAGGTTGGATGTGATGACCTTTCCAACCTGAACCATTCTGGGAGCGGTGCTGGAAGGGGCTGCTCAGCCCTGCAGGATCTGCATGGCTTTCCCTGCAAACCTTCCCTCTTTTCTCAGGTCTTGTTTTGAGCCTAGGCAAAGGGGTTTTCATTTTTCATGCCATAATGGCAATAATTCCATTTATTTTTTTCCTCACAGAGTGAGAGACAAGGGACATTTCCCAGGGGTGAAGCTGTAGCGTTGTGTGGTTCAAGAGCAGATTCACATTTCTCTTCTTTCTCCACAGCTTCCCACTTTTCCCTTCTCCTTGGCTCCCCAAGAGCAGCACGAGTGCAGGAAAACCAGGACAACTTTTATTTAAAATATGTACACAACAGTCTTAATTCCTAATCTTCTCCCAGAGCTACTGGGAGTCATATTTACCCTGCCACCACACACGTACTCAGGCTGGGACAGAAAAAAACAATTGTACTTTTAAGCCCCAAAACAACTCACTCTTCTCTCATTCTTCTTCATGTAAAGCCCCTACATCATTAGAGCTGTTTCTTTTTCCACGAATATACAGTGCCTGCATTGTTTATACAGTTTAATTGCAAGGAAAGAAACGCATAAAAAAAAACAAACGATGTTCTGTGCTGGTAGCAAAGAATATGAAAGCGTCCAATTAAACAGCCATTCCCTGTGACTTGTTAATAGCAACATCTGTTACCTTAATTAAACAAGTTTCTGTCTAAAGGGACCCTCTTGGTGCACTTTGGTGGAGCAGGATCTGACCCAGCTACTCCAGGCACGCTCCCCATGCTCGTGGAGATTCTCCCAGTTGGTGCCATTATCTCGCAGCGCTGACAGGCTCTGTGATGTGTGAGCTCTGCACGGGCAGAGCCACAACACTTACAGCAGGAACATTGTTGGGGTTTTTTTGTAGTTGAAAAGCAACAAAAGCACAGGAAAGAACGCATGGTGGCATTTTCCAGCCAGGGAAGCGTGAGGAGAGCCCGGCTCACTCAGTCCTTGTCAAACAGCACTGAGGAGAGAGAAGTGCACTGCCAGACAGCTGCTGTGATTTGTTATCCCATCTTGGTTGGTCTGCTCCAAGATTTCAGTCATCTGGGTCTGGATTTGCCCAGGTATTTTGCTGTTCTCTCCACCGTGGCCTGGAGTCAGGACAGGAGGGTGATTCAGTTTGATTTTGTGAATCCCAGAATGGTTTGGGTTGGAAGAGACCTTAAAATTCATCCTGGTGTGGATGCCATGGGCAGGGACACCTCCCACTGTCCCAGGCTGCTCCAAGCCCCATCCAGCCTGGCCTTGGACATTTCCAGGAATCCAGGGGCAACCACAGCTGGTGTCCTGGTAACTTCTGGAAAGAAGGTGAAAGCTTGAGACTGGGAAGGTGCAGTGGGAGTCTGAGGGAGCTCAGGGCTGCTCATCCCTCCCTCAACAAAATCCCACCCAGAGCTCCCTGAAATCCCAGCCTCCTGCGGAGGAGGGACACCAGGCAGGAGCTGGAAAGCCTCTCTTGGATATGCTCATACCCAGCTGTATAATTAGCCTCCAGGCTAATTAATTTGGCAGGGCATGGTAATTTGTCGGTAAAGAAGAACATCATCCAACACAGGCACTGCAGCTGCTTCAGAGAAGAGCTGAGGTCCTGCCCTGGGGACACCGAGCTGTCCCCTCCTGTCCTTGGTCCCCTGGCTGGCACCAGGTAAGGCTGAAGCAGCTGAATTATTTCTCCAGGAGCTGGAGTGATTCTGGCCAAGGAAAAGCAGAAAGCTCTCATCTGATTGTTTTTGCTGTCCTCTGCACTTCAAAACTGCCCAGTAAGTCTTGTCTCCCTGAAAGAGTTTAGTCATGGTCCACATCATCAGGATTTCCTCACTTCCTCCTATGGACCCCCTCATTTAGATATTATTTTATAACAGGAATTTTAACCTATCCGTGTTGATGCTACATCATTTTGAAGAGGAAAAATGATAAAATTGAACGAGAAAAGCTTCTCTCCCATTCTTCCAGCATGTCTTGAGAACAAAAAGTTGTATAAATTCCAGTTTTTATATTTGTTGCCTCAAACTTCGTAATTAGTGCTTAATTACTTTAAACAGCCAGAAAGAAAATGGCAAGAAGACAGACAGCACATCTTTCCCAGGCTGGTGCCAGGGTACAAACCATGGTGATATTTTTATCCTGATTGCTTGAGAGATGAGTTGCCAGCAGTGTCTTTTGGACACACAGCCTGGTGACACCTTCAGCAGAAAAGAAAACCTCAGAGGACACTTTCCCATCATTGCCTCGCATTAATTGTGTTGACTCTTTGTATTTTTTTTTCTTTTTTTACATAAAGCACCTGTGCAATTTCTTGAAGGCAGCCAGGTAACCAAACCATCAATAAGCTGTCGGGTTTTCATTACATCCTGCCCGGGTGGAATGAAAAATGACACCCTGCAAATGGCTTTGCTGAAGTTTGAACCGACAGCGCAGCATTCGTCTCACTTTGCAAAGACCGTGGCACGAGATGGCTCTGCTTCATTGAAACATCTGAAGTAACTCACTTGTCCACTTACTTTAACCAATTTTCTGCAGAAGGAGAAGAAAATGAACAGGGAAGCCACTGGATTTGGTGGTCAGAAGTCTTGGAAAGCCGTTGTCCTTGATGGCCTCCCGTTCACAGGCTGTTTGCCAGCAGAAGATGCTTTTAGCTCTGTGTTGTTCTGGAAGACCAAGGCCAGGCTGAATTAGGATTTGGAGCAACCTGGTCCATGGAAGGTGTCCCTGCCCATGGCAGGGGTGGCACTGGATGAGCTTTAGGATCCCTCCCAACTCAAACCATCCTGTGATCCTATGATCACCTTTTAGCACTGGAAGAGCTGTCCAGCCCAGGGCAGTGCTGGAGTCCCTGCCCTTAGAAGGATTAAGAGGATTAAAAGGATTAAAAAGATGTGGCACTTGTGGACAGCAGCCAGTGGTGGCCTTGGCAGTGCCAGGTTAACAGTTGGACTCGATGTTCTTAGAGGGCTTTACCTAAAAATGATTTTATGATTCTGTAAATGTTTCCAGCAAGAGGTTACCTGAGAAGGGTTAGAGATTCATGTAGAATCCGGGTTCAGGGCTGGTCTATTTTGTATGCATCAATAATTAGGCTGATCCCTAAAAATTTCCATTTCTTCCATCTGCTCCTGTGGAAGCAGGAGACGATTTCCTGTTTCCAGCCACAAACTGTTGCCGAATGCTCTGACAAGTGCAGCCCCAGCCTCTGCCAAGTTTCAGCTGGTGCTCCTGGAACGAGCCTCTCCCTCATGCCGTGACACAGCCTCCTGTAACATCAGCAATCTGTTCCTGTTTCCCCAGCAGATTATTTTGCAGCGTGGTGCTGTTGTAGCGCTCAGTGGAACACGTGTAGGACATCGCTGCTGCCTGTGCTGCTGCTGGAGCCGGCTCAGAACCGTGCTGTGACCAAACCCAGGGGCTGCTGTGCCCCCAGGGGGGTCAAGAGGAGTCAAAAGGCTCTTCCCTTGGTGCTTGTGTGTTAATTTTAAAAGCAGAGCTCTGCTCGCAGAGGTGGAGAGGGTGAAGGATCCAGAGCTCTGTTCCATCCGACCTCCAGAGCACAGCGAGATGTGTCCTGTTGAAGGCAGGATCAAGACATCCTTAAGAGAAATGTGTCACAGGGGGTCAAGAGAAACCATCAGGCTCCCACCTTGGTGCTTGTGTATTAATTTTAAAAGCAGAGTTCTGCTCGCAGAGGTGGAGGGGGAAAGGATCCGACCTCCGGATCGCAGTGAGATGTGTCACATATTGACATCCCTACAAGCAGGATGAAGATATCCTTAAGAGCAACCTGTCACGAGGGGTCAAGAGAAATCATCAGCCTCTCACCTTGTGTATTAATTTTAAAAGCAGAGTTCTGCTCGCAGAGGTGGAGAGGGTGAAGGATCCAGAGCTCTGTCCCTGAGGCATCCAGCCTCCAGATCGCAGCCAGACGTGCCCTGTGCTGACATCCTAAAAAGAAATGTGTCACTTGCTGCTTTTCCTGCTTCAGGTCTCTCGTGGTTTTGTGATTAATAAATTCATCTCTGGGTGCTGAACACGCAGCTACAAATTGTTCCTCCCTCTGTGAAAAGCTGCTCCAGGGAGAAGCCTGTCCCTCCCCACAGCGCCACTGGGGTTTGCTCCGTGGTGAGCACACCCTGCAGCCACTGCTTCCCAAAGAAATGCCTGGATGCAGTTTGGGATTGATGTGTAACTCCTTGCTTTGTCCTCCAGCTGAAGAAAGCAGTGATAATGATTTTAGAATGTCTGTAGTATTTTGAAGGAAAAAAAAAAATCAAATGTTGCTTCTCGTGGGTGTTTTTCTGGTGAAGAGCAGGCAGGTAATGATTTTACAGTTGGGGCCATGCTCTGAGATGCACTCTTAGAATCCAAGGAAATCATGACATG
Organism: Sinosuthora webbiana; assembly: GCA_013397395.1. Taxonomy (NCBI): domain Eukaryota; kingdom Metazoa; phylum Chordata; class Aves; order Passeriformes; family Sylviidae; genus Sinosuthora; species Sinosuthora webbiana. The sequence continues at coordinate 919,339 of VXBN01013252.1, forward strand.
TCTAAAGGGGAAGAAGGATTCCTGAGGAACATTTCAGACTCGGTGATATTTTTGATGGCTATTCAAACATCATTTTGAAGCGATGTAAACGCATCCTTGGATCTCACAAACCTGTTCGTGTCCATTACGAGCCGAGTGCGTAATTTCTCTTTGTACTTTGGGCACGTTTTGCTGGAACCAGAGGGAAAGATGCGTTATCTTTGAAAGGCTGTGCCTTTGGGCTTGAATTCGGGTGGTATCAGCTGGAACAAATAAGCTGAGAATGCATTTGCTGCCTCTGCTCGGATCTCACGAGCGCTCCCAGAAACGCTTTGTGTCAGCAGCTGATGCACTGAAAATCTTGCATGGATTTTTTTTTTTCCTCATAAGAGAATAATTTTTACGAGCTCCAGTGGAGTTCCCTTTGATTGTGATGTTCTACAAACCTCCATAGTGTTTGCTGTGGGTAGAGGGTGGTGGCTTGTCCTTTTCAGGAAGGAGTTATTGATGGGAGTGGCTGGATGCTGCACTCCGAACACGATTCCTTGGATTTCCACTGTCCCTTTCCATGGACTAGAAGTCATTTAATTTCCATGCCTTGGGCTACAGTCATTGCCCTGGAAGAATGAGCACAGCAAATATTTCACTGAGCATTAGCTGGAGTGAAAGCAGGAGTGGCTTTGCAGCACCTGCTGCTGCCTAGACAGGATCTTTCTCGCTTGCGAGCGCAGGGGGACGCGTGTGCAGAGCTGTGTCTCTGCTGGCTAATTGTGCAGAAAGGGAGGGTTTAGCCTTTCCTGAGGTGCTTTTCAGTGTGCTCTGCCCCTCTACTGCCATCAGCAAGAGCTGGTCTAGGTGCTGAGCCTTTTGTTTGGAGTGTGGGGCATGCCTGTCCCTCCTGGTGCCATCACAGTGTTCATGATTTATAGTTTTGTCTGTAAACTGCCAGCTGGAGGGGCTGTGCCACTTCCCCTGGGGGCTGGTCTTCATTTCCCACCAAAATCAATGGAAGATTGGCTCTTTGCACCATCAGACCTTTCTAGATTTGCAGAATCTTCCAGTATCAAATTGTCACTGCCTCACGTCTCAGGAACGAAAGCTGTTGTAAAAACAAAGCTTTCCTTTGCTTCACTCAAATCTGCTTGCTCAAATATTTGTTTTGATGGCATGGGCTTTCTGACTGTCTTTATTTGAATTTTGTGTGCAGTGAAAAAAAGAGTGGTTGGGGAGAGAAGGCAAAAAGGTTTCTATTATTTGAATTTCTCCACTGCCCCCTCGCTCCCTTCAGGGTCCCTCGCAGTGCTTGTGTTTGGTTTTCATTTGTTTCCTCCTGTTATCAGCATCCCTTAAGAAAGATATTTTCCAGAGAACTGTTCTTCTTAGATAATCTCGGGATGTTTTTTGTATTTGAATTATAACTCCAGGCTTCTCTGAACAACCTTACATGAAGTCTCTAATAGCTGTAAATGCTGCCTTCCTTTTCCTCCTGCCTCCCTGCTCCATCAGGACGAGGCTCTTGTCACTTCCAGACTCATCTTAAAAACGCACAGACCAAAGGGGAGATGATGACAAACCACAGCTTTTGTGTTTATAGATATTAATAATGGCTGGGTGCAGCATCATTGCTTCGGAGTGCTCCGTCACTGCAGATGAACAATTGGTGGAAGAAGAAAATTGTGGGAAAGCTTAGGATGCCAGAACCGTGACTGCTCTAAGCTGATGCTGAATTCAGTGGTGGTGTGCTCTTTGTTCCAAAGGGGCCACTAGCATAAGATCAAAAATAGTTCTCTGAGCAAAATATCTCCTATTTCTTCTTTCTCTTTAGAATATTATTTACAGGTTGTTTTATGATAAGTCAGTACTAAAAGAGGGAGAGTGACTTTTTCCATGGGCAGACAAGTCCATGGACAAGGGGGAATGGCTTCCCATATTGGGAAGTGGGAGATGTTCTACTGAACTCGATGCAACAGGATTTTTCCTCAGTTCATTTACAGCAAATATAGTTCTTCCCTGAAAATTAATTACAGGGGGTGTGCTGTTAAGAGGCCTGTCAGTTGTCATGGATAAGGCAGGACTTATCTCCTGCTGCCTTCACTGAGGGAGAGACGTGCACTAAATTAAATGGGCTCTGACGGAGCCTCTAAATTATCTCAGGCTCTCCTGTGAACCGTGAAAAGACAGGTCCTTACAGACAAATAACCACGGGAGCAGCTCTGGGGGGTGGTGTGAGCCACAGCTACCAGGGCAAGGAGGTGCAGGTGGGCAGGAGGCTGCGTGCACAGCACCAGAGTCCACTCAGTTGGGAGTTTGGATGGACCATCAAATGGAAAACTCCACCTCCAGCACACGGGGTCATCCTGCCTTTCCCTTGGATTTATCCTGACAGCTGTAGAGTGGACCCAGCTGGTCCCCTCCTTGCTCAGGTCGGTGTTCTGAGCCCTCAGGATGTGTTGATGTCCCACACTGGTGGTGGTGGTGGTGGGGACACCATCCCTTTGGGCCCCACTTTTCCTCCAGAAAAAAACCTCCAGGTTTTCCTCCAGAAACACTTGGGAGTACCAGGATGAGGATGAAGCCCCAGCCTGCTCGGGGGGATGCTGAGGGTTTGGGCTGGTGTTGGTGAAGGGTGGGAAGTCCCAGTGACATGGCAGGGTGCTGGGTGGGGTTTAGGGTCAGGGCTCTGTCCCCCTGTGCACCATCAGGGTTGTGGGGGGGAGGCCCAGGACCTTGGCTTTGACCCTGGGGTGTTTTGATGGAGGTGAACATTACAAAGCAGAAAGCTTGAGCTGGCTGTTGGTTATTTCTGCAGCACAAAGGTTGGAGTCACACCTGGGGACACCATCTGGGCCCACAGGGGGTGTTACCTGTGGACTATACCCTGAACCTGCCCATTCTTCAAGTGATGAGCAGGTACTCATGAGCCATGTCCCTGAGTTTGGGGCCCTGTGCTCTGAGCAGCAAAACCCGTGAGGATTTATAAACTTCAGTGTTTACCCAAAATAGCCTAATGACCAGTACCACATCCATGAGATCATTTTAATAACCCTCACTGCATGGCAAGCATTATTTAAAAGGTAATAAACAGCTACAAAGGCGTGCGATAGAAATAGAAATAATTTGATAAATAATGCAATTGCCCGGAGCTGTGGCATGAGGCAAAGTTGCTGTTAGGCTAAAAATTGCTCTAGATATTCCTGCCTAGGAACTCTGGGAAAAGAGGGAACAAATCCACTGCTGAGACTGCAGTCAGGGCTGCCTGGTGCTTCTGCTTTCTGCTCTGCTTCCAGCCCCCCAGCCCAGGCACGGCAGCGAGGAGGAACAATGGGCCATTCATCACGTCAGCTGAAATACACTGTTTTTCACAGGTACATTTAACCTAAATCCTCTCTCAGAAGACGGATTATCTCTTAGAAGAACTCTGGCACCAGTGTCTCTTTTCAATAGGCACGTCACCACTGCCACAAAGGCTGTAACATGAAGGGATCAATGGTAGTTTTATCTCAAATTGCACTCAGTGTGTGTTTCTTCCAGCTGACATTCATTTAAATGCTTGCTCTAAGACATCTTTTCTCCCTGTAATAGAAAAAGGATGGGACATCCTAAGCATTGTTTTGTGGGGGGGAAAAAAACGTTTAAAATATTCACTTGGCTAAGCACGAAATATCTCAGCTGCGTGTGTTTAATCAAGAGTGAAAGCAAGGGTAGTTATGCTTGTATTTCATAAATTAAAACGCTAAAATGATTAGATAAGAAAACAAAATACCTTGTTCCGTTGCAGCAGCGCTAATGAAACCATTCGAGGGAGGGGAGGGGAAAAAGTCACTTTGTAATTCGGAGCACTTTCTCTCCAAAGGAGCAGCGAGCTGCGGTCTGCAGTGCCGGAGTTGTGCCGTGTCCCTCGGGAAGAGGCTGCCATATGCACTGCATTTGTACTCCATTCATATCCCATTCATATCCCATTCATATCCCACATGTTCCCACCTGCTGAGCACAAAAAGAGAGGCCAAGAAGCTGAGAGGGATTCACTGAGGGATACCTGCCGTGCCACCTGGCTGGGCAGCTCCCCGTGGGAATTGGGGAATTGTTCCCATGCCTGCCTGGCCCTGCTCCTCACCCTGCACAGGCTGCAAGGGGCAGGTGAGCTCCAGCCACCCCTGGCTCTGCAGTGCTGCTGCTTTGCCTCCTGGAGCCTCGTAGATTTTCTTAATTAAACTCCAGAGCAAGATGGATAATGAACATCCCGGTGGATACTGCAAATCTGGGATTTTAAGGGAATATTCTGTCAAATCAGGAGGCCCAAGCTGAGCAGCAGGCAGGTTTTGGTGAGTTAGCCCAGCAGCCAGAGGTCAGATTTCCATGGAGGTGGTTACTGACTCTCAGGTTTTGTGATGTGCTCCAGGACTCAGGCAGATTTCTGCTGTTGTTCATATTCCAGGTAAGGGCTCGATCTCGTTTTCACAAAGTCGGTGATAAAACTCTTCCTGAGCTCGACAGGACAATTTCTATCTCTAAATGCATATGTTGGTGCCTGAGGAATATTTATCTGCTCCTGGGAATGCTGCCCAGCAGTGGGCTCCATGAATCAGCCCTGATCCCATCCAGGCTGGAGGGAACACAGTTGCTGCTGGGGGATTTATGGATCTGCCATGTGGATCATGAGCTGGGGATGAGCACCAAGAGATCAGAGCGCAGGGGTTCTGCACTGCTCTTCCTCCTGACACTGCTCCAGCTCTGCCTGAGCTCTGCCATCCATCTCCAGCTGCTCCTGGAGACTCGTGGTGAGTGTTGCTGTGATCCCTCTGGGATGGAGATCCCAGCCATCCCCGCCCTCTGGCACTGGGAGCTGTCCCCTTGTCCTGTCACTGCCTGTCCTTGTCACAGGAGCTGCTCTGGGAGCTCTGGGCCTGTCTGCTCCTTTAGGGTGCTGCAAAGGGCTCAGCAATCCCTTCCATTTGCTGCTGCAGTGGCAGAATGGAAGTGGCTAAGGAAGGCTGGGGAGGGATGTTTGCAGCAGCTTTAAAGGTCCTGTGTCCCCAGAAGAGTTTTGATCAAAACGCTGACAAGGTCAGCTCTTGCTGCAGTAGAACCCAGTGCTTCAGTTTAGGAAACAAGCAATGCTTTTATCTCCTAATTTCAGACCTGTCTGTGCTCTCTGTGGACCTGAAATCTCCAGCTGACAACACAGACCCCCAGATTCTCTCTCACAAATGCTGCGTTTAAAATAGATGACCTTTCTTCCTTATCAGGATGCTGAACTATCTTAAACCGTCTTCTTTCTTTAATGGATATTTTATTTTCTTTGATTTTTTCTCTGATTAGCAGTGACCATGAGGCAGGTTAGCAGCAGAACAATCCATTAACCTGTGCAACAAGAGATTTATATTTTTATTTATTGTTACCACTGCTGTCAGTAGAGTCAGGGAACCCAGAACATTTAACAGCAAGGCAGTAGCTCCTTGTTGGAGTTTGCAGTGGTTTGAAGAGGTGCACACTCAGCAGCCAACGCTTTGTTCTGATGTGTGTGTTTATGGGAAACGTGGTTTATTTTTATGTCTTCCCAGGCATCTGGTTAGAAAACATTCTGAGGGTGTATTTCAGAGGAGGGAGCACACGGAGCAGTGCTTCGTTCACTTTGAACTTTGTGTCTTGGAGGAACTTTCTCTCCCAAACTGCTGAAAGTTGTGGCTGAAGGGTTGTTTGCTTTGAAATCAATTAGCAGTTTGAGAACCTCGGTGGCCTGAAATGAGCCTCTCGTCTCATTTAATGCAGAAAAGTCTGCAAAGAAAACTTGGGAATTAGCAATATCAGTGAGAGGCCTTCCTACTTTCTCAACTAACTGTAACGAGTTTCCAAGTGTTCAAATAATTATTTGTTAACTTTTAACACGTTGGATTCAGATTGGAGGACGAAACACTCGCTGCAGAAAAGCAGCTTCAGCAAAAAGAGCCACATAACCATAAGGCCTCCTAATCAATGAGTCACAGAGAGGTTTTAATGGGCTGATTTATTTGGCAAAAATCACTTCACTTGTACAGTTATCTGTCACTTTTAACGCTGCTCGTTTCCAGGAGTGTGGAGGGAGTTACTGAGAGACCAGAGGAGAATTAAACATTGCTGGGGGCTCTCTGGGGAAGGGGTTTGGAGAGCTCAGAGCAGCTCCCTCCTGAGCTCTTTGCGAGTTCTGGGGTTAAAGGATGTCCTTTAAAGCCTGGGAGCACGGTCTCAGCTTAGGGAGGGAAGGAAATAAAGACAGCACAAAACTCCCTGAGATGTGCCAAAGCTGGGTTGTCTGTCCTGATCCAAAGGGCAATCCAGCCCACATCAACCAAAAACCAGTCTGATACTGGGAATAAGGACAACTGAGACAGAAACCAATAGCAGGAGAAAGACAGAGACAGAAAAAGGCATTAGAATTTGAAATTAAATCTGGCCTCATCAACAGACACAATTAAAATGATCTATGGAAGAGATTAGCCAGTAAAGAGCTTTCAGCCATATGGCTGAAAATAAAGCGTAAATAACTAAAAATAAAGCCTCAACTGTACGGAAATCATCTAAAACTCCACTTTTTCTGGGTTTCCTGGGGTGGCAGAAGTGTGGAGGGAGGGAAGGAAGGAGGGCAGAGCCTGGTGGGGCAGTGCTGGAGCACCGTGGTCCTCCTTGAGCTGGAGCACAACGCTGAGCTTGTCCTGGCTCACACTGATTGGAATTTTCATGCCTGCCAAGGGCACCTTCAGCTTTCAGAGAGGCCCTGTTGTTCCTGAAGACCTGGAATGGTAAGAGCAGCAAACCTGGGGAATTCCAGCTGGCCACTCCAGCCCAGGTTTGGTGCAGCAGGAGCTCTGATCCGTGCCCAGGGAGTGCTGCAGATGAGGCAAGCAGCTCTCCACCGCTCCTTTCCAATTATTGAGCTGCAGAAACTGCCACAGGAGCAAACCCGTGGCACTGGAGTCCCTCAGAAATAAATGACAGCAGTGAGCGTTACTGACTGCGACGATTTGGAGACCACGGGGCAGCTGAGAAGCTGCTGTTAATGTCCCTGCTGCTGATGGGTGAAATATCACCTCTGCCCCTGCCCTCTGCCAGCTGCCCTGTGCCTTTGGGGCAGCTCAGGCAGAGGTGAGCCAGGGCAGGGATGGATGATTGCTCTCAGAGCATCCTGAGCCATCTTCCTCCTCCTCTCTTGGCACAGTCACCCAAACTGTGCCGTTTGTGAGGCAGGTCAGGGAATGGGGCTCTGCAGCTCGTGTGTGCCCACCAAGAGCCTGTGGCATGGCCAAGGGCACCCTCAGCAGCTCCCTGGGTGAGCTGAGGGCTCCTGAGCTCACTGGAGACCTTGCCCAGCCCTGGGTGAGCTGAGGGCTCCTGAGCTCACTGGAGACCTTGCCCAGCCCTGGGTGAGCTGAGGGCTCCTGAGCTCACTGGAGACTTTGCCCAGCCCTGTGGCAGGAGCCAGGGAGCCCCGAGATGACCTTGGTGCTGAGTTTGTGCCTTGGCTCAGGCTGGGCCTCTATTCAGCTGGATCTAGATTTCCTAAAGCCTCCTCAGGAGGGAAGTGCCCCCTGAGCCCTCCTGCAGTGCCAGTGCTGCTGGGGAGGTTCTTTCCTCCCCGTTTCTCAGTCCACTTGCACAGAGCTTTGTTGGCATTAAGGAGGCAGGAAGGTTTCTTCATTTTAGTGGAACTGGGAGATAATGGGCAGGACAAGGCAGGAATTAATACAAGATTTTCCATGCAGGTCTGCAAGCGGGTGAAGGTAAGAAAGCAGATTGTGCTGCAGGAGGTGATTTCTGAGGAGGCAAAAATGTTGTGAAAAGAGGTGATTTTAGGGTGGGAGGAAGGTTTTTTCTGGAGTGTCCTCGGGTGATGCCTCCACAGGGCACAAGTCATTCATGTTCCAACGGGATTTACTGGGCAGAGCAGGAAAAAAAGCAAAAAACCAAAACATAACAGGAGGAAAAGCTCATTCAGAGAACAGGGGGAGCCTGAAGTGGCCTTGTGCAGAAGGAGGAGGTGAGGATCACCCAGGAATTAACATTCCATCCTCACTTGCCTCTGCCCTGGAGAGACTGCAGATAACCCCCGTGCTCAGGTGGGGAATGTGCTCAGGTGAGCAGAGCACAGAGGTGAAACAGGACCTTGGAACCTGCAAGTGCCACTGCAGATAAACCCTGTGGGCTGAGACACACACAGGCAGAGAGGGGGGGAGTGAGCTGGGTAGCGTGGAAAGCCTTCATCCTGCTGGAAAAGCCCTCATCCTGCTGGAAATGCCCTTATCCTGTTGGAAGAAGCCCTCATCCTACTGGAAAAGCTTTCATCCTGCTGGAAAAGCCCTCATCCTTCTGGAAAAGGTCTCATCCTGCTGGAAAAGGCCTCATCCTGCTGGAAAAACCCAAGGAATGGAACACCTGCTCCAGCACTTGTGCTGTGCAGCAGCTCCTGCACTGCCTCGCCAGGGCACCACGTGCTGCAGGGGCTGTCACAGAGAGAGGGCTGAATATCCAAAAGCACCAAACCCACACGAGCTGCTGATGTGTAAAGGAAAGCTGCCCCGGAGTAAAGACATGGAAAAACTCATGTAAATGATGCCTTCAGTATTTATGGAGCGTGTCCGGAGAGACTGGGCTGGCTGCTGCTCCTCAGCCGTAATTAGTGCACACCCAAAAAAGGGGTTTATGTTGGTTTAAAGGAAAAGGGGAATAAAGCTCCTGTGTCTGCTGTCTTTGCAGGATCACTGTGCTGGACGACGGGAGCCTGCGCATCGTCAACGTCACCAAGTCGGACGCGGGAAGTTACACGTGCGTGGCCACCAACCACTTCGGGACAGCCAGCAGCACGGGCAGCCTGGTGGTGAAAGGTGACTAAACCCGTCGTTCTCGGGGCTCTCTGGGGCACCAACACCCATTTAACATTCATTACTCCTCCTCCAGGGCTGCATTTCGGCCTTGCAGGAATTCCGAGTGTTCGTTCGTGTCCCCGTCAAATGTCGTTTCCCAAAGTCAAAGCTGCAATTTGGCCGGGATGTTTAAAGGAGTAATTGGACGGTGATATTTTAAAGGAATCATTTGATAAACAATGAGAGGCACTGACAAATGGGTTGGATTAATTTTTGCCCTGCTGCTGGGTAGTCTAGTGTCTGATGAATTATTTTAGGCCGTGAACGTACAGGTTATTATCCTTACACTCACTCCCTATCTCCTTCTTATTTGGGGAAAAACCTATATTGGATAGCAAATCGAGAAACATTGATTACAATGGGATAAATTAATCAAAAAGCCCTAATTAATTCTCCCACACATTGGCAGTGATGGATCATACTCAATTAGAGGCTCTCCTTGTCAGCTGTTTCTGTGGTATGTAGAAAATACTTCAAAGGTTCCAATGAGGGTTTTAATCCGTGTTTTTTATAGCTGGAACATATCCAGGGGTCCCTTCCAACCCCAACCAGTCTGGGATTTTCTGAACCTTGTAGGGAAGCATGTGGACCCTAAGAATTCTTCAAGTTTGACCCAGGGACAGCAGCAGGGTGGGGTTCCAGCCCCAATCCCCCTTTTCCAGGGACAGCAGCAGGGTGGGGATCCAGCCCAAATTCCCCTTTTCCATGGACAGCAGCAGGGTGGGGTTCCAACTGTCCAGCTCCAGCTTGGTCACATTTGGGGCTGTCCTGGTTTTCCATGTGCTACAAGACCCTAAGGGGGAGAATCAGGAGCTGCAGGGACTTCAGGGACTTCAGGAACTGCTTCTCCCAACATAAAAAACCCAATTGTTGGAAGCACGAATAGTGACTGGGTTCTGTCATTCCAGAATCACGGTTTTGCAGCTCCTGGCTCATCCCTCCTCCCTCCCAGTGCCCAAGGAACATCCAGTAACTCCCAGGAAAACCTCGGCAGTTGTTGTACCTGCTCTCTGCCTCCCCCTGCTCCACAAATCACTTCTGTGCTCGCTGAGGTTATAAAGGATTAGTGAGGGGCTTTTTTTTCCCCCTCAGTGCTCTGCTTTGACTCCATTCCATTTGCATTAATGGCAGCGACACATGTGCATGAAGCAGGGAATAAACTGTTAAGCCCCTGGATGTGGATATTAACAGCAAACTGAGAAATGCAATTTCCAAGTCTGGCCCATAAAAAGTATAAGAGAGCAGAAACTATTCTGAACTCCAAATGAACTGTGTAAAATATTGTATTATAGAGTGAAATGCTTGAGTTTCTCTGCCCTAAGTGAAACAGGTGTGGGTTTGAACAGAAATACGAGTGAACTCCATGTTTAAAACTCAGGTTTGTGGTGTATAAAAAGACTAATTTAACAGCTCATGTGGGGTTTGACCTTAAGGTATGCTCGCATTCTTTTCTAACTCCCTTTCTGTCATTGAGTAAAAAACTGTGAAGGTCAGGACATTTTTCCTTTAATTCTTCCATTAATATTGCAGGCTATCTTTATTTTTTTTTTTTAATTTCCTTTCTCGGGGAGAGATGCCGACAGTGTCAGAGACAGTGCAAGGAGGAGGAGGAGGGGAATATGCTACACCAGAAGCAAAGAGCTTAAAATAACTCCCTGGCAAACAACCAGAGAGGGGATGAATAAATATTCATTTTATGCATGAGCAGACAGTTTAAAAAATATCAAATCCTGACAGGTGCCCATAGGGCTGGGTATTAACATTCTGTTGTCAGGCTGGGTGAACCCCAGTGGTTTCCTCAACCAGTGCAGTTGTGCTTTGGGTTTGTTCTGTTGGCTGCTGCTAAATGAGAACCTCTTGGCCTCCAAGACCTCAAGTCTTAGAAACTTGCTTGTACAGTTTGACCTTTAAATTAAAAAGGCAGGATTGAGTTTGTAAGGCTGGAGAAGCAGCTCTTTCCAAAGCAGTGTTCAGAGCTCTGTAAAACACGGTGTGTGTTTCCATGTAGGATATAAATATTAATTTCCCATCTTGTTCCCTCAATTTTTCCTGCACTCGAGGCTAAATGTTCAATTCTTCCAACACACAGAAAGATTAGAGGCTCTCTGAGCACCGGGGGATTAAATGACAAATAGAGTAAACAGGCACAGCCTGTACAATATGAGTTTATTTGTGTTTAATGCAGTGATACAGCAGCAGGCTGAGAGAGGAGACTGAAATAAAAGAAATAAAAGCTGTGGATGTGGGAAGCTCCAGGAGAGGCTCCTGTGCTGATATCCCAGCTGGAGCAGCAGGGGGACCCACGGGGGGTGGTGTGGAAGCTGGGGAGGGGGTGGAGCTGATCCTGGTGTCAGCACTGCTGCTCTCATGGGATGAGGGAGCCCTTGGCAGGCAGGACCTGTTCCCAGCAGGGACATTAAAGAGAAGCTGTGATCAGCTTTGCTTTGGGGACACAGGAGGTTAATGGATCACGGTTCCGCCATTGACACCCGTGGCTGCTTCCCAAACATCTACTTTGGGCTGTGGCCTCAGCTGCAAACCCATCTCTACATCTAAATACATCCATTTCAATACATTTTAATTGAAATTTATCTCTGAATGCTTTTGCTAGAGTCGGTTCTGGCCTGCTCCCCTTGGGGAGCGCAGCAATTCCAGTCACGTCGGAGCATCCCTGACAAGGGCAACCTCCAATGGCTTTATTTGCCTGTTTAATTATGATGCACCTTTAACATTTTCCCGCTGCTGTGAGCTCCTCTCATTTGGGCTGTCACGGGAGGGCTCAAGGCAGCAAAAGCAGGAGAACTTTTGCTGGCTGGAATCTGTATCACTTCAGCAGGAAAAGAACACACAGATAATGTCAGGAGGTTATTTTTTTTTCCCCTCACGCTCGAATAGACTGATAGTCTTGATTTTGTCCAGCACAGTGATTCAAATTATTTCCCATAAAACAGCACATTTTTCATTCCCAGCCTATTCCTCTGTGTGAACGTTGAAGTGCTGCATTGCAGTTAAAATTGATTAAATACTGTAAATCCTGGCCCGTTATCGAGTAACTTTTCAGAGACTTCAGGCGTTGCTGCCTTTAAACCTGGAATCCTTGCTGTGTTTGTTCCAGTCCTTTAGGACTTTGGCCTTCTGCAGAAAGTGCCAGTGGGATGTGATGGTCGCCTCTTGCCACCCAGGGTTGTCCCTGTTTCAATTTCACTTGATCAGAATTGAAACATCGTTGTTTGGGATTTGTGTTGTGCTTGCCTCGTGTCTGTGGGGTTTGCTTTAGGTTTTGGGGTTTTTTCAATCAGTGAATTGCAGTAACTGTGAATTTCACCAGCTGTTCTCAGCTCTGTTGAGTTTGAAGTGACTTTGGAGTAACTGGGATATCAATTTCTTGGAGTTGGAGCTTTAACTTTTTCCTCAGGAGGAAGAATAAACCACACATTAAGATGTTGAGGTTTTTTTTTTAAACATGAACCAAGGGAAAATCACAGCAGCTACTGAAATCTACTGACGTGTTTCAGCAGTGTCCACATGCCCAGGAGCCCTCCAGACCTCCCTGATTCAACATAATCTTAAATTCACGTTGGTTATGCCTCAGCCCTTAAAAAAGGGACATGGTCAAGTGACACCTGCTGTGGAAAGCACAAAATATAATTTAAGAAAGAGAGGCAGAGTTTAAAGGAATAATCCCAGGGCAGCACTGGAGGGTTGTCCACATTTTCTGGGCTTTTTCTAATTTTCCTGGATATCACACCAGGGTTGTGTTCAGCTGGTGCCAAAACCAAGATAAAGACTCAACTCTGAAACCGTCAAAAGAAGTTTTCCTTATTCTTAATTTTTGTTTTAGCATTTGCTGAACACAATTTTTATGTGTAGTCCATGAATGAATATTCCTTAACAGGTCTAATACTTTTTTTTTTCTTAAATTTCATGGAGGAAAAGTCAATTTAGAGTATGAACTTGTACTCCAGAATCTCTAAATCAGGGATTTGTAGGCAAAAAAAGCTCAGAGAGCACCACAGAGTTATGCAGGCTCTGATTTATTCATGAGAACATGTTATGTATTCTCATGTTTATGAAATAAAACTTATTTCTGAGTTAGGAACAACCTTTTCCTGACTTTTGAGTCACAAGCAGCAGCAAAGGCTTGATTTTCACAGTTGACAAGGGGAGCCATAATCTTTGGCCGTGAAATTGCAAAGGAAAACATTCCCCCTCTAATTGGACCATTTCCACTGACACCAATTATTTCTAGGACACAATTAAGGCTCTTTTGCTGGGTTTAAGTAAAATGATGACCCAGAGCACTCCGTGAAAGGCAGGATTATAAATGAGAGAGCTGTGCATCCAGCACATCTTCCCCTCCCTCCCTCAACCCTGGCAGCTTGAGCTGCACTTTGCTGCATCTCCTGAGCCACCCCTGGCTGGGAAATCCTGAAGCAGAAACTGATGATGGGGCTGGAATCCAGCAGCTGCCTCAGGGTCCTTGCAGCCTGCAAGAGCTTTTCTCCAGTTTTCTACTTGGAACACAAGGTTTAATCGAGGATTTTAGAGTTGCAGGCAGCTTCTCTGTTCATTCCAGCTGCCCAGGTTGCTGTGTGATGCTGATCCTCATCACCTTGTCCAGGTGTGAGGGGCTCAGGTGGAGTTTCAGCACTGGCAGGTCCATCCTCCCCAGGCTGCTGAAGTCTGGTTTCCTTCCCAGCTCTGTCCAGGTGAGGGCCTGAGGTCATCAGAAAAACCAGGTGAGCCCCAGAGCCCCCCAAGGGAGATGAAATCGCTGTGGATCCTGTCAGCATCCCTGGTTTTCTGACAGTTAATTGAGGCAGAAAGGTTGTGATTATTCTGAGGTGACAGGAGTGGCAGCATGAGCAGCAGATGTCTCTCTCCTGTGCTCTTGAGCTTTCCCCAAAGCCTCCCCTCCCTGGGCTGCTCAGAGGCACCTTTGGCTTCTGGTTTTCTGCATGTGAACTTGTCAAACACAGCTGAGCCCTGCTCTGGGACAGGGACAGGACAGAGGGAGCAGCTGGAGCTGTGCCAGGGCAGGTTTGGGTTGGATTTCAGGGAAAGGCTCTTCCCCCAGAGGGTGCTGGGCACTGCCCAGGCTCCCCAGGGAATGGGAACATTCCCGAGCTCCAGGAGGGTTTGGGCACCACTCCAGGGGTGCCCAGGGTGGGATCTGGGGTGTCTGTGCAGGGACAGCAGCTGCACTGGATGATCCTGTGGGTCCTTCCCAGCTCAGGATGTTCCATTGCTCTGTGACTCCACAACTGCTGTGATCTGTGAGCAGGGAAAGGCTGGTGACACCCCGAGGATGAGGATGATGCTGAGGGGTCAGAGTGAGCAGCTGTGGCCCCTCTGGGGACTTGTCCTAGCACAGCTTTGTGGCCAAACACTTGAGCAAAGCTCAAATCCCAGAACACTGAATGAACAGCACAGTGAGAGCTCTCAGTTTCCTACTGGGGAAAGAAAAAAACCCAGTCAGCTGCTAAGGACAGAACCAGTGAATGGCAGAGAGGGATGTAAATGAAATCAAATCCCAGTAATAAAATCAAACAGCAGTGCCTTGCTGTTCGGGCTGGCTGAATGAAGTAAGTTCAGAGTTTCTTTTTCTCTTGTAAGCACTTAGCGCTCATAACAAATAAAACTTGTAAACATAACACAAGTGTTAAGCTTCATTAAATTTGCAGCAGACAATTAATTTTTTTTTTTTTCCCAGGCATTTCAGAGGTTCTTCTGTAGTACTGATTTAGTTTAATTGAACATCTTAGCACAAGCAGACAATAAGAAATATATTGAAGATATCCATCTGGCTCCCACTGCAAACCTCGTGTGTTGTTTGCTGGGGCTGTCACAGCCCTTACTAATTGCCTCATTTTGGCTCTTGCACAATCAGTGTGATTTGGCCATTAACATGATAAAAGCCATCTCGGTGAAGAGCTTGATATTAAAAAGCATAGATCTCCTGCCTTGCTCTGGTGCCAGTTCTGGACCAATCCCCAGCACTGTTGGAGTGATGGTTTTCAGAGCAGGAATAGGAAGAGCTGGACTCCCAGGGAGCAGTTTCTGCAGGTACCTGTGTGCCTGTGATGGAGGGGGTGAAATGTTGCCTCTGGGTTTGGGAATTGCCACAGATTCTCCTCTCCCACCTTCTCCTTTCTCCTCGCTGTCCTTCCAAGCCCCAGCCAACCTTCAGGCACATCAAGGGGCTTAAAAGTGATAATTGCTCGGGTAAATAATGGAATCGACACTAGAGCAAGTGCTGATGCTTGTAGATAGAGCTGATTCAGCACATGAAGTGGAAAAAAATTGTATTTTTAGAGAAGTTCAACTATTATGTCTGAATAACCTGTAGAGGGGAAAAAAACCCGGTATTTTTGTTCTGTATTTTTACCTTAAACCCACAATGTATTGCAGGGTCAGCATTATTGCAACACAGGAAAAAAGAACATTTAGAATAATGCCTTTAAAAGCTCAGCTTTAAAAGCTTTTAAATTCCTTTTGTTTTAGGAACTTTTCTGAGCTCTCCCAAAACAAGCAGGAGGTTCAGGAGCTCTCCATCATCAATAAGAGGCTGGGTTGTTTAGCTCATCACGCCCGATCATACATCAGCTGCAAGAGGAGGTGACCTACAGGTTAAACACAGACTCTTAATGAGACAAAAGCAGGTTAATGAACAGTTCTCATCAACTCGCTCCAATTTATTTTAACACGCTGCATTTCAGAAAGGTGAAAATATTTGTCAGTTTTTGAATACAAACGAAAGCCCAGCGTGGTTAAAACAAAGGCACAGGTCACGTTTAAACCCAAGTGAATGCAGTGTGTGTGATTGGACATAAATCAGAATTAACAGGTTATTTTGCAGTGAGGCCCTGGCACAGGGTGCCCAGAGAAGCTGCTCCATCCCTGGAAGTGTCCCAGGCCAGGTTGGGCAGGGCTTGGAGCAAACTGGCCCAGTGGAAGGTGATCCCTTCCAGCTCAGGATATTCTCTCTCATGCCCAGCCCTGGTATTTGAGAGCTCCTGCTGCTGTTCCAGCCCTGGGCTCGGAGATCAGGGGCCACATCTCAGTTCCTGCAGCTTTGGGTGCCTCTGCAGTGGAGCCTCACGGGATTCCAGGCAGTGGGAGGTCTGTCTCCTTGAGCTTTTAGTTCCGTGGAGCTCCCCTGGTTGGCAGAAAATGGAACATGACGGTTGCATTTAACGTTTTAAGTTGTGCTCAGCGTTACAGGGGATGCAGTCCCACCTCTCCTCCTGGCTGAAGGGGATCCTGGGCTCTGAGCCTGCACTGGTGCACTCAGGGATGAATTTGGTCTTTATCCCAGAGGAGGGTGCACAGAGCTTGTCCTTCTCTCAAAGCATGCAGTGGGATGAACTTCCAGGCAGGAGTCCTATGGGAATAATTCCCCAAATCCTGGGTGAATGAGGGTGATACCCAAAGGGAAAGCAGTAAAACACAAAACTGAGGTTGTTGTAGCCCGTGGTGCTGCAGTGGCACTGGGGGAAGGTGTCCCTAGAGCCAATTCCCCCCAGTTCTCCAGAAATTCAGTGTGACTGGGGTGGGGGAGATCCTGATCTAAACGTGAGCTGCACTGGGGAGTGACTGGAGGTCTCTGCTTCAGGTGAGGATGAAGGAAGCAGTGTGGGAGAATAAAGAAAGTGAACTTTATACCCTTGAAATCAGTGACTCAGAGCTGACTGGCCTGAGGGTGATGTTTTTAACATCAAAGAGACAGAGGAAGTGTTTAGAGAGCACATTTTGTGTCCTCGGAGGGGGAAGTGTGAGAGTGTTGCAGACACGAATCTGGGGCAGTGGTTGGGGAAATCCCAGTCCCGGTGGGCATTTTCTCAGGAGCACTTTTGGAAGCAGCTTAGCAGAGCCCAACACCCGAGAATTTTGAGCTGCTGGGAGTTTTTTCTCTCTGAGCCTGGATTGGCAGCAGGTTACCCAGAGCTCCTTATCAGATGATAAAAGGCAGGTGGCACCCAGATAAAAACTGGGACTGACAGATCAGGGGGTAGCCACAGCACTGCTGCTCTAGGGCAAGGAGGTGCTTCAATATTAAGGACTTCTGTCCCCTGATTCTCCCCTTTTTCTAGTGCAAGATTATGCACAATCCCATCAGAGATCACATGGAGATGGGAGTCTCTTGTCTTTATCCCAAAATACAAATGTTCCTCGCTCAGAAGCAGGTGGACTCTGAAGTACATGGAATTTTGTCACTGAACTGACTTGCCATGGCTTGGGTTGGTTGTGTCTGTCTCTGTCACTCACACCACACACTTGGAATATGAATTCTGCTTTCATTTGAAGTTTGTAAGTGGGCCGTGAAGAACCAATCCAACCTGTAGAGTTGAGCAGTGTGTTTTCTTTTCAGGTTCGTTGTGAGTATATCTGAATTTAGAGTTTATTGAGGAAATGAGCAGTATTTCAGCAGTGAAACTTTCAGTTGCCATCCCAGGGACACAGTAAAAAGTCTCTCTAAAAATCCATCAGTCCTGGGAGCTAAACTGAGCAGCTGACAATGAAATCATTCCCTGCAGGAAGGAGCCACGAGTGGAAGTGTCTTGGAGAAAACTCCAGACCATGACTGACCCCAGCCCTGAAACCAGGCTGAAAGGAGAGGTGGAGCTGCCGCCTCTCCACTCCCCTGTGTGTGTTTTAGCAAGCTGGATCTCGATCCTGGCCTTGGAGTTATTTACATACAGCAAAACTCGTGGCTAATTTGAGGCGAAATGCCGTGGAAGAGCAGAAATGTCAGGGACACTTTTTAATGATGCTCTGCGGGGAAGATTTATTCAGGCGCCGAGGATTGTGAGCAGGTTCTAATGAGGGACAGTGTTAGGGGTTGTTATTTTCATTTCACCCGCGATCCTGCCTCCACCCTGCCCCTGACATCAGCACCGGGCAGCAAAGCAGGAGCACAGCCCTCGGAACGGGAGGTTTGGCCTTTTCTGTGTGCCACTAATTAGACCAATTCGCTTCCTTAGGAGGGAGCACAGGGCATGGTGAGCCAATCTCCTCTTCTCCAGGAGACAAATGAGACCTTTTCGGGCCAGGGAGTTTTGTTCCAGTGTTTGTTTGGCTGGTGCTGGTCTCCCTGTCACGGGGTTTGTTCAGTAATAGGCGTTTGGGCGTCAGACTCGCTCACGCTGCTCTGGAGGTCTCAGTGGGGACGCAAGAAAAAGTTCATCTGGAATAAAAATATCTGCTGTGCACGGTGGCACAGGGAGGCAAAACAGTTTCTAATGAAGGCCTGATCCATTTTTTAGGCTGGGCAAATCAGGCGGCAGAGACTTTTAATGACTTGCTCAAGGTCAGACAGAAAGTGAGGAGGAGAATTCATTTTATTCCCAATTACTCCAAGTCTGTGCCCACGCTGGAGCAACCTTCCTCTTCATTTGGCACTCTTCCTCCTCTTTTGCTTATCTGATTCTCTTTCTGATGGAACTGTTGAGCTTAATTGTTCCCGTTTGGCTGTGACTCCAAGTCTCAATGTTCAGGCTGGTGTTGGAGGGGCTGGGGCCCTGCTGTGCTCCCCGTGGGCAGCTGGGACACAATCCCTGTGGGAACAGAGCTAAAATCATCCCCTGCTTGTGCTCTCCATGTCTCCCTGGTGCCTGGCTCGGTTCTTTGGACACCTGGAAAAACCTGAGGTTTGCAGCTGCTGCGCTTTCTTTGACTTAAACTTGCAGGTGCTTTCCTATGATGTGTATTTGCCACAAGTCAAAAGGGAATGGTTAAAAAAAAAATAGTAAGCAAATAGTAAAAACTTGTCCTGTTTTTAGAGATATCCATGTGGTAAGAGGTATTTTTAGAGGTGTTTTTAGGTGCTCCTCTCCTGTTCCCTTTCCACAATGGCACGTGGGAAGATGAATGTCCTGGACACCAAGGCTGGCTTATCCCAAGGCAGGGATGCCACAGCCAAGCCTTGATCTGCATGACATTAAGGATGGTTAAGCTGTGGATCATTCACTGGGAAGCTGCAAAAGTCCAGCCAGGGATTTTCTGGCTCTTCCTGAAGTTTGACAGCTCAAGAGGCATCTGCTCCTAATGACTCTTAAGTTGGGATTTATTCTGGCAGGGCAGCTAATTCCAAACATCTCGGTGCTGATGAGGGAGGGTGGGTAAGAGGCAGAGAATTCACGTGAGAGAGGCCTAAAATACACACCTGTGCCTTAAAAATGCAAAGGCTGTGCCAGTCACTCCATGATCCTGCAGTCTGAGTGCCTGGATGTTGGATTTTTTTTGCCGCTCTGCCGATTCCTGAGATTTTTGATGGATGATCATCGCCATTTAAAACATGTAAAAACACCATAAACTCCGGAGGGCGAACTGTTCCAAGGGGCAAAACGTCCACGGGCTCCGTGGAATTACACGTGCACAATTCCCCCGGTCTGTGGTACGAGGAGAGCAGTGATTGATCCCTGAGCGACTGGCAATTTATCTCCGATCAGCCATGATTCCTGCTGGATCTGATTAACCTTCCCTGGGAGATGGCCGTCATTTCTGCAATGACAGTAGATTATTCCACACTCCAGAAGACGGATATCAGCCCGTGGCAATCAATAGCCCACGGAAGGTGACACCTTGAATTCCCCGGGTTATCCACAAAGATTGTCACCGACGCCTGCATCGTTTGTCACACGCAGAGATCTCACCTGAGGCGGCTCTGGAGTGGAGTGGGGTTTATTTGAGTCCGCAGTGCAGGGCTGGAGGAGGATGTTTGAGGTTCCCGGTGTAATCAGGCGCCGTTGAGTCCTGCTGCAAAGAGCAAGAACAAATTTCCCCGAGTGACAGGTTTGATTGTCATCTCCAGAGCCCATTACGCGTGATTTGCTTTGTGCCAATGGTGTGGAGAGAGCTCGATTTGATCAGATTGCATTGCGCTGGGTAAAATGGAGGGTAAAGTGGAGTATTGGGTCCTCTCCTCGCTCCCTGCACTCTTCACAGGAGTGGATGTATTTTCAGGCATTTTGTCTTTGAATTTGCTCTAATGGCGCACCCCTCCCCAGTGTCCCCCCGTGCAGTTCCACTCTGCACGTGTTTTCAGGTTTAAATGAACCCTCGTTCATTATTCAGCCCCCCAGAGAAGGCAGATTGGGGTGTGCAGAATGCAATCCTGGCTGAGTGCCCCCTCCCTTCAGGGCAGTGGGGGCATCCATTCCTGCCAGGAAGACTCTGCCGTCCCCTTTGGAGAGTTTTCCATCTGTGGGGAAGCTCTTTAGTGGAGCTGAGGAGGAAACTGCTGCTCTTGGAAGGGACAGATCACAGGGAGCAACAGCCAGAGTCTCCTTGTGGGAATTGAGAAAGCAGAGGACTCTCACAGCGTTGCAATAAGCCTACACAGAGGCTTGAAACAGAGCTGGGTTTTGAAATATTTGGAGCACAGAAAGTTTCTGAGCTGCAGAAAATACAAAACAAGCAACTCTTGTGTGCTCTAAGGTGTAGGTGTTGTGTTTAGTGATTGGTTTAAGTAGACACTTGTAAGCTTTTAGCATCAGCCTGTTAGTTTGAAAACTTTTAAAAGCCTTGTAACAAAGAGAACTTTGGCTTCTGTTGTTGTGGCGTGAGTTTTACCATCTTTTATGTCTCTGCCTTCACTGAGACTGATAATGAAATTAAAAACTCATGGAATAAGGGGTTATATTCCTCTCTGTCACCCCATCCCGTTATTGGTGATTAGATCCAACAGAATCATCTGTGGTATCACCTCTACTCCCCCCTTCTGCTGGTCTAAAATGCCTTTTAGACTGTGATGTGTTCTTCTAACAGTTGTTTGACTTGTGGCAGAGTGGGGAATTCTAAAAGTGTGGCTAACACCCTAGTCTATTAAAAATGTGGCCAATTTTTGGGCTGTATATGCAGAGCTACTGTCTGTTTTAACTTCTTGGGGCACACTGAAACAACTGTTGTTAGTTTACCTGCTCTAACATCCAACATCTCCTCTTACAACAACCTTGCCCACCCTCACAGAGAATTCCTGACAAAGGGGCTCAGCTAAAAGCAACCCCATGTCCCCACACTGCTCTTGTGTGGGGAGATTTGAGCCAAACAAGTGGCAAGATAAAGCTCCTCCTTCAGCCAGGCAATTTTAGCGTGTCCTAAAAGCCCAGCTCAGCCCTGAGTGTGTCACTGAATCGAGTGTGTGCTCTCCCAGGAAAGGTCAGATGCTCCATCCCTCCCTCCCCTGATCCCTGCTGAGTACAAGGCCGTGTCTCACTGCAGAGATCAGTGCTGCCTGATGGCACGGAGAGCTCTAATCACTAATCACAAATATTTCTAAAAATCAGAGCTCAGTGACTTTAGTCCCAGGCCTGAAGTCCCTTTTCAAACCTGATAGTGTCTCCTTTTAATAGGATTATATTTTATTAAGCTGAACTGCCACAGTACACACCAGAGGGTGGAAACGCTGCAGAATCTTCTGTTAAGAATGTGTGTAATAGCTGATTGGAGGGGAAAAAAAGGGATATATTGGCATGAAAGCCAAGTGCCTGTCCCTGAAAGCATCTGTGTCACTCATCACAGCTCACAGGTGGGATATTTGAAAGGCCAAATACTGTAAATACTTCACCTTTCCCCCGTTTCTTTTTCATCTCAATTTTGGCCATGCCCCATGAAGTGCTCAATCTATTCAGCTGTAATTTGCTCTGCTAATTCCTCTCTGTGTTCAGTCATTCACTGGGTTTTAATCTCTCTCATTCAGAGCTGTACTTCCCTCTCTCCTGCACATCTCAGTGTCTGATGACAGAGCACTCAGAAATCCCACAAGTTTCACCTTTTGAGGCTTTTGACTTTATGGTCCTGGATAAATATTTCATTCACAAACAGAAAAGAAAAAAAAAAAAATGGAGCACATTTGAGTATTTTTATGTATTGGACTTTGATTCTATGGTTGCTCATAGAAACCAGATCCTCCAGGATTGATTTTTATTATCTCCAGACATGATTTGCCTTGGAATCAATACAATAATGTAAAATGTCATTGCAAATAGAGGACATTGATCTGAGATGCATTTATTAACTCCTGCTGATAAAAGCCTAAATGGAATTGGTAAACGTGCTGGTATTCCAAAAAAAAAAGGAAAAAAGAGTCCCCAGTGCTCGAGTTAGAGTTCATCTGCAAGAAAAACACATCTTAAAATCTTGTACAGGAAATGGTTTATGCAGATAAGGAAAAATATATCTGGATCTTTACCAGTGTAACACTAATCTGAGAGAATGAGGTAATTAGCTGGTTAATCAAACTGGAAATTGCTGCTCATCTGCCCAGGTCCTCATAAGGAATATCAACAGTCAGGAGAATTTCCAACAGACCTTCCCTACTGAGGCAAAAGAGGGAATGGAGAGGGACATGTACTGCAGACCTCAAAGTGGGCTGAAATTCGGACTTAATGATCTTGGAGCCTTTTCCAACCTTAATTATTCCACGGTTCTGTAGGATCTTGTACACCATTCCCATTCTCTTCCCAGCAGCATGGAGGTGCAAACTTGAATGAAGGTAAGGCTGGAAGAAGAAAGGAAGGAATAATAATAATAGTAATTTGGAAATTTTCCTTTAGAAGGGGGACAGTCTGACAGAGCTGCTAATTTGGAGGTTGGGGAGGGGAGTTTTGATTTTTCTTCAGGGTTTGTGTGCTGGATAAATATGTCCAAACCTGAGTATTCCCTTCTGCTCCTTCTCCTTAGACACTCCTCCTGTGTGCTGGGCTTGATGTCTAAATAAGCATTGAGGTATTAGCTGCAGCCAGCCTTGGAAACGCTGACATCATCCCTTCCCTTTTTAATCTGCCTCCGAATGCTCAGTCGCACCGATCGGAGGCCAACAACAGGAGCTGCACCTCCCGAGCGTGTCCCAGCTCGGTTTTTTCTTCGAGCCAGACCCTCAGTGCTCCTCCAGCAGCCGGGGCTGGCACCACAGACCTGCAAACACTCGGACATCCTCACCCCGCTGAATCCATCCCCTGGAGCGGCTCACACATCCCGGGGCTGAGCCAAACTGGGAATTGAGTCCGCCCAGTCTGGAAAACCCCCCTCTGGTCATGGGAATTCTCCCGCCGGGCACAGAATCCGTGACACCCCCGCGTCACTCCAAGGCTGCTCTGCGCTGACCTAGTTTTTAAAGGGAAAAAAAAAAGGCGTTTTCTGCGAGTGTCAGCCTGTGCCGAGGTTTGTGTCACTTGTGCCCCCGCCGTGTCACATCCCGCCGATGGATGTGACAGGCGGAGCTGTTTGGCCGGAACAAATCCTCCCTCCCCATGGACATCCATCCACGGCTGGGCTGCCCGCGCTGCTCCCCTCGCAGACGGGAATTGGGGATGCATTTTGGGACGCATTTCCAATTGGAACCCCCTGGTCCTATACCCTCGGTCCTGCAGCCTGGGGGCTGCCATTGGAAATGCTTCCCAAAATGCATCCCCAAAAGATGCACTCACAAAGGAGAGAAGGAATTACAGCCTTCCCACAGAGGGGAGGTGCTGCTCAGATCCCTTTTCTTCTAAGAGAAAGAAAACTTTGTTCAAATCTCCTGTAGGATAAACCAAATCCATTTACTGAGCCAGAAGGATCCCGAGCTGCGGGCACTGCAGCTGCACCGCGGGAGGTGAGGCAGGAAAATCGGGATTTCAGGCAGGACTGAAGGAGGGGAGAGGAGCCGGGCTGAGCTCAGGGCAGCCGGGCAGGGAGGATGGTGAGGGCTGAGCATCCAGAGCATCGCTCCAGCCCCACGAGCTCTCGGGCTGCTCGGCTCCAGCAGGACCGGGAAAACCATGGAAATCTGGGAAGCGCCGCCTCTGCCACACGAAAAACGTCCTCCTGAGTGTGCTGGAGTGGAAGGAAGGCAGGGAAGGAGCTCTGCTGTTCCCCGAGCCTTCAGTGACACCTACAGACGTCCCTGCCGGTGTCACATCAGCTCCTGCCGCCCCAGGGATGCTCCCAGGCTGGGCAGGGACAGCAGGAGAAATTCCCCTCGGGAAGGTTCCTCCAGGCTGGGCTGGGACAGCAGGAGAAATTCCCCACGGAAAGGTTCCTCCAGGCTGGGCTGGGACAGCAGGAGAAATTCCCCACGGAAAGGTTCCTCCAGGCTGGGCAGGGACAGCAGGAGAAATTCCCCATGGAAAGGTTCCTGCAGCCCTGGCACAGCTGCCCACAGGGATTTTACAGATGTGTGCATGTGGCACTTGGGGACAGTGGGGAGGAATGGGTGGACTCAGTGACCTCAAAAGATCTTTTCCAGCCTAAATGATTCCATGATTCCATGGAGCCTGCAGGCATTTTTGGAAGCACCAGGCACTCACAGTTCCTACAGCGCCTGCAGGAGCTGTGCTGAGCTGCTCTGGCCTGCAGCAAACACCCATTGCTTGATTTATATAAATTTTATATGAATTTTGTTTCAATTTTGTATGAAATTTATATCAATTTTTATATGTCATGAAATGGGTGTTCATATAAAATTTATATGTAATATATTTTTATATAATATATATATGTTTTATATAAATCCTAGAATTCTATTAAATTTCATACTCTCTACTTTTATATAAATCTATAATACCCTAACTATATAAACCTATATCCTAACTATATAAACCTATAATATTCTACATTCTAGAATATAGATATTCCATAAAGAATATTTAATTTGGGTTAATATATTCTAATATATTCTACAATATAATTGTATAGAACTCTAGAATACAGATTACATACCAGAATTCTATGTTCTAGAATCTATTCTAGATTCTAAAATTCTATACAATTATATATTCCATGTGTTTATAGTCTGTATATTCTTCATTCTTTTCATGTTTATAAACACCTGAGAAATATTGAATGTATTAATTAATTAATTGTCAAAGCAGTTGTTTTAAGAGTTCCTCTGTTTGATCAGAACACAAAACACAGACGAATTAAATTTGTCCAAGAGAATAGAGCCAAGTCCCTGAGGACTTGATCAGAAATCTCTGTAGACAGCAGCACAATCTTCCTCAGCACCTCCTGCAGACTTTTGATAAGGCTGAAAATCCAGGAGCAGCTTTGCATCCCCTGGATTTCCGTGAGTAGCCCTGCCCAGCCCATATCTGTGCTGCTGTACCTTTAT
Organism: Sinosuthora webbiana; assembly: GCA_013397395.1. Classification (NCBI taxonomy): domain Eukaryota; kingdom Metazoa; phylum Chordata; class Aves; order Passeriformes; family Sylviidae; genus Sinosuthora; species Sinosuthora webbiana. The sequence goes on from VXBN01013252.1 coordinate 944,305, forward strand.
TATTTTAGCAGAGAATTAAGCAGTTGGGCAACAGGCTCAGGAAAGAGAAGTGAACATTTTGGTGTCATGTACCAGAGATTGAATAATGCTGGTATTATTTTAGCCTGACAGCTGTGCAGAGTAGATTTTTGGAATAAGCAAAAATATCTATCTCTGGATGATTTTTCAGACTTTTGCTCTCGTTGTTAAACAATATTTTTTCTCCTTTTCATTTCCTCTGAGGCCCTGTAGAAAAAAAAAAAAAAAATTGCTGCATTTTTTTGTCAACAGAAATGGAAGAGAAATGTTAACTTTAGAGGCAGAGGGAATTCACAGGCACAGGCGAGGAGCTGGAGTCTGCATAATGTGTCGTGGCTCATCTTTCCCTGCCAGCACTCTGCTCACACTGAAGTGAAAAATAGACAATTAAACCAAGTGGGGAAGGAGCAGGGATTAGTCCTGAGTGAGGGTGGAGCTGCTGCCTGTGTTGGACACAGAACCTGCTGCCATCACACATCCAGCTTTGGGGCTTCCCTTTGGAATTGTCCTGGTTGGGAGCCTCCCTTCTGCTTCAGCTCCCTGAAATCCCCACCTGGCATCACACCCAGGGTTTGGGTTCCATGCTCTGGAAGGGTCTGTGGGTGTCACCCACCATTTATATTTATTCTTTGTGGGGGCTCTCCTTGCCCAAGGGAAGGATTTGAGATGTGAAACCATCACAAATCAGAGTGTGGCCAGTTCTCAATGAACACAATAACAATAATCTCAGCCTCATCTCTGCCTTTCCAGGTATGGCCAGATTAAAAACTCCTGGGTTTGACACACCCTTTTTATTCCAGTTTTGCAGATTTAACATTTAATTTAGGAACAACAGAAGAGTTTATTAATAACCACGGTGAGCAATGTATGCGTGTGAAACAGCTCTTGGAAGCGAGAAGATTCAAAGAAGAGAATCGATGATAAAAAGTTTTAATTGAGCCTTGCAGATCTGCTGCATTCTTTTCCAGCCTTTTCTTTCCTCCTTCTTCATCAGGATGGTGGCTGGAAGAGGATCCTGGAGACTTTATTAATTGTTTTCATCCAACAACTAGAGAAAGGATAAACCCCAAGATGGAATAATTCACTTGTTGATTTAAGGACCTTCCTAAGTGGGGATCTCTCTCAGCCCTACAATGTCTCTGTTCCTCAGGAGAACAAGAAAAATCCTTTTTTTTTCTCCTCCTTTCTTTGTTGTTTGTAGATCCAACCCGGGTGATGGTGTCCCCTTTCAGCATGGATGTCACCGTTGGGGAGAGCATTGTCCTGCCCTGCCAGGTGTCCCACGACCACTCCCTGGACATCGTGTTCACCTGGTTGTTCAATGGGCACCTGATAGACTTTGAGAAAGATGGGGATCACTTTGAAAGGGTTGGGGGGGTAAGTATTAAATCTGACAAAGTGGGTGATGTGGAAGAGGTTATGACAAAAGGAATCTCATGAAGGCAGCAAGGAAAAGGAGGGAAGAAATGGAAAATTTTCAGCAGAGGTAGAAAACTGGGAACTGGCAACTGCATGTTGCTCTGAGGGAGGTTTTAGAGAGCAGCAGGTCCCAGGCATAGTGACAGTTCATGTTTACATTTGTCAGGAGTGAATTTTAGTGCTGAAAGGAAAAGGAGATACAATTTCCAAGCCTTGTTCTTATCCTTTAAAAAAAAAAAAACCGTGAGAAGATGAACTCACAGATTGATGCCCAGGGCTCACAGCAGCAGCCTTGGCTTCTCAGGGTGACTGCTCCTGCTTTGGGCCCACCAAGCTAAAATTACAAACTTTATTAATATCCCTCAGTCCAAAGGGCACAACCACGAGGTTCCCCTGAGGTTTCCAGTGTATCAAATGCTTTGTGTCTGGAGAGAAACTGAGAGAGGTTCTCAGCATCCAATACAGCCAGAAACCTAATTAGTTCTATTCAACAGTTAATCAGACATGCACTTGGCATTTGGAAAACAAATTACTGCTGGTGTGTGATGCAAGATTTCCTCAGAGAGTGCTGTTCTCATGATCTTTAGCACAAAAAATGCTGGGCAATCAGGATGCTGGCTGGGACACAGAGCCATGAAACTGCTGCTGACAATCTCCAAATTTGGGCTGGGCTTCCCTTGCAGGAGAGATGGAGACACAGCCTGGGCCTCTGGATGCCAGAGAGGGTAAAAAATGGATATGCAGAGAAGAAAAGGAGGAATCAGAGTGAACCTGTCCTACACTGTCACGTGGTTTTAATGGAGAAAGTGCTTAGCAGCCCCCAGCCCTGCTCCTTGGAGGAGCCAGAATTTTAGGGATGCTCCCTCTCTTCCCTTCCAGGCACACTGGGTCCCATCATTTTAACACTGCCGATGTTTTCATCAGCCAGCACAAAGTAAATCCATTAGTCACAGTGTCCTTCATGTGATAATGATGTTTAGGGCTCATTAAAACGTAATTGTAACCACTTTTCCCTTGCTTTTATCAGCAGGATTCAGCTGGTGATTTGATGATCAGGAGCATCCAGCTGAAGCACGCAGGGAAATACGTCTGCATGGTGCAAACAAGTGTGGACAAGCTCTCAGCTGCTGCAGACCTCATTGTAAGAGGTATTTGAATTTTGCTGCTGTTGTTGGTGTTGTTGTAGAGTTTTATATTTTTTTTCCCCTGCCTTCTGCAATCCCTGGGCTCAGAGACAGCCCAGCATCTTGTAATTAATCTGAGAAAAAAAAGCCCTGAGCACACGCTGGGGTTCACAGCATCAGCCAGAGCAGGTGAAGAGTTTCAGGTGCTCCCAGAACAGCCCCACAGAGCCCTGGTACTGTCCTGAGTGCCAGCCCTGCACCCACTGAGCTCTTTGTGCCCTGACCTGTGCAGCAGGAGCAGCATCCAGCTCCTGGCAGCATTTCTGCCAAGCATCATTACTGTTTGTTAGAATAAACATGATTCAGTGACTTCAGTGATATATCAAGATCTCTTCATTACCGTGCACAGGTGATGTGTTAAGTCTGACTTGAACAGAGCTGTAATTAATTAGCCTGAGTCTGTGTCCTTGTGAGAAATCTGATTTATATTTTCCTGCTTGTCAACCTTGGGGGAGGCAAACTTGGGGGCTTCTCTGTCCCTGCTACCCTTGGATCTCATAAACAGGAGGAATATTAAATCCTCACAGGGAAATGACTCTTGATGATGATAAAAGTACTGATCTTGTCACTCCCTAAAAACATCAGGAGTGGTAAAACACTGGCACAGGGTGCCCAGAGCAGCTGTGGCTGTCCCCTGGATCCCTGGCAGTGTCCAAGGCCAGGCTGGATGGACTTTGGAGCACCCTGGGACAGTGGAAGGTGTCCCTGCCATGGCAGGGGTGGGACAGGATGGGATTTAATCCACCCCAAACCATGCTGGGACTCTCTGAGATGGGAACAGACTGAACCTCAGGCACCACTGGGGCAGCAATGGCCTGGGATGGAGCAGAGGGGTCTCTCTCCCTGCCTGCTGTTCCCTGCAGAGCTTCACTGGTTAAACCCCCCCCAGAGAACATCCTGCTCCCTCCCACCACGTGCTCCCAGCCCCAGGCAGGCACAGAGAGCTGCAGCTGCCCTGCAGGGACCCCTCACCTCTGGCCCCAGGAGGGGAAGATGAACCCAGAGCTTCTCCCTGGAGTCACTGAGATTCTCCTGCACCCCCCCAGGTCCCCCAGGTCCCCCCGAGGCTGTGACCATCGACGAGGTGACAGACACCACGGCCCAGCTGTCCTGGAGGCCGGGGGCAGACAACCACAGCCCCATCACCATGTACGTGGTGCAGGCACGCACACCCTTCTCGGTGGGCTGGCAGGCAGTGAGCACAGGTAAGGCCCTGCCCTGGCCCCCAGGGAGCTCCAGGGATGGCAAACCCACCCCTCTGCACACACACAGGGCTGCCTGGGCCAGATCTGATGTGAAAAGCCATTTCCCTGCCCCTCAGGGAGCTCCAGGGCTGCCAAACCCACCCCTCTGCACACACACAGGGCTGCTTGTACCCACTCTGGCCCCTGATGTAAAAAGCAATTTCCCTGGCTGCAGAGCACTGCTCTTATTAACTAGCTTCAGGTTTGGCAACCCAAAGATTTAAGGGTGCAGTCAGTGCCGTTACTCACCCATTTTTCTCATGAATGTTTAAGGGAAAACAGAATGAATCCCTATCTCTTGTTGCTGTGCTGGAGATGTACAACAGTAATTGTGGTCTATAAAGACATCCCTCAGGGACAGATCGTGTCATCTGGCCTATCTTTGAGGAGAATTATTTTCCTGATAGAGGGAAAAATCCCATGATGTGATTGCTCATTCCGTCAGAGGTTAATTTGGTTCCAGTAACGGTTAAACAGAGACAACGGTGTGTTTTATAAAGAGAAAAAATAAAGACCCTCCAAACCTGTTGTCTTGACACTTTTGCTTCCAAACCGTGGCAATTTTGGAGAAACTCTTAGAGGGCACAAATTCCTGGGCTAAAAGCACAGGGGTTTAATGCTGCCTCTTTGGCAAAAATGTTAGAAAGATGAGAGAAAGTTTATCAACCCTCCTTGGTATTGATGTTAAGCCCTTGCCTTTAAGGAAACAAGATTTCCCTGTGCCTTTTTCCCAGAAGTATTTTAAAATCCCAGTGGGTTTTCTTGCACCCCTAGTTCCAGAGCTCATCGATGGCAGGACATTCACAGTCATGGTGATGGGGAATGAGATTTCCCTGTGCCTTTTTCCCAGAAGTATTTTAAAATCCCAGTGGGTTTTCTTGCACCCCTAGTTCCAGATCTCACTGATGGCAGGACGTTCACAGTCACAGTGGTGGGGGATGAGATTTCCCCATGCCTTTTTCCCAGCAGTTTAACATCCCAATGGATTTCCTCACCCCTAGTTCCAGAGCTCATCGATGGCAGGACATTCACAGTCATGGTGATGGGGAATGAGATTTCCCTGTGCCTTTTTCCTGGCAGTTTTTTAATATCCCAGTGAATTTCCTTGCACCCCCAGTCCCAGATCTCACTGATGGCAGGACATTCACAGCCACAGTGGTGGGGAATGAGATTCCCCTGTGCCTTTTTCCTGGCAGTTTTTTAATATCCCAGTGAATTTCCTTGCACCCCCAGTCCCAGAGCTAATCGATGGCAGGAGTTCACAGCCAAAGTGATAGAGAACCAGATTTCCCTGTGCCTTTTTCCCAGCAGTTTTTAACATCCCAATGGATTTCCTTGCACCCCCAGTCCCAGAGCTCATCGATGGCAGGACGTTCACAGCCACGGTGGTGGGGCTGAACCCGTGGGTGGAGTACGAGTTCCGAGTGGTGGCCGCCAACCTGATCGGCATCGGGGAGCCCAGCAGGCCCTCGGAGAAGAGGAGAACTGAGGAGGCTCGTAAGTGGTGCTGGGCACAGGGGCTGAGGGTGAAATCCTGGTGCAGTGAATGCCAAGAGATGCCTCAGTTGTGGGGAGGTGTCGTTAGGATTCAGGACGGCTTGTGGAACGACGCGTAGAGCTCTGATTTCTTCAGAGGGCTCAGAGCAAAGTTTATTGAGAGACAGATTCTTTTATGCAGTGTTTGGGTACAGTGAACAGGATTGGTCCTTTAGGGCACCACCTTTTTGTGAACATCTCCACCAGTGAACAAAACACCAGGTGTCAGGAGGAGGATTTCTACAGGGATTGTTTTTAGGGATTGTTTTGGGTTCCTCCTCACCATTTCCCAGGCCAGACTGAGAGAGTTTTGTCCTTGGCTTTCCCAACAGGCTTCAAGGCACTGCCTGGAGCCTGAGGATCCACATTCTGCCCATGTTCCCACAGGGAAGCCCTGGCAGGTAGCTCCTCTGTTCTGTTGGAGCCCGTAGAGGAACCGAATATGAAACAGGAAAATAAGTAAAAGACCTCTTTTAATGGAGGACAAATGTTTAAACTAAACAATTAGAGACTGAATACACAAGTTAATTGACATACTTTTAATGTACTATTATTGACATACTTTTAATGTGCTGTTTGCCATGGTAAATTAGTCATGTTAACAGCTCCTGGCCCCAGCAGGGGAAGGGCAGCAGTGTCCTGTTGCTGCACAGCTCTGTTCCATCTCCATGTAGGTTTCAAAGCTGTCACATCCATCTTCTGCATTAATTTTTTTTTTTTTTGCAGTCCCTGAGGTGACCCCAGCTAATGTCAGTGGAGGTGGAGGCAGCAAATCTGAGCTGGTCATTACCTGGGAGGTGAGTCTCACTCCAGCCTTGTGTGCATTTCAAAGGGTCGGCAGTAAAAAAAGCCCAGATTGTGTGATGAGAACAGCCCAGCTGAGCAGATGGAGCAAAAGGATGGGCCCAGCCCCAGGGAAGTGGGGAGCAGGGACCTTGGGGAGCAAGGACCATGGGGAGCAGGGACCTTGGGGAGCAGGGACCTTGGGGAGCAAGATTTGCCACCAGCTCAGCTCTCCCTGACTCCCAGCACATCCCCATGGCAAAATGTGGATGGCCAGGAGCCACCTGAGGGATAAAACAGGTTTGGAACATCCTGACCTGGTGGAGAATTGCTGTGCTGGCTCCCAGCTCCCTCCCTCCTCCTCCTCCTCCCTGGGATATAAAGCAGCAAACAGTTCAGAGCCAGCACCAGGCAGGCTGGCTTTCATTGCTGCTGATGGCAGCCAGCGAGAGGAGATGCAGAGACGAGAAATGTTTAACATTCCTTAAGGCAGACGGGGTTAGAACTTTAGTCATTTGTCTGCTCATATTTCCGTGTTGTGATGCGATGCAGCTGGCATATTCCTCCTAATAATGAACTCCACCAGACATGCTAACGCTCCCATTTAGCACTATTTCTGACCAAGCTGGCAGGATGGATCGCCAGAGATATTTCTGAGGTTATTAAAACCCTATAAATGGGTTTTTGTCCTCAGCACACGGCGCAATGTGCTAAATTTCCTCCTCTGCTGGGCTAATTAGTTATGCCGTGTCTCCTAAATATGCTGCATGATGTTTCAAAAACACACATGGCCAGAACATCAGCCATTGGTTCGAGATGTAATTTGCACAAAATATAATTAGTACTTTGATAGAAGAGTGGCTTTTGCTCTTTTAAATGTCCAGAGGCCTTTTCTTTATGTGAGCCTTACAACACAGAGCAGGATGCAGTCAGCAGCAGCAAGCCTTGCTGAAGCTCCTTGGACATCTCAGGGAGGGTGGCCCATAATTATGGATTATTTTAATACTGGAACCTTTGGGTTTAGTGCAGCTTTTTAGGGGCTGCAAGCCTCAGAGTTGGAAGTGTCAGTGTGTCCAGGGTGTGTTCTCTGGGGCTTCATGTGTGATCCCAAAGGTGTGAGGGCAGCTGCACGTGTGTTGGGAAAGCAGGAGCTGTGTCCTTGCTTCACCCCAGCCAACCTCAATTCCTCAATTCCAAAAACCTTCATAAAGCCTAAAGTTACATCAGCAACAGAGCCCCCATCTAGTCAGGGAGGGAAGGGAAATAAGCTTTAGGAGAAGTCTCTCCTGGAGGTGCTGCTCCCTGTTTCATGGAGCAGAAAGGCTCCAGTGCAGGCAGGAGGGGATGAAATCAGGTTGGATGTGGCACAGGACCCCCTGCACCCCTGTCTGCAGTGCTGTGTTCACAGAACCATCACAGAATCATAGAACCACATAATCACAAAATCACAGAATCTCAGAACCTCAGAATCACACAATCACAGAATCACAGAATTACAAAATCACAGAATCATCACAGAATCAATTACAGAATCATCACAGAATCATTCACAGAATCAATCACAGAATCACTCACAGAATCATCACAGAATCATTCACAGAATCAATCACAGAATCAATCACAGGATCACAGCATCAACTAGGCAGGAAAAGACCTCCGAGATCATCAAGTCCTCTGAGCGAGGAGGAATCCCCGGGGTGCAGCCGGGGCGGTCAGCACCCGCTGAAACCTCTGTCCCTGCCCGCAGACGGTGCCCGAGGAGCTGCAGAACGGGGGCGGCTTTGGCTACGTGGTGGCCTTCCGTCCCCTGGGCACGGTGAGCTGGATGCAGACCGTGGTGGCCTCCCCGGACGCCGCGCGCTACGTGTTCCGCAACGAGAGCCTGCCGCCCTTCTCGCCCTACGAGGTCAAAGTGGGCGTCTACAACAACAAGGGCGAGGGCTCCTTCAGCCCCGTCACCGTGGTCTACTCGGCGGAGGAAGGTAGAGATGAGCCCCCCCACGCCTCCTCTGCCCCCTCCCCTGCTGCAGGGTCTCCGAGGGTTTGGCCTCCCCACCTTGACACGTCCTTGGGTAGCTCAGCCCTCGCTCCGATTTGTAACGAATGGGCGGCCGTGATGGATTCTTCCGGCGGTCGTTAAAATGGCCTCAATCGTAATGAAATCTTTCGGTATTAATGGGAAAGGGATGTGTAATCCGGGGAGAATTCCGCCGAGGCTTAGCGGGAATTAATGGCCGCTGATTAGAAAATGTTCCCACTTGTCCTAATTACAGTACGTGGTATTCCTGGGCTGAGTTTAGTCGTGACATCTTATTATTTCTGAGGGAGAGGCCCGGCCCAGCCTGACAGGCCATGGGTTTGAAACGTGGACGTGTGTTTGCTTCCTGCCTTGTGCAGTGAGGAGAATAAATCCCCTGACGTTCGGGATTAATTGAACATAGAACTGAAAAGTGTCACTTGTGTTTTTAACTGCCCAGAGCCAACGAGAGCCCCAACCACTGTTTTGGCCAGAAGCCTTTCTGCCTCAGACGTCGAAGTTTCTTGGGCTCCCCCGTGGGAGAACCAGCACAAAGGAAGAATACAAGGATATGAGGTATGGGAATGAATGCAGGGTTCTTTCAGCAGCCAGCCTGGAGGGGACACAGAGATGTCCTCACACTGCTCCTTCTGCCACGGGTGTGTTCCTCAAGTGGATTTGCTCCTCTTTGCCTCTTTAGTGCACAGAGATTGCTCTCACAAGGTTAAAAATTCCACCTGTGTGGGATCTGGCTGGGAATGGACCCCTCCATGAAGGTGCTGCCGTGGCCAGGCTTGGGGAAGGAGCGCTGGAGCTGGGCTGGTCCCCAGCAGGGCCGGGGATGGTGGCAGGGAGCAGGAGCTGTCCCCAGGAGCAGATCTGGGTCGGTGACAGAACAAACAGGTGCTGCCACCCCCCCTGGGGCCGGGCACTGCCACCAGCCCTGCTCTGCCCCTCCCAGGTGCGCTGCTGGCGGCACGACGAGAAGGAGGAGAACGCCCGGAGGGTGCGGACGGTGGGGAACCAGACCTCCACCAGAGTGACCAACCTGAGGGGCAATGCCCTCTACCACCTGGCAGTCAGGGCCTACAACACGGCGGGCACCGGCCCCTCCAGCGCCGCCGTCAACGTCACCACCAAAAAGCCACGTGAGTGTCGGCGGGGACGCCCTGGCAGGCCCAGCCACTGCCCCCCTCTCTCGTTTCCCAGCTCTCCTGAGTCTGAAGGAGCTGTCAGACTCCTCCTTGCCAGGTTTTTGTGCAGGTTTACCAGGCTCAGCCTTTTTATTTGATTTTTTTTTTTTTTTTCCATGAGGTTCTTTCCCGGTGTTAAGTAAGCAGAGCATGCAAAACTGAAATCACAGCTGTGCAGGCAAATTAAATATTTATCTCAGTGTTCAAGAGGGCTTTTTTCCCCTCTGGTCTCAGGCATGTTGAGCAACTGACTGAATCCTTTTTTTCATTTCAAGCCCCGTGTCGTGTCACACCTCCCGTGACCTTGAGGACACAGATCAGTGAAGCAGCTCGTTCGTTTTCCTGAGGGACAGGGCTGTGGGCAGGCTCAGCTGTGCTGCTGGAAGCCCCCCTGGCACTGCAGGGGATCCAGCTGGGAGTTGATTCTCCTCACTAACGTGGTGCTGTCTGGTTTTTTTGGTGTAGCACCGAGTCAGCCCCCCGGGAACATCGTGTGGAACTCATCCGACTCCAAGATCATCCTGAACTGGGACCAGGTGAAAGCCTTGGACAACGAGTCAGAAGTGAGAGGCTACAAAGTGAGTATTTCCATGGGACTTGTGAGGATGTCCCAGGTCAGATCTGGGGCATTCCTCCAAAGCCAGAGCCATGCCTGTGGACGTGAGCACGTTTTTCCTGCAGCTCCCACCTGCAGGACGTCGCTCCTGCCTTCCCTGGAAACTTCCCCATGGCTGTAGTTGGCTCCTTAATTGCAGATAAATAAAAAGCTTTTTTTTAATAGCTGCCATTTCCTTCAGAAAGCCAAGCCAAGAGGAAAAGAAAGAGAATCCTCATTAGAAGCAGTTTTAATAGGACGTAATTTAACTAGAGAGAAACCTTGGGAAGAGTTCAGCTCCATCACCTTCCACAAGGGTTTCATTCAGCCCAAAAAGACGTTGCCCTGGGCTTGGAGCTGTGCAAACATTTCCCACCAGAGCCTGAGCCAGTGAAGGACCTGGCCTTGCTCCATAGTTCATTCCCAGCCTGGAATGCCAGCAGCTTGGCGAGCCTGTGCCAGCTCCCCTCAATTCCTGCACCAACTTCTAAGTGTCTTTGGTGCTCTGTATGGGCTCATCAAAAATAAGCAATTCCTCAGGGTCTTTAGTCCAAACCTCAGATGAACCTCAGCAATCTGGACCGGCTTTGCACTACATATTTTAGGTTTGAAATGCAAATTAAGGAGTCAGTTGAAAGAGGGTGAGAGAGACTCATCACCCTGGAGAAGCATCTAGAGGGTTTCTAAAACATTTCTCCTTTAACTTACTGTAAGGATAGCACAGCCACATGGATTTATTTCCTGAATCGTAGCAAAACATTCCCTGTTTTTTTTCTTTTTGCCCAGAAATCTTGTGTTTTATGCCACAATTTATGATATAAATTAGTGCAACTCCCACAGCTCAGAAGGTCATTCACAAAAGTCATTTATTCTGGGAAACCATTGGTGGCACTGCCTCAAATATCCCAAGTCAGTTTCCAGACGAAGCGTAATAAGGAGTTTCTGACCTCTGTAAAGAGGTTTTTACTTTTATAAGGGTTTATTTTAGCTTGACCAAGGTAAAGGTTTCTCTGAGGGGCCCCACCACGTGTTGGGTGCTGGTGATCAGCATCACCCCCCTGCCCAGGCACTGCCACCTCTGTGCTGGTGTCCCCAGCAAATCCCACATGTCCCCTGTGTCACCACACCCTGCCTGAGCATCAGGGGCAGGAAAAGAGCAGCAGCAGCACCTCTGAGCACCCCGAGGTGGACAGCCCTGAGGACAAGGGGCAGCCCTGCCCTTTCTGCCCCCTGTTCTCTCTCCCTTGGCCGCAGGTTTTGTACAGGTGGAACAGGCAGAGCAGCACGTCTGTGATAGAGACAAATAAAACCTCGGTGGAGCTGTCCCTGCCCTTCGAGGAGGATTACATCATCGAGATCAAACCCTTCAGCGACGGCGGCGACGGCAGCAGCAGCGAGCAGATCCGGATCCCAAAGATTTCCAGTAAGGATGGGGAGGGACTGGGCTCTGTGCCACCAGCAGATATCCCAGCCCCCAGGTCTGATCTCATCCCAAAAGCAACATTCAGCCATAAGAAACGCCCTCCTAAGCAGTTCTGTTTGTATTTAGGGTCTCCAGACACTTTCCCCTCTCCGTTCCCTGCACTGAATGTATTGTTTCACCGGAACAAAATGCAGGATGCACAGGCTTCTAAATCTATAAGGTTACTGTACAGCCACATCCCAATGTGTGCTGGATGCATAAATATTTATTTAGGGAAATGAGGTGGTGTACAAGAGCGAACACAAAGAGTATTTTATTACACAACATGGCTTTTGCAAAAATCTCCGTGTTCCCATCTTCCATTAATAACGTCCCAGTTTATAAGCTGCATTAAATCAGGAGCCTCTGCAATGCAGGAATGTGGCATTAAAATTACAGCGATGTAAAAAAACCCTGGGTGAGAGCAGAGTTCTCCCCGCCGTGGCTGTGTAAACCATGCAGAGGAATTTAATCAGCAGCCCAGGAGAGGGAAGGGGAGCTGGAACATGCCAGCTCCCATTTGGCTCCAGGCCAGGAGGGGTCACAGGGCAGGCACACGGCTCCTCCAGGATGGGAGTCACAAGGGACAGCTGGGATGTGGTGAAGTTGTCAAAAAAGACCAAATAATGATAAGCAGGCAGCGTGTGAAGTGATAGAACTGTGAGAGGAGGAGCCTCAGCACAACGGGGGCAGGAATGGAAACCAAAAATTCAGTTGGAGAGGTGACCACGAAGAGGAGGAAGGGGCTGTCCATGGAGGAAAGGGGATTTAACCCTCGGGGGAGGTGGGTTCAGGAAGAGCTCAGGGATTGTTCTCCGCTCACCTCTGGCTCCTTTTCCCCCTCTCCCCTGTCAGATGCCTACGCCAGAGGCTCGGGCTCGTCCACCTCCAGCGCCTGCACCCTGTCAGCCCTCAGCACAATCATGATCTCCCTCACAGCCCGCTCCAGTTTATGACAACAATGACACCGAGGACTTCTTCTTTATAATATAAGCAACATTTAGCTAGTTGTTTTGGAGACACCCAGTACTAAGTAATATTGTGGTTTGAGTACATCTTACTACTGGAAAAAAAAAAAACAAAAAACAAAAAAATGTTTATGCTTCTTTAGGAATGGCATTATACAGTACTTCCTCAAAGCAAATATAGCTTTGTCTGAAGTTTCCTTGGAAACTCTGCAATGCACTGAAAACATCTGTAATACGATGTTACCAAAGCAGTTTACATATGTCCTTATATGCATATTTTTTATTATATATTTAGTGTTTTATAGAATTTTTTAAAGTTAACATACGATGTAGATATTAATTTTTTTTTTTCCCTCTGCTATTAAAAAAAAAAAAAAAAATGCTACGGACGACATTATCATGGGAATATTGTTTGGGATTTTTTCCTTTTACGACAGAGAGTTCCAAGTTGTTCTTGGCAAAATTGGCTGGAGCTGACTGTCCAGTTGTACAGACCCGGACTGTAAGAGGCTGAGTTGCACTGGCAGTTCCAGCTGCTGGACCCCAGTGCTCCTGACACACGTTCTGCCCAGAGCTCTGAGCAGGACAAACTCAAAACCCTCAAGAAGAGCAGGATTTTGGAAAAAACCCACGTGGGTTTTTTGGTTGGTTGTGGACTACAGGACACGTAGCCGATATTCCAGCACGGTGCAGCGAGGAGGGGGCTGTGAAATTGCTTTGCCTTGATTATAATGACCATCAAATTGGGTGGGAAAACGAAGATCCTGCAAAGCCGTGACCTGTGCCTGCGGTGACACAACGGGACGTCACGTTGGGTGCGCGCCCAGCTCAACCCTTTGGAGATCTCCTTCCAAGGAAAGCCCCTCACGTTTTGGGGATTCATTCCAAGGAAATCAGAACACTCTGAGACAGAAAGCTGCTCTGGGCTCGTCCTTTGGGACACAGCTCCTCATCCTTGGTAACTCCACTCTCCAGAGAACACTTGGCAATCCGAGCGGGAGCGGCGCTGCCCCGGCTCCAGGTTATCCATGGAAAAAGTGGGAATCTCCTGGAGATCCCTGCTGGAACATTGCCTTTCCTCAGAAACTCTTCCCGGACGCCTGGAGGCAGAAGAGAGTCACACCAGAAATATCCACACTGGAATAATTCTTCTCAAGAGAAGGACTGTTTGTTACTACGGGGAATTTTGTAAGTTCAGACGGGATAACGCTGGAAAAGGCAACGGAATTTTCTATACGATTTTCAACTTTCAATGCGCTGCTGCAGTGGTATTTATTTCTTTTTCTTTTTTTCTTCTTCTTCTTCTTCTCTCCTGATAGCTTGAATTTGCCTGTAACTTGTCTTTTTTTTTTTTTTGCTTACAAAATACTCCAGTTAACTTTTAGACCTTCTAAATATATTTATTCAGTAACTCATAATCAGGATTCCACTTGTGTAAAAGTCAGGGGTGTTGACCAGAGAAATATTGTCAGTATTTCAAGCTGTGTTTCTTTCTTAGTTTGATATGGTTACTTCTATGTAAAAAAAAAAATAAAATAAAATAAGAAAAACCTTAAAAAAAAAAATCCACAAAACCAAGAAAAATGAAATGAAAAAAAAAAAAAAAAAAAANAAAAAAGCTTCTGTAGTTTTCTCCCCGGTGTAAATGATATTTATCAGTGATCTAGCAGATGTAATCTTTTTTTAAAGGTATTGGTAATAAATATTCTGTCATTTGTAAAGATACCTGTCCTCCAGGAGCCTTTTTCCTCCACTCTTTGCTCTGCCCAGTGAGAAATTTCCCCTGAGAGCCTGCTGAGACTGTCACTGACGTGAAGATACGAGAGTTGGTTTAAATCAAAACTTTGTGAAGGTACCAAAAAAAAAAAAAAATCTATTTCTACACCTCTGGTGTAATAATTCTGTTCCCAAAACTGACCAAAAAATGCGAGCAGGTGAATTTTGGGGTTGTTTTGTAGAGCTGTGAGCTGCCCAGGCTCATGGGGATGGAGCACCTCTGACCCTGTGGTGGAGCAAAACCCTTCCAGGCACTGCCTCTGCTCATCCTGGGGATTCCTGAGGAATGAGGGGGTTGGGAGCTGGGTTTGAAGGGGAAGAAAGAAAAAGAGGAATGAATAATTCTGTGCTGTGGGAGTTCGGGCCTGGAGATTGGTGTTATGATGACACAGCCTGGGCGTGGCCTGGGATCCTGGACAAATTCTTTTTCCCCTGGTGCTGCCTGGAGTGAGAATTTTGCTCCAGGGATCCTGGGATCCTTTTTTCCCTCGTGCTGCCTGGAATGAGGATTTTGCTCCAGGGATCATGACCCTGAGGAGGAGCTCGGCCAGGAATTGTCCTCGTCCTGCACCCTTGGTTCTCCAGGATGTGAGATCCCAGCACAGCCCTGCCGCTGAAGGTGAGTGGGCTGGACCTGCAGCCTGCCTGGGGAAATGCAGCTACTCCTGCTTTACACCAGGTTGGATTTATTTACTGGCATGAGTAGAAGTGTGGCTGCTGGCTCTCCAAAGCCATCCAGCCCTGCCTGTCCCATCCTGGGATTACCAAGACATGCAAAATATATTTAAATATATTGCATTCATCTCTGCAATAGCTTGCCATTAATGGGAATGGAGTTATGTGTAGAAACTTTATTTATTTATTTATTTATTTATTTATTTATCAGGCCACTTGAAGGCATGACATAAAATACATTCCAACAAGTGAATTCTCTTTAGTCTCATTTTTAGGATTTTTGCCAATGAAATTGTGATTTTAAGAGTGTTAAAAGTTGTGCCCCTCAAACCCATTGAAAGCACATGCAGGAGAGACATTGGAGGCACAAATGTTATATTAATGAGCTGCATTAATTTTGCTGGAGCAATGCCGCTTCACCCAGCTGAGAACTGGCTCATTTATTGTAATTATTTTTAGTCTGTAGTAGCTGGGAGCTCCATTTCTTTCTGCACCTCCCAAAGAACTTCTTGGCTGCATGAAACCTTTATTTTCATTCTTTGTTAAGATGTTTAACCCAGCTCCATGGACTGGGGGTTTCTTGGAATTAGAAGGAATTCTGCAAGGCCAGGAGGACTTCATGGCCCACAGGCAGGGAGGTGAAAGCCCGAGGTCTGAGGCAGGAGGTTTATTTGGGAACTCCCTCAGGGGATCACAGAACACAGGGAAATAAATCAGAAACTGAGGCTGTCCTAAAGCCAGGTCATCCAAGATGGAACAAAAGAGAGGAAAGAAAACCAGGCTGCACTACTGGGCTCGGATGTTCAGAATTTCTGGAGCTGCACACCCAGGAGGAGCCCAGCTCATTGCAGCTCAGACTCCAAAGAGCACCAGGCTGTCCTTGGCACATTTCTTTAATTATTTCACATCTGCAAACTCTCTGTTCCCAGGCTGGTTTGTTTTGTTTTGTTTTGTTTTGTTTTGTTTTGTTTTGTTTTGTTTTGTTTTGTCAGTGCAATTGAGGAAGTTTATCTGTTTATGCCATTTTTCTCTTTTTTTCTTTTTTTC
Source organism: Sinosuthora webbiana (assembly GCA_013397395.1). Taxonomy (NCBI): domain Eukaryota; kingdom Metazoa; phylum Chordata; class Aves; order Passeriformes; family Sylviidae; genus Sinosuthora; species Sinosuthora webbiana. Next base: position 960,222 of record VXBN01013252.1, read on the forward strand.
CTCTCTTCCCCCTCTTCAGGTTTACTCTCTCATGGCAGGAAGAACAAACACTCCCTTGTCCTCCTGCAGATGCTGCCTGAAAAAGAGCCTTGGATGGGCAAGGAGCCTCCAATGAGTGCTGAGGTCATGGGGATCCCAGCCATCCCAGCAGGATTCCCTCTCTCAGGAGTGTGAGAATCACAGGGGAAGTTCTGTTTTACCCTGAAATGTGGTGCCTGAGTGCACAGAAGGAGCAGGCACAGCACAGCTTTGCTCACAGGTTCTAACTGTACATCAGGTGCCCAAGCAAACTAACTTTTGTCTTAAAGAACCTACAAAACCCAGAAGTTTTTGGTGTTTTATAAAGTCCTGAGGCAGATCAGAGAATCACAGAATATTCTGAGCTGGGACAGGAGGCACCAGGATCGAGTCCAATGGTCCCTCCAGGGATCAAACCAGCACCTTGGTGTGATCAGCACCGTGCTCTGGCCAGCTCAGCTGATCCCAGGTGTTTCCCTCCATCCCAAAATGGTTCTGTGTCACTTCCAAAGGAAAATGAGGTGCCTCAAAGGTGCCTTGGAGCAGTGCAGAGGACACTGGCCATGCTCAGCCCCCACACAGGCTGCTCTGGCTGCACAGTCACACCTGCCTTGACCCAGGAACTGCATTCCCATGGATGTTTTTCAGGTGGAGATTCACCTTTCCATTACAAAGTGTAGCAGCAAAGGCCAGGTGAGTGTCCCTGCCCTGGTGGTGGCCTTCCTGTGTGGCACTGGGGGTGACAGCACTGGGGTGACAGCACTGGGGGTGACAGCACTGGCTGGTTCCCAACTTCTTTCTTCTTTTCCCAGGGTTTGACCCCTCTTGGTCTGCCAGGACCACCTTGCTGCATCCACAGGGCCGTGCCAAAGCCAGTTTGCATCTCCAGTTGTCAGAGCAAGGTAAAACAAACATCCAAAAGATCAAGCTGCCGACCAGAACAAAATGAATCCATTTCCCAAGCTCTTCCAAGCTTCCAAAAGGCTGGATCCAAGCTCTTTTTTTCCCCTACACAGCCCTCGTGCCACGAACTTAAATCCTGCTTGAGCTGGCACTTCCTGCTCGGTAACAAGGCACCTGGTGGAGGCAAATCCTGCTCCCCAGTGGGAACAGGGACACAGAGAGGTGACACTGCCTTGGTGGGTGACACTGGAGCCTCTCAGAACACGGAGTCATCGAGGACACTGCAGGAGAAGCTGTCAGCCAGGCTGCCCACCTCAGTCTCCGTGGAGCTGGTGCAGGTCCGTGCTCTCTGCAAAGCAAACACCCCTTGGAGCTGGGAGCTTGGGCTGGGGGAGGGTGGAGAGTTCAAATTGGTGCATTTGGAGAGGGATCAACCCAAAGTGGGTCGTGGTTTAGGAGCTCAGAAGGGTTGGGTTCAACAGGAGGGTTTTCACCCTTCAGCTGGAGCTCTCACAGAGCTGCTCATCCTCTGTCCCTCGAGCCCTGCACCCCCAAATCCCCCATTTGCCACCTTTTACCACAGGACAAAGAGCCCAGGAGGAGCTGGAGGGCACAGAATCATGGAATCATTAAGGCTGGAAAAGACCTCGAGAGCATCAAGTGCAGCCTTCAATGAGATCCCACCACGGCCACTGAATCCCATCACAAAGGGCCACAGCCAAAAACCAAGTGGCTTTTGAACACTTCCAAGGCTGGTGACTCCAGCACTTCCCTGGGGAGCCTTTCCCAGGGCCTGAGCACCCTTCCAGTGAGGGATCATGGTTTGGGGCACGGGAATGTTTCTGAATCCACGGCAGCAAAGCCCATGGAGGGGCCCCATCCTGACAGAGCTGCCCAAACGAGTGTGCAGGGCTGCTGAGCTGCAGGAGGGAGCAGAAGCAGTGGCTGAGCTGCTGGGGAGCCCTGCAGGGTGGCAGGTGACAGAGCAGGGCCCAGCAGCTTCCCACGGGCCGCCACCGTGCAGGGCTTTCGTCACCTCACCCCTGTTTACACCGAAATTAGGAACTGAGTGACCCCAGCAAACATCTTCCCTCTCCCTGTGACCTCAGCAGGGACCTGGGGGGTGTCCTCACCTCTCCCTGCCAGTGCCACCAGCCTTGTGGCTGTGGTGCCAGCAGAAAGCCTCTGGCTGGTGTCACCTGCCAGGGCCAGCTCACTTTGAGCAAAGAGACTGAAAACCGGGCAGTGCTGCTGCTGAGAACGTGAACCTGCCTTTGCAAGCTCCCATTTTCCAGCTGCAGCACTAATATTTGCCTTTTCTACTGTTCTTAGTTGGGATGCCCCAAGCCGTGGTGTTTTACACCATTTAATTCAAAACAAACATCACATGATAATCTTTTAAGCCTGTTTCCTTGAGCAGACCATGGAGTAAGAACAACATGCCAAAAAAAATCAACCCCCTGTTCCAAGGGGACAGATGAAAATCAAGTTGTTGAGCAGCCCTTCCCCTGAGCAGACAATGAGGGGTTTATCTTATCTGTAAGGTAAATGTATTTAATGATTCTGTGACCCTCTTTGCTCTCAGCCTTACAGGGAAAAAGCAGCACACAGACAAAAACATTCATTTTGGTTAAAAAACCAAACAAACAAACAAACAAACAAAAAAGTTATTTTACCTCATAGTCAACTGGGAAAGGGTCTGTGAATTTGTTGCTGGGCGTTGGGATTGGTGGGAACAGTTTACTCCAAACGTGGTTTCTGTAAGAAACAGCAGGGCAGGGATGTGAGAGAGTGTTCCTGGGGGATGAGGGACACGGGGGAAGGAATCAAACAGCAGCAGGTGCTCAGCCCCAGGAGCAGCTCCAGTCCGGGATAATGGTCCCCACTGGGGCTGAGCACCTCTGGGCCCTGGGGACAGGCAGGTGACAAGGAGGAGGTGTGTGAGGCTGTCCCCAGCCTCTCCCAGGCCTTGCCAGAGCTTTCAGGGCTGTCTGGGGAGCAATGAGTGGCTCTGAGCTGGCTGGTCACGCTGCTGCTCCTCCCCAGGGCTCTGCTGTCATGTACCTCGTTTGGGCAGCCCAGACACGCTGCCTCGTGCTCAGGCTTTGCTCTCTGGACATGAACTGCCAGAGCCTGGTGCCAGGAGAGCTGCCACAGATAACTGTGTGCCGAGGGAGCCGGGAGCAGGCAGGGGAGGGCACCGGGGAGGGCTGAGAGCAAATGGTTCTGCTCAGGGCTGTGATAACTCATCCTCTGACACCCTGTGAGAGCCCCTGCCCTGCCTGGCACTCCCTGGCCTGGCTGGGCTGGCAGCACGGGGGGTTTGTGATGGCAGGTGCTGCAGACAGAACTTGTCCTTGTCTTTGATATATGCAGAGCTCAGATCTCACATTCCAGGAGCTGAAACACCTGGCTGGCTCCAGCCCTGGATGGCACCGTGTCCAAAAGGGGCAGGTTTTAATGGGAAATTACTGCTCAGGCCAGAGCTGGTATCCAGGGTCTGTTCTGGAGGAAGCAGGGATGTGTTCATGCTGTGGGGCTGCTGGGGCCAAGGGCAGATCTGCTCCCCTGCCCCGTTTATTCTGGGACAATCCCCCTGGCTGATTGTTGTAGCCAGGTAGAAGAATTATAAAAGAAAGGCCTTATGAAATCAGGCCTGGCTCTGCTAAAATTGCCAAAGCTGGCCTGGCAGTTCTAAGTGCAGCTAAAGAGCAATTTGCAAGTTCCCATGTGAAGCTATTTTGAGAATGGGAAGTTCATTTAACACAACAATCGACTCAGAGGGTGAAAAAACAAACGCACCTGTGCAAACAACAAGATTTGTCCCATGAGAACCCACAGAGGAAAAATGTAAACCTGTCTAGAGAGAGAAGATTTGATAGACAAACACCACAGCCCTCACTGACCAACGGACTGAGGTTCACTGTATTGGGTTTAACACAGAGCCTGCTGAAATTTCCTCCAGGCAGGAGCTTTGTGAGTAAAGAACTGGCTTTCTGCAGGAAGAAAATGGAGGCTTGGCTGATTTATTCCAACAGCTGATGTCTGCTCAGTTCAGTGCTTATGTTCTCAGGACTATTCTTCTTCCAGAAGCTTTCTGAGTTCTGTCAAGTTTACCTTTATCCTATTACTATTCTCCTGGTGAGGAGGAACAATATTTTCTGTCCATCAGCTTGGAGCTAAAGCTTCCTGGCTGAGCTGCTGCTGCATTGAAGGTGACATTGATGCTTCACTAATTATCAGGTGAAGGGAAGGGCCACACCACACTGCTCACCCCACAGACACGAGCTGTGGGAGCTCTCCCCTCTGCTGCAGGGGATGAGGCTTTGGGAGGAAATTGTACAGCCACAAATGGGAATATGGGGAGGGAAAACAGGCTCTGAGGTGTTTTGGGGGGAAACATTTGCATACTTTTTGTTGTTGTTGAAATGCTGGACACAGCAGAGCCAGTGCTGGGTGCAAAGGGGCAGCCAGGCTGATTGCTCCCCACCACTGGGGTGGGACAGGGAAGTGGCTGCTGCTGCTGGAGCTGGGGCAGGATGAGTGCCAATATTAATATTGCAATAACATCTGGCATCATCCCCATCATCTCCATCCTCTCCACTCCTCCCAAGGGTCAGGCCTTTGTGCCCTTACCCAGGGTAGCTTTGCCCTGTTGTCTTCCCCAGCTCTCACAAACTTATCCAAAGGCCACATCATTCCCCCTGCAGCTCATCTCAGCTCTGATTTATCCCACTGCTGTGCAAAGGACCCAACAAGAGTTGGTTCCACCTGGAAGTGGTGTGTTCCTCATCGTGCTGTTTGCCAGAGAAAGGTTTTGATGGAGCCGTATCAAAACTATTTATTGAGACAGCAAAAAGCATGAATGACACGTCACTTCTGGAAGGGGAGCACTTAAGGAAGGGTGCCCAATGAGACATTTCAGGAGAAATGAGGCAGAAGTGTGTCCATGGGGGCTGCTTTGCAGGGAGGAATTGCTGGGGTGGTGCCCTCGGAATGGTTCTGTTCTTTTTTGGAGGTTACTGGAAAGTCGGGGTTGTGTCATTAAATATCTTGTCACAAAAAGCATCCCAGGTCTCTCTGTGTGCACAGGTGAAGGCACAGCCTTTCCATGATCACTGCTGGGACCTCCAGGCCTTGGACACACCCCACGGGACCCTCGTGCCTTAAATCAGCATTTCAGGGTCCCTGAGTTTTTGTGCCGTGTCTGTCTTTCTGAAATTCCCACTCTTCCCACAGGCTGTGGCGTGAAAAGGCCAGAGAGAGAACAAGAGAAGCAAGCAGGAGAACAAGCTCTCCTTGCTCTGTGATGAGATTGAGGAAGGATTTGTTGGTGCCAGAGTGGCTCCCCTGAGATTCCCCGTGGAGTTTTCCCAAAGCTGGCAGGTGAGTGCTGCTCGTGGGGTGCAGAACAGGGGTCCCTGGGTGACCACACCGATTTTGGGGTGAGGAGGGCACTCAGTGCCCTCATGCCAGAGCAGGTTACTGACTCCATCCTCCTGTGGGCTCGCCTCCAGGAGAAGATTTCATTCCTAGGGAAGCAGAGAAGCTGCTCTCTGCTAAAGGCAGAGGGCAAACCAGGAAAACATTCAATTGTGGGTTTTATCAGGACTCTAACCCCCGTCATGAGTGAAGGCAAAAGCCTGCCCAAACAGTCCCAGAGGGCCCCTTTGCCTTGCAGCACTCCTCCCAAATGCTGGGCTTTATCCCTGCTGCCTGCAAGCGCACAGAAAAATTTATAGACCTCTGGGCTGTAATGAAATTCCTTCTAATGGCTGCAAATCGCACGAAATCTGCAACGATTCCGTGGCTGGAATTGCAGAGTGCACTCCATGAATTTTCAAGAGCGGTAAAAACAGAGAGTACTAATGAAAGTGTGAGCTAGGAAACCTGCTCGATTTTTCTTTTTTTTAATATCTGCAGGTACAAGCCCTGTGTTTCATCTTTTTACACTTCCCCATCCTCCCAGGGCAGGCTGGGGGTTAGAGGAGGACAAGGAGCAGCAGGGAAAGGTGGAATAAGGTGAGCAGCTCCATGAAATTCAGTGCAGCAGGGAGGTAAAATTTTCATCACGTTGACAAAGAGAGAAGGTGATGAGCCTTTGGGTGTTGGGGAATTTTATACTGGAGAGAAACTCCTGCAAGCAACTAAGGTTGGAGCAAGCAGCTGAACCTGGAAAAGCTCCCTGAAATTTGGATTAAAACCATAAAGTGCATTAGTACAGCATCTCTAAGTTGAGTAGAATTGTCCTCTGGATTTATTTCTCCCCCTGTATGTGTTCCAGGATCTCCAGAGGGGGTAAATGTGATATTCAAATGCTTGCAGAGCTCCACAGGAGAACGTGGAGCAGTGGGAGTGCTGCAAGCTCGTGTTGGTTCTGCTGTCCCAAAGAGAGAGGAGAGAGCTGGAGAGGAACCTCCAGCAGCTCCAGGTCAATCCATAAAAGAACCATGTGAGTAAGACAAACTTGGGGATTTTCAGCCAGACATCAAGGCTGCAGAGCTGGGGACAAGTGTGTGACACAGGAACAAACTCCCTGGGGAGTTAAACGTATTATTTTATTTATAACATCTGTGCTGTTCCTGCCAGAATCCCTCCTGAGCAGAGCTCTGCTAATTCAGGGCACACAGATTCAGAGCTGACACCAGTTATCCCCTCAGAACGTCCCTGCACACGAGATATTGGACAAAGGAAACACAGCACGGAGAGGAAAACAGCCAAGGATGCACCAGGATGGCCAAGAAATGAAAAGGCACTAAAGAAATTCATAAGGAATTAGCACTTCCTTTAAAGGGAGCTGTTTATTGTGGAAATAACAATTCCAATTGCTGCTTGCTGCACGTTTCAGGGAGGAACTTCTAATTTAATCCATCACTTATGATTTGACTGTCACAGACACAAATCCAAAGTGTAGCTGGGCTCTTCCTCACTGCACCTTTGGGGGGTTTTGGCCTTTACTCTATAGCATCCAGAGCCTCTGTATGATTAAAAATAAATTCAATGTTTTAAATACTCAAAGCAAACACCAGGGGTCTGGGTATTTTGAAATCTCTGAGCAGCTTTCACCAGGGATGAAATGAAGATTTCTGGGGAAATCACTGACCCAGCCAGGTGCTTTTTAAGTGAAGGAATGAGATAAGGACAAACAGATTTTTAACAGATTTTAACAAATTCACCTCACCCCATAGATGGGTTTGTTGTTTAAGATTAAATAGAATAACTCTCTCACCCCACCAATTCTGCTGAATGTTATTACTGATAATTAATGAGGCTAATTATTTTTGCTTTGGATATTTAGGCAAACTCAGCTTTTTCTCAGAATTAAGCAAAGATTGTGACATCCCCCCCACATTTGTTGAATGCCTGGTCTTTGGTTATATTGTAATTAAAAAAAAAAAACATGCTAATTACTTACATTTTGGTTAATATAGCAACAAGCAGGAACGTGCAGGACGTGGACACACAAAGCAGAGTGAGTGTCCAGGCTGTGGAATTCTCCAGTTTATTTTGCCCTGAATGTGAAGGAAAAATAAAAAGAAAAAAGAAATTGAATGCATTATTTTAGTGCAGATTATTTGAAATGTGTTTAGAATTTAAATTTTAGGGGCAACAAGCCCCTAAAAACCCCTTTCCATGAGGAAAAACTGAATTCAGTGGTCCTGTCCTTGGATATTGTTGAGATTTAAATAAAATCTAAGGGAAGACCAACTTTGTTTTGCCATCAGAATGAATTCCCCAGGTTTGCTGTGTGAGCCAGGTGGGGAGGGCCAGGGGGATGTGTTGGAGAAAGGAGGCAAAACACTGCAAATTTAAACTTGTGATACAAGAGGGGAAATGTACTAAACAGGAGAGTGTAACAGAGTGTTTTTTAAGTGCAAACAAGGAAGTGAAGAAACTCCAAAGATAAGGGCAGAGGAGGATGTCTAAGAACAAACAGTTGATAACGTGCAGTGATAAAGGAACTGTTATTTCCAGGACAACTTGCTCAGCAAGCAGGAAACACAAAACAAGAGCGGGGCAAATGAGCAGGCTCCAAAGATGCTAAAATGTTCTTTTTTTCCTCCAACATTTAAGGGGTGAGATAAGTTCAGTAAATTAAATTCAAAGCCCTGTTTTCCTGTTTCCTGTTAAAATTCTGTGATGTTGGGCACGCTCCTGATGAGGCAGCATTTGCTCCCCAGCAATGGGGATGTTAAAAGATGCTAAAAGATGTTAAAATCCTGCTCTTTTTTCCCTCAGCATTGAAGGGGGTGAGAGAATTTCAGTGAATTAATGGTTGATCTGGTCTCTCATATTTATTTCCAGCATGAACAGCACAATGAGGGCAGGGAACCACCTGAAAAAACCGAAGTGATGCAAGAAAAGGCCTTGAGTTTAAAGCCATCTCTGGAAATATTGACAAAGCATTGCCTAAAACCAACCCTCTCACAAAGAGTTTCGTTTTAATGGAACAGATTTAAATCTCCTTGGCATTAACAAGGTTGTTTTTTTTTTTTTTCCTTCAAATCCCTGTTTTCCTGTTTCCTGTTGGAATTCCAGGATGTTGCCCATGCTCCTGATAATGGGAATAATGGCAATAATAATGGGAATAATGAGGCAATAATGGGAAATATTCCATTGCTCCCCAGCAGTGGAATGATGGGAATTCTTACCAACATAAATGATTTCACTCCAGTCACTCCAGAGTCCCGGGGCACGGCAGATGTGGTTGTGGTTGGCCCTGATCCTGGTGGAATACCTGCTGCTGACATCAACCTGCACCTGGAAACTGTGGGAGGGGATCCTCAGGATCTGTCAGGAAAAGGATTTGTGCTGTTAAGAGATTAATTACGACTCAGAATTAATTAATTAAGACTCATTCAGAAAGCAAATTTAAGCCACGTTTGTCTTTTCGTTGGTTTTATTCGCTGCGAGCAGCTGGCCTTGCTTTGGAGGCTCCATTTTTAAAGGTGGGACTTCTCCTAACACACCAATATTCCTGGGAAAAATTCCTGGGAAAAAAATGCTTCGTTTTCCCCTTTTTCCTCCAGATTCTCAATGCAGCGTTTTCAAGATGGGTAAAAAACTGTTCTGAACCCAGATTGCACAAACTGAATAAATCCAATTTTGTCCCGCTTCCCCAAGTTCCTTGGGGACGGTTTGTTGCAGATATAAAAAGGAGCATTGAGGAAAAGAGGAAGGCAAATTCCAGCTGGAGAGGACAGGGATGCTGGATAATCTTGGATGCTGGAGGAGCAATTACCTGCTTGTTACCTGACTTCAGGTTGATGAGGTAAAATTCATATTCAAAACATTCCTCGGGGAAAGGAGAAATTGGCTTCTCCCACGTGGCCAGGAGATCATTCTGCTGCAGGGATATGCTGATATTTCTGGGAATATTCACTTTCTCTGCAGAAAGAAAACTCTACTGGTGAGTTATTTACGGAGTTTAAATACTAAAATACGAGTTTAAATAGTAAAAAAACTGGAGCATTTTATAACCTGATAGTGTTTCCAAGTAGGGCCTATAATTATTGAATTTATTTCCCTTTCTGGACTGAAAAGATAAGGATTTAGGGGGAATTACTATATTGCTGATAATAGTTATAGGAGAACAGTTTGGAAAATCCACTTAAAAGTTTTGGGAAAATTAGATTACTGGGGAAAGAGGAATTGATTAAATTAACTTCCACAGAAGTATTAAATTAACGACAGAACAGTTAGAAAAACTTCATTTCCAGGAAAAAGAAAATGCAGATGTAGTCAGGAAAATTATTGAAAAATAGGGGGAAAATCAAGGGAATTTAGCTGCTGTTATGGGGATGATTTCTAAGAAGAAAATATGTGATTATTTTCTCTTAGTGAAGAAAAAGAGAACTGTTATCTGTTTACCAAAAAAGAAAAAAGCGTGGAACTAATGAGGGCAAGTAAATTATTTGTGTTGAAGGACGATAGACAATCATGGCTGATATTCCCTTTATTCCACACTCTAATGCCTTTCTTTACAGGACAAGGTTAACTTGAACACCACGTGTCTTACTCCTTTTAAAGAAAGGCTGTCAGATGAAAGGTAATAAAAGGTGTGTTTTAAGGTATATTGATTAAATCAACTGCAAAGTAATATTGGGAATAATGCTTTGGCAAACAAACAGAATAACTAATTGCCTTCACTACCTTTTAGTTATGCTGTTCTATAATTGAAAAGAGATGATTAAAATCAAATTGAGCTAAAACAATCCAGTTATTGCTTCCAATTTCCTTAAGATGACTGTACAAAATCAACACATCCTTTCACCTGCATCAAGGACCACTCAACCCAACCGAATTTCCTCACATTTTGACAATCCCGCTAGACATTTTTGATTTTTTTTTTTTTTTTTTTAATGTATTCCTACTCACCGATGGCATTTTGGTTAAATAACTGCTGGAAAGGCTTGATTGCAGCACGCTGGCTGGAGCCATTGATGTGAATGACAACGAGCTTGTCAATCTCTCCAGGTTTCATCTGAGTCCCTGAAAATCTGCACTCAATATTCCTGTTCCACTCGTCTTTGGTGTAAGTGGGACATTCCTCGGTGTGTGCCTCATACCTAAATGAAAAAGCTGGTGAGACAGGGTGCTGCTCTTAAAAGAAATTAACTCTGCTGCCTGGGAAAGGAGCAAAGACCAACCTGTAAAACAGAAAGTATTTGGTGTCTTCTGGTGCCCTTTGTCCAGGGAGCCACGTGCAGCAGAGAGAGACGTTGCCAGGGATGGTGACACGAGTGACACAGGACAAGTTGGTGACAGAGGTCCCTGCAGCACCTGGAGAGGCAAGGAATTACAGAAAGAAAACCTCACTGCAAAAATCGTAACAAGTTCCTGTTGCTAAAACACTTGGATTCCAGTTTGGAATCAATCAATCAAATTTCCAGATTATTCCAGATATTTCCAGATTCCCAAATTTCCAAATTATTGAAATGTGTGTTGCATCCAATTCTCCTCCTTATCACACAGGTCTGTGGGTTGGGAAGGATGCAGGTTCCCACGCAGGAATAAAGTAAAGCTGTGCCACACAGCACCGTGCATTTCACATGGAACAGGGCAAAATATCCCCAGGTGCACCACTCTAGGTTACCTCAGCCTCAGCATGGCATTGGTAGAAAATTTTATAGGTGTTATTGACATTTTTCACCTCCAGATTGTTCTCCAGGCTCCACTGCAGCAGAGAAAGGTCTGGACTAAATCCTTTTGCAGCAGGTAGAGCGGAAAACGCTGGATATTTTTAATTTGAAAGGACTAAACCTGTCACCTTCTAATGTTCAGTCCACAGATTGGGGCAGAGCACAAAATCCAGCCCTTCCCTGGGTTTCCTGACCTGGCAGGGCTGGGAGCTTTGCCCCCACCCAGTCACTGCTGATCTCAAGGTCCTCCTGGAGGAGCGATGTCCGCACGCACGCGGAGAAGCCGTCGTGCAGCGCCGCCGTCCGCACGCTGTGAGTCCTCCTGGTGTCATACTTGGAATAAAAAAACATCAAATAAACACCACAGGGGCTGGCAGGCAAAATAAGGGACCTGCAGAGACCGAGCAAGACATTGGGGTGAGTTCAGTGAGTTGAGCTGAATGGGGGGACCAGTTAAAGCTGGGATCCATCCGCCCCTCAAGGTGAGAATTGCAATTCCCAAGACTCGTCCCAGCAGAGCTGTGCCCACAGGGATGGCTGAGAGGGAATCCCTGCAGCTCCCAAAGCAGTGTTGAGATAAAAGAGAACAGCAGGGATTTAGCCTTCTTAGGCTCCTTGGTTTCTGTTTTTTCTCTTACCTCCTCTGGCACAGGGCTCAGGATTTTCACATCGTATCTAATGGTGGAGTTGTTGTGCTCCTGAGCAGGGTTTGGTTCCCAGTGTAACAGCACTTGTGCTAATGCAGAGACTCTCAGGGTGAAGTTAACAGGTGGCAAAACCTGAACTGGAAGGGAGGAAACAGAAATATCCATGGATGTCCAACCCAGTGAATTGTTTAGAGCAATAGCTGTTTGCAAGCAGTGAGCAATATGAGCAAATCATTTCATGTCAATGTTATATTCTCTCAACAGTTTCTTGTAAAATATTTCTAATATTTGACAAAAAGAAAAACTTTAAATAACCAAATTCCCATCAAATAACAGTTTGTTAAAACTTAGCTCAAAAAACGAAATTTTTACAATACTTTCAACTTGAAAATTACTATGATATATTACATTTGGCCTGTTAATTAGCTTCAGAGCTTTCATCTTGGTCCTCACTGTCACAGAGACACGGGGCTGATGGAGTGATCAACTGCATGAACAATTCTCACCCACATCAGCTGGCAGGAGAGGACAACCTGGGGGGCTCTCAAAGAGAAGGCTGACAGCCACAAGAAGCTGCACGTGAGAGGAGAACCAAAATGATGAACAGAGGAATTAAGCACAAATGGAAGAAAACACAGAAGGATGGGAACAATAATTTGAAATGACAGGGCAAGAAGGAGCTCCTGGAGCTCCCATGGAAATGAGGAGGATCTCATGCTGGGGGAAATGTTAGCATATAAATAGCAGGGCAGTGAAATAATCAATCTGCTCCCCCTCCAGTTCTTGAGAGCCTGCCCTCCTTTATTTGCCAAATCCAAGAGGGTTGAGGGCCATCAGCACCCCTGGGAGTGTCCAACGAAGGCTGGATGTGACTCTGAGCACCCTGGTCTGGTGGGAGGTGTCCCTGCCCATGGCAGGGGGTGGAACTGGGTGGGCCTGAAGGTCCCTTCCAACCCAACCCACTCTGGGATTATTCCATGACCATGCCCCACTTCTCCTCTCCTGTGATTGCACCAGCCCTTGTCCAGGAGTTCAGTTTTCATGCACAGACACAGCAGTAGGAAAACTGCCCTGTAAAGGCTCAGAAAACCTCAACACAAGTTGTATCTCCACAGATTTGAGATTCTTTCCTCCCAAAGCAAACCAGGCACCAGCTGGGAACAATGTGGGACAGGGGACAGTCCCAGGAAGCAGGACAGCAATGCTCATCCCTGGTCCTGTGCCCATGGCATGCCAGGAACTGCTTTATCCACGTGTAGAACACCAAGAGGGACCCTGGGCACCCACCAAAGCTCAGCCCTGGCAGCTGGAAGCTCCTCACCTCCTGCACCTTGAGGTGTGTCTGTTGTCCAAAGGAGGAGCAGGAAAACTCTCACCCCAGTGGCCACCATCTCTGGGCGCTGGGTGGGCACAGCCAGGCATCAGCACACGTGCCTTGTCACCATTTTACAGGAGCTAAAAAGGAACACAAGGCAAGGGTTAAACACCCAAACCAGGGGCCATGGTCTATCCCCATGACCAAAGGAGTGAGACTGCTGCCTTGCAGGGACAGACTCTTCTTTTCTTGCAGGAAAAAGCTTCTTGTGGGAGCTAAATTTAATACAGGTACCACCGAGCACGTTTCATCTTGCTCCCTCTGCCAGCCCTCTCTGAAAAGCTGAAATAAAAATACCTTCATGTGGAGATGTTCAGAGCATCCAAGGAATGAGAGCGTTTCTCCATGGAAAGTGAGTCAGGTTGGTGTGGAGTGGCTTTGGGGAGAGCCCCATTTCCTCCAAGAACAGAAATAACAATATTTTTTGCTCCCATTCCATATGAAATAGCTGCTTTCTGGGATTTACTTTCTAGTTACTCCTCCAATAAAGCTCTCCAAAGACACAGTCACTGCTCACCTCAAGGCTAATTCTCCACCGTTAATTACTGAGTGTAAGAGAAACTGCTTTGTTTGTTTCTCATTTAAATGGACATCAATTTTTAATGCTTAAACCCGGCATTTTCCTATGGATTGTTTTGTGAATTACTGGGAGGGGGAAAAAAAAAAGAAATAAAAATCTCTGCGTAATCATTCATGTATAACCTCACATAAATATGGGCATTGAGAACAGCAGCTTTCCAAAATGTTCTTACTGAAGAGAAATGCACCCTCCCAGCCCAATCTCACCACCTCCCCGGGGCACTACAGCAATTGCTCACACAGAAAACACAATATTTTCCAATGGTAATGAGCAGGAATAACCCAGGGACTGGAAGCACTCCCACTGATCACAGTTGGAATAATTCTGCCGTACAGTAACTATTTTTCAAAATGCAAGTCTTGAGCGCTGAGTTCATTAAAATGACACATCATCTACAGTAAGAGTGTGTTTTTAATGTCCAACTCCCCTCATTATCTGTACTCACATTTTGTGCCTCTCTGCTTCCCTGACAGCCCGAATGTGCACAAAGGCAGCTGAAACTCGGGGGTTTGTTAATGGATTATTCCTGGGGAGCCAGGGTTTGATTTCGTGTGCACTGGGTTGTGGAATGACATCTTGGCCAGGCGTTTTGGTTCTCCCAAAAATGTAGCAAATCACAGACAATGGGACGAATATTCTTTACAGCACACATTTATGCCTGCACAAATTGCTGGCATAGACTCTAATAACTTTTCTCTCTGTTTAGAAGTAAAAAATCATTATCCTCACACCCCTGAAAGTAAAAAAAAGCAACTTTGGGAAAGAAGCTTCATTAGTTTCACTGCTGAGAGCATTCACTCTTTCTTTTTTCCTTAAAAAAGCAATGACTTCAGTGCATTATTTTTAAAAATCTTTCTAAAAGCCTCATGTTTTGCAAGTGCTTAGCATTCACATCTACCTGAATAATGTCACTGTGTTGGTTTCAGGCATTATCATAACTACAACGGCTGATCCTCCCTTGGGTTTATTTAAAGTGAGTTTGGGTAGCTGTGGATTTTTTTTTTTTAATTTGTTCACAAAAAGGGTTCTGATTTTTCTTTTCACTCTACTGTCTAAAAGATTGTAAAGTTGTTTTGTTTTTGTTTTTGTTTTGCTGCTTAAAAGCTTGCACGTGTTAGATCTTACATTTTCTGTGCAGCACCTCACTGACCTGAAACTGGATATAAAATGTAACTCTAATTCAGATGAGTCCTAAATTATCATCCTGCTCTTTTCAGTTTATTTCTTCTTGCTTCATTTTCCAAAATGCCATTTTTCTTTTTCTTGCTGCCAGGCTAAGTCTGAAAGCCCGGCTTTTGGAAGCTGTATTTGTGTATGACCACAACCCCTGAGAACAAACTGCAGCCCCTGACACCCTGTTCCATGGGAGAAATTGCTGAAAAGAGAATCAAAATAAGTGTTTGCAAGTGAAGAGGGTAGCTAGAAGGCTGCAGGAGGATTATGCTCCTCACAAAAATGGATCTGGGAAATTTTCAGGACAAAGTTTTGATTATGTTTTGGTTATATCCGTAATAAGCACAGAGGAAAGGGGATATTCCTTTTGTGCAAGGAATATATTCCTTTTAGAAGAGGACAGCAGAAATCCCAAGCACAAAAAGCAGCCTCCTAAAAGCAACGATCTTCTCCCTTACAGCTGATGTGTCCCAACACCTCCCAAGCGAGGAAGAAGCAGCAGATTCCAGGTGCTTTCCCCAGTGTAAAGTGACTTTAAAGAGCAGAAGCTTTGCAGCCTTCAAAGCCAGGACAAGGCAGAGCCAAGGCACAGCAGCCACCCCGGGAGGTTACCTGGGGATCTCAGAGTCCTGTGAAGAGCCGGCTCTGTCTGTTCCCCATCCTCTGGGTGCCCTCCCTGTGGCTTTCTTTTATAACTGCTGCCTTTTCAAGAACCACCTCAGCAGAGATGGCAGAGGACAAGTGAGATAAGCACGTCTTGAAAAAGGGAACTGTGGATGTAACCACAGGGTGGAAGGCTCCGTACCAGCACAAGGCTCCGTATCACCAGCTGATATCCCAATTTGTTCTTCCCCTAGAAAACCAAACCTAGGCATTGCTGGGAAACTGAGCATGTTTTGGCCAGGTTTTTTTAATGCCATCTTTTCCAAAGCTCTGGACATGCCGTGCAGACACCAGTAGCATTTTGGGAAGTACCAGAGCAAAACCAGCTTCCTAATATTGTGCTGAGAGCTTTGAGCTGTGATCCCTAGGGTGGGATAACTTCTGCACTGCCCAGAGAAGCTGTGGCTGCCCCATCCCTGGAAGTGTTCAGGGTTGGATGGGGCCATGGAAGGTGTCCCTGCCCATGGCAGGAAATCTGAAAGATCTTTAGGGATCTTTAAGATGATCTTTGAGGTTCCTTCCAGCCCAACCCATCCCATGACTCTGTGATGGTAATTCAGGCTCACAGACAGGAGAGGGAACAGAATCCAAGCCAAGGGAAGACCCTGCAGAAAGCGGGGCTGTATGTGATGGTGTTTTAGGAAGGATGAGAAGAAGGCTAAAGACTCACCCTCATGAACAACCCGGAATCCAGGTTATTAATGTGCAGGTGACACAAGCTTGGAGGGGCTCGGAATACAATTAAAGCTCCCGCCAAACTGGTGAAAACGGGTGTAATTCAATGTGAGCAAGATCTCAGCTGCATTTAGACATTATCAACTGCTCATTAATAGCTGTAAATAATCAATTATCACTCGTATCACTGATATCATCCCTGGATGCGTTTAAGAAAAGACTGGACGTGGCACTCGCTGCCGTGCTTTAGTTGAGGTGTTGGGGCTGGCTTGGACTCGATGACCTTGAAGGTCTTTTCCAACCCACACATTCTGTGAGTTTTATTATAAATCACACCGGGCTGAGGGCGGGCGGGGCGGCACCGCTGAGGGAGAGGG